>JAJUPC010000368.1:0-367984 GCA_023614405.1 Avena insularis | reverse complement strand
ACATGCAGTGGACACTGGTGGATCCATATGTGATTTGTGAAAAGAACACACATGCAATGCCAATAGTTGATCCATATGTGGTTTGTGGAAAGAACACACATGCAATGAGTCTAGTGCTGGTTTTAGTATAAGAACACACATGCAATGACTCTAGTGGATCCATATGTGGTTTGTGGAAAAGAACACACATGCAATGACCACTGGTGGATCCATATGTGGTTTGTGTAAAGAAGACACATGCAATGACACTGGTTGATCCATGTGTGGTTTGTGAAAACAACACACATGCAATGACTCTAGTGCTGGTTTTAGTATAAGAACACATAAGCAATGACTCTAGTGGGTCCATATGTGATTTATGAAAAGAACACACATGCCATGCCACTTGTTGATCCATATGTGGTTTGTGGAAAGAACACACATGCAATGTCATTAGTTAATCCATGTGTGGTTTGTGGAAAGAACACACATGCAATGACTCTAATGGATCCATATGTGGTTTGTGGAAAAGAACACAAATGCAATGACTCTAATGGGTCCATATGTGGTTTGTGGAAAGAACACACTTGCAATGACACTAGGTTATCCATGTGTGGTTTGTGGAAAGAACACACATGAAATGACACTGGTTGCTCCATGTGTGGTTTGTGGAAAGAACACACATGCAATGAAACTGGTTGATCCATGTGTGGTTTGTGGAAAGAACACACATGCAATGAGTCTAGTGTTGGTTTTAGTATAAGAACACACAAGCAATGACTCTAGTGGGTCCATATGTGATTTGTGAAAAGAACACACATGCAATGCCACTGGTTGATCCATATCTGGTTTGTGGAAGGAACACACATGCAATGCCATTGGTTATTCCATGTGTGGTTTGTGGAAAGAACACACATGCAATGACTCTAATGGATCCATATGTGGTTTGTGGAAAAGAACACACATGCAATGACCACTGGTTGATCCATATGTGGTTTGTGGAAAGAACACACATGCAATGAAACTTGTAGATCCATGTGTGGTTTGTGGAAAGAACACACATGCAATGAGTCTAGTGCTGGTTTTAGTATAAGAACACACATGCAATGACTCCAGTGCATCCATATGTGGTTTGTGGAAAAGAACACACATGCAATGACCACTGGTGGATCCATATGTGGTTTGTGGAAAGAACACACATGCAATGACTCTAGTGGATCCATATGTGGTTTGTGGAAAAGAACACACATGCAATGAACACTGGTGGATCCATAAGGGGTTTGTGGAAAGACCACACATGCAGTGGACACTAGTGGATCCATATGTGATTTGTGAAAAGAACACACATGCAATGCCACTGGTTGATCCATATGTGGTTTGTGGAAACAACACACAGCAATTAGTCTAGTGCTGGTTTTCGTATAAGAACACACATGCAATGACTCCAGTGGATCCATATGTGGTTTGTGGAAAAGAACACTCATGCAATGACCACAGGTGGATCCATATGTGGTTTGTGGAAAGAACACACATGCAATGACACTGGTTGATCCGTGTGTGGTTTGTGGAAAGAACACACATGCAATGACTCTAGTGGGTCCATATGTGGTTTATGAAAAGAACACACATGCAATGACTCTAGTGGATTCATATGTGGTTTGTGGAAAAGAACACACATGCAATGAACACTGGTGGATCCATAAGTGGTTTGTGGAAAGAACACACATGCAGTGAACACTGCTGGATCCATATGTGATTTGTGAAAAGAAAACACATGCAATGCCACTTGTTGATCCATATGTCGTTTGTTGAAAAAAACACATGCAATGAGTCTAGTGCTACACATGCAATGACTCAAGTGGATCCATATGTGGTTTGTTGAAAAGAGCACACATGCAATGACCACTGGTGGATCCAGATGTGGTTTGTGGAATTAACACATATGCAATGACACTGGTTGATCCATGTGTGGTTTGTGGAAAGAACACACATGCAATGACACTTGTTGATCCATGTGTGGTTTGTGGAAAGAACATACATGCAATGATTCTAGTGTTCGTTTTAGTATAAGAACACCCATGCAATGACTCCAGTGGGTCCATATGTGGTTTTAGTATAAGAATACACATGCAATGACTCTAGTGGATCCATATGTGGTTTGTGGAAAAGAACACACATGAAATGAACACTGGTGGATCTATAAGTGGTTTTTGGAAAGAACACACATGCAATGACACTGGTTGATCCATGTGTGGTTTGTGGAAAGAACACACATGCAATGACTCTGGTTGATCCATGTGTGGTTTGTGGAAAGAACACACATGCAATGACACTGGTTGATCCATGTGTGGTTTGTGGAAAGAACACACATGCAATGACTCTAGTGGGTCCATATGTGGTTTGTGAAAAGAACACACATGCAATGACTCTAGTGGATCCATATGTGGTTTGTGGAAAAGAACACACATGCAATGAACACTGGTGGATCCATAAGTGGTTTTATAAAGAACACACATGCAGTGGACACTGGTGGATCCATATGTGATTTGTGAAAAGAACACACATGCAATGCCACTAGTTGATCCATATGTGGTTTGTGGAAAGAACAAACATGCAATGAGTCTAGTGCTGGTTTTAGTATAAGAACACACATGCAATGACTCTAGTGGATCCATATGTGGTTTGTGGGAAAGAACACACATGCAATTACCACTGGTGGATCCATATGTGGTTTGTGTAAAGAAGACACATGCAATGACACTGGTTGATCCATGTGTGGTTTGTGAAAACAACACACATGCAATGACTCTAGTGCTGGTTTTAGTATAAGAACACACAAGCAATGACTCTAGTGGGTCCATATGTGATTTATGAAAAGAACACACATGCCATGCCACTTGTTGATCCATATGTGGTTTGTGGAAAGAACACACATGCAATGTCATTGGTTAATCCATGTGTGGTTTGTGGAAAGAACACACATGCAATGACTCTAATGGATCCATATGTGGTTTGTGGAAAAGAACACAAATGCAATGACCATTGGTTGATCCATATGTGGTTTGTGGAAAGAACACACATGCAATGACACTAGTTGATCCATGTGTGGCTGTGGAAAGAACACACATGCAATGACTCTAGTGCTGGTTTTAGTATAAGAACACACATGCAATGACTCTAGTGGGTCCATATGTGGTTTGTGAAAAGAACACACATGTAATGACTCTAGTGGATCCATATGTGGTTTGTGGAAAAGAACACACATGCAATGAAAACTTGTGGATCCATAAGTGGTTTGTGGAAAGAACACACAATGAGTGAACACTGATGGATCCATATGTGATTTGTGAAAAGAACACACATGCAATGCCACTGGTTATCCATATGTGGCTTGTGGAAAGAACACACATGCAATGACACTAGTTGATCCATGTGTGGTTTGTGGAAAGAACACACATGCAATGACTCTAGTGGGTCCATATGTGGTTCATGTCAGGAACACACATGCAATGCCATTGGTGGATCCATCTGTGGTTTGTGGAAAGAACACACATGCAATGACTCTAGTGGATCCATATGTGGTTTCTGGAAAAGAACACACGTGCAATGACTCTAATGGATCCATATGTGGTTTGTGGAAAGAACACACATGCAATGACTCTAGTGGATCCATATGTGGTTTGTGGAAAAGAACACACATGCAATGAACACTGGTGGATCCATAAGTGCTTTGTGAAAAGAACACACATGCAATGACTCTACTGCTAGTTTTAGTATAAGAACACACAAGCAATGACTCTAGTGGGTCCATATGTGATTTGTGAAAAGTACACACATGCAATGCCACTGGTTGATCCGTATGTGGTTTGTGGAAAGCACACACATGTAATGCCATTGGTTAATCCATGTGTGGTTTGTGGAAAGAACACACATGCAATGACCACTGGTTGATCCATATGTGGTTTGTGGAAAGAACCCACATGCAATGACACTGGTTGATCCATGTGTTGTTTGTGGAAAGAACACAGATGCAATGACACTGGTTGATCCATGTGTGGTTTCTGGAAAGAACACAGATGCAATGTCACTGGTTGATCTATATGTGGTTTGTGGAAAGAACACACATGCAATGAGTCTAGTGCTGGTTTTAGTATAAGAACACACATGCAATGACTCTAGTGGATCCATATGTGGTTTGTGGAAAAGAACATACATGCAATGACCACTGGTGGATCCATATGTGGTTTGTGGAAAGAACACACATCCAATGACACTGGTTGATCCATGTGTGGTTTGTGGAAAGAACACACATGCAGTGACTCTAGTGCTAGTTTTAGTATAAGAACACACATGCAATGACTCTAGTGGGTCCATATGTGGTTTGTGAAAAGAGCACACATGCAATGACACTAGTTGGTCCATATGTGGTTTGTGAAAAGAACACACATGCAATGACTCTAGTGGATCCATATGTGGTTTGTGAAAATAACACACATGGAATGAGTCTAGTGCTGGTTTTAGTATAAGAACACACATGCAATGACTCTAGTGGCTCCATATGTGGTTTGTGGAAAAGAACACACATGCAATGACACTGGTTGATCAATGTGTGGTTTGTGGAAAGAACACACATGCAATGACTCTAGTACTAGTTTTAGTATAAGAACACACATGCAATGACTCTAGTGGGTCCATATGTGGTTTGTGAAAAGAACACACATGCAATGACTCTAGTGGATCCATATGTGGTTTGTGAAAAGAACACACATGCAATGAGTCTAGTGCTGGTTTTAGTATAAGAACACACATGCAATGACTCTAGTGGGTCCATATGTGGTTTGTGAAAAGAACACACATGCAATGACTCTAGTGGATCCATATGTGGTTTGTGGAAAAGAACACACATGCAATGAACATTAGTTGATCCATATGTGGTTTGTGGAAAGAACACACATGCAATGACTCTAATGGGTCCATATGTGGTTTGTGAAAAGAACACACATGCAATGACTCTAGTGGATCCATATGTGGTTTGTGAAAAGAACACACATGCAATGAGTCTACTGCTGGTTTTAGTATAAGAACACACATACAATGACTCTAGTGGATCCATATGTGGTGTTTGGAAAAGAACACACAAGCAATGACTCTAGGGGGTCCATATGTGATTTGTGGAAAAGAACACACATGCAATGAACACTGGTTGATCCATGTGTGGTTTATGGAAAGAACACACATGCAATGCCATTGGTTGATCCATGTGTGGTTTGTGGAAAGAACACACATACAATGACTCTAATGGATCCATATGTGATTTGTGGAAAAGAACACACCTGCAATTACCACTGGTTGATCCATGTGTGGTTTCTGGAAAGAACACACATGCAATGACACTGGTGGATCCATGTGTGGTTTATGAAAAGAACACACATGCAATGGCTCTAGTGGGTCCATATGTGGTTCATGTCAAGAACACACATGCAATGCCATTAGTGGATCCATGTGTGGTTTGTGGAAAGAACACACATGCAATGACTCTAGTGGGTCCATATGTGGTTTGGGAAAAGAACACACATGCAATGAACACTAGTTGATCCATAAGTGGTTTGTGGAAAGAACACACATGCAATGACTCTAGTGGGTCCATATGTGGTTTTTGATAAGAACACACATGCAATGACTCTAGTGGATCCATATGTGGTTTGTGAAAAGAACACACATGTAATGAGTCTAGTGATGGTTTTAGTATAAGAACACACATGCAATGACTATAGTGGATCCATGTGTGGTTTGTGGAAAAGAACATGCAAGCAACGACTCTAGTGGGTCCATATGTGATTTGTGGAAAGAACACACATGCAATGACACTGGTTGATCCATGTGTGGTTTGTGGAAACAACACACATGCAATGCCATTGGTTTATCCCTGTGTGGTTTGTGGAAAGAACACACATGCAATGACTCTAATGGATCCATATGTGGTTTGTGGAAAAGAACACACATGCAATGACCACTCGTTGATCCATGTGTGGTTTGTGGAAAGAACACACATGCAATGACACTAGTGGATCCATGTGTCGTTTTTGAAAAGAACACACATGCAATGACTCTAGTGGGTCCATATGTGGTTCATGTCAAGAACACACATGCAATGCCATTGGTGGATCCATGTGTGGTTTGTGGAAAGAACACACATGCAATGACTCTAGTGGGTCCATATGTGGTTTGTGAATAGAACACACATGCAATGAACACTAGTTGATCCATAAATGGTTTGTGGAAAGAACACACATGCAATGACTCTAGTGGGTCCATATGTGGTTTGTGATAAGAACACACATGCAATGAATCTTGCGGATCCATATGTGGTTTGCAAAAAGAACACACATGCAATGAGTCTAGTGCTGGTTTTAGTATAAGAACACACATGCAATGACTCTAGTGGATCCATATGTGGTTTGTGGAATGAACACACATGCAATGACACTGGTTGATCCATGTCTGGTTTGTGGAAAGAACACACATGCAATGACACTGGTTGATCCATGTGTGTTTTCTGGAAAGAACACACATGCAATGCCACTGGTGTTCTATATGTGGTTTGTGGAAAGAACACACATGCAATGAGTCTAGTGCTGGTTTTAGTATAAGAACACACATGCAATGACTCTAGTGGATCCATATGTGGTTTGTGGAAAAGAAAATACATGCAATGACCACTGGTGGATCCATATGTGGTTTGTGGAAAGAACACACATCCAATGACACGGGTTGATCCATGTGTGGTTTGTGGAAAGAACACACATGCAGTGACTCTAGTGCTAGTTTTAGTATAAGAACACACATGCAATGACTCTAGTGGGTCCATATCTGGTTTGTGAAAAGAACACACATGCAATGACTCTAGTGGATCCATATGAGGTTTGTGAAAAGAACACACATGCAATGAGTCTAGTGCTAGTTTTAGTATAAGAACACACATGCAATGACTCTAGTGGATCCATATGTTGTTTGTGGAACATAACACATATCCAATGAACACTGGTGGATCCATATGTGGTTTGTGGAAAGAACACACATGCAATGAACAATGGTGGATCCATATGTGATTTGTGAAAAGAACACACATGCAATGCCACTGGTTGATCCACATGTGGTTTGTGGAAAGAACACACATGCAATGCCATTGGTTAATCCATGTGTGGTTGTTGGAAAGAACACATATGCAATGACTCCAGTGGATCCATATGTGGTTTGTGGAAAAGAACACACATGCAATGACCACTGGTGGATCCATATGTGGTTTGTGGAAAGAACACACATGCAATGACTCCAGTGGATCCATATGTGGTTTGTGGAAAAGAACACACATGCAATGACACTGGTTTATCCATGTGTGGTTTGTGGAAAGAACACACATGCAATGACTCTAGTGCTGGTTTTAGTATAAGAACACACATGAATTGACTCTAGTGGGTCCATATGTTATTTGTGAAAAGAAAACACATGCAATGACTCTAGTGGATCCATATGTGGTTTGTGGAAAAGAACACACATGCAATGAACAAAGGTGGATCCATAAGTGGTTTGTGGAAAGAACACACAATGAGTGAACACTGGTGGATCCATATGTGATTTGTGAAAAGAACACACATGCAATGCCACTAGTTGATCCATATGTGGTTTGTGGAAAGAACACACATGCAGTGACACTGGTTTATCCATGTGTGGTTTGTGGAAAGAACACACATGCAATGACTCTAGTGGGTCCATATGTGGTTCATGTCTGGAACACACATGTAATGCCATTGATGGATCCATGTGTGGTTTGTGGAAAGAACACACATGCAATGACTCTAGTGGATCCATATGTGGTTTGTGGAAAAGAACACACATGCAATGACTCTAATGAATCCATATGTGGTTTGTGGAAAAGAACACACATGCAATGACCACTGGTTGATCCATATGTGGTTTATGGAAAGAGCACACATGCAATGACACTAGTTGGTCCATATGTGGTTTGTGAAAAGAACACACATGCAATGACTCTAGTGGATCCATATGTGGTTTGTGAAAAGAACACACATGCAATGACTCTAGTGGATCCATATGTGGTTTGTGAAAATAACACACATGGAATGAGTCTAGTGCTGGTTTTAGTATAAGAACACACATGCAATGACTCTAGTGGCTCCATATGTGGTTTGTGGAAAAGAACACACATGCAATGACACTGGTTGATCAATGTGTGGTTTGTGGAAAGAACACACATGCAATGACTCTAGTACTAGTTTTAGTATAAGAACACACATGCAATGACTCTAGTGGGTCCATATGTGGTTTGTGAAAAGAACACACATGCAATGACTCTAGTGGATCCATATGTGGTTTGTGAAAAGAACACACATGCAATGAGTCTAGTGCTGGTTTTAGTATAAGAACACACATGCAATGACTCTAGTGGGTCCATATGTGGTTTGTGAAAAGAACACACATGCAATGACTCTAGTGGATCCATATGTGGTTTGTGGAAAACAACACACATGCAATGAACATTAGTTGATCCATATGTGGTTTGTGGAAAGAACACACATGCAATGACTCTAATGGGTCCATATGTGGTTTGTGAAAAGAACACACATGCAATGACTCTAGTGGATCCATATGTGGTTTGTGAAAAGAACACACATGCAATGAGTCTACTGCTGGTTTTAGTATAAGAACACACATACAATGACTCTAGTGGATCCATATGTGGTGTTTGGAAAAGAACACACAAGCAATGACTCTAGGGGGTCCATATGTGATTTGTGGAAAAGAACACACATGCAATGAACACTGGTTGATCCATGTGTGGTTTATGGAAAGAACACACATGCAATGCCATTGGTTGATCCATGTGTGGTTTGTGGAAAGAACACACATACAATGACTCTAATGGATCCATATGTGATTTGTGGAAAAGAACACACATGCAATTACCAATGGTTGATCCATGTGTGGTTTCTGGAAAGAACACACATGCAATGACACTGGTGGATCCATGTGTGGTTTATGAAAAGAACACACATGCAATGGCTCTAGTGGGTCCATATGTGGTTCATGTCAAGAACACACATGCAATGCCATTAGTGGATCCATGTGTGGTTTGTGGAAAGAACACACATGCAATGACTCTAGTGGGTCCATATGTGGTTTGGGAAAAGAACACACATGCAATGAACACTAGTTGATCCATAAGTGGTTTGTGGAAAGAACACACATGCAATGACTCTAGTGGGTCCATATGTGGTTTTTGATAAGAACACACATGCAATGACTCTAGTGGATCCATATGTGGTTTGTGAAAAGAACACACATGTAATGAGTCTAGTGATGGTTTTAGTATAAGAACACACATGCAATGACTATAGTGGATCCATGTGTGGTTTGTGGAAAAGAACATGCAAGCAACGACTCTAGTGGGTCCATATGTGATTTGTGGAAAGAACACACATGCAATGACACTGGTTGATCCATGTGTGGTTTGTGGAAACAACACACATGCAATGCCATTGGTTTATCCCTGTGTGGTTTGTGGAAAGAACACACATGCAATGACTCTAATGGATCCATATGTGGTTTGTGGAAAAGAACACACATGCAATGACCACTCGTTGATCCATGTGTGGTTTGTGGAAAGAACACACATGCAATGACACTAGTGGATCCATGTGTGGTTTTTGAAAAGAACACACATGCAATGACTCTAGTGGGTCCATATGTGGTTCATGTCAAGAACACACATGCAATGCCATTGGTGGATCCATGTGTGGTTTGTGGAAAGAACACACATGCAATGACTCTAGTGGGTCCATATGTGGTTTGTGAATAGAACACACATGCAATGAACACTAGTTGATCCATAAATGCTTTGTGGAAAGAACACACATGCAATGACTCTAGTGGGTCCATATGTGGTTTGTGATAAGAACACACATGCAATGAATCTAGCGGATCCATATGTGGTTTGCAAAAAGAACACACATGCAATGAGTCTAGTGCTGGTTTTAGTATAAGAACACACATGCAATGACTCTAGTGGATCCATATGTGGTTTGTGGAAAAGAACACACAAGTAATGACTCTAGTGGGTCCATATGTGATTTGTGGAAAGAAAATACATGCAATGACACTGGTTGATCCATGTGTGGTTTTTGGAAAGAATACACATGCAATGCCATTGGTTGATCCATGTGTGGTTTGTGGAAAGAACACACATGCAATGACTCTAATGGATCCATATGTGGTTTGTGGAAAAGAACACACACGCAATTACCACTGGTTGATCCATGTGTGGTTTGTGGAAAGAACACACATGCAATGACACTGGTGGATCCATGTGTGGTTTGTGAAAAGAACACACATGCAATGACCACTGGTTGAGCCATGTGTTGTTTGTGGAAAGAACACACATGCAATGACACTGGTGGATCCATGTGTGGTTTGTGAAAAGAACACACATGCAATGAGTCTAGTGCTGGTTTTAGTATAATAACACACATGCAATGACTTTAGTGGGTCCATATGTGGTTTGTGAAAAGAACACACATGCAATGACTCTAGTGGATTGATGGCTCAATACACGGCGCCCAGAAAAGTGCTTGGTGACTGGTGTTGATGTAGAGCTCGTTGGGAACCCCAAGAGGAAGGTATGATGAGCACAGTAGCAAGTTTCCCTCAGTTATGAAACCAAGATTTAATCGAACCAGTAGGTGCAAGGAAACACCTCAAGGTGTTACTAGCTGAGCTTTGGCAAGGCACACTACCGGTACTAGTAGCAACGTGGAGACCTGCACAACACAACCACAGAACTTTGTCCCCAACTTGTGATGAGGTTGTCAATCTAAACCCATTTTTAAGGAAATTTTTACGGAAAACAAAGGATTGGAAGAGTAGTAAAGTTTGCGGAAAGTAAACACAAAGCAAAAGATTGTAGATTGTATGTAAAGAAAAGGACCAAGATCCATAGTTCACTAGGTGGCTCTCCTTAGATAGATAACATCTTTGGGTGAACAAATTAATGCGGAGAAATTGACAAACACCAAGAAAGCAATACATGCATATACTAATCATCTTGACTCCTCACGAGACTTGATTGGGCATTACAACATACATAGAACCGCCCGCCATCCAAGCTGCATCTATGACTAATAATCCACCTTTCAGGTTATCATCCTCCCTGATAAGTTGCAAGCAACAGATTATTGCTTTACGAATACGTGTAAAGTAAACAATATGATTGTTCTATGAACAAAGGATTGTTGTTTTCCCTAGTAGCAACACACATCTAGTACCTTAGAGATTTCTATCACTTCCCATTACGGAGGCATGAACCCACTATCGAGCATAAATACTAACTCTTGGAGTTGCTAGCATCTACTTGGCCAAGATAGCTACTAACAATGGAAAGCATGCAAGATCTCAAATAACAAAGACATGATAGAATCATTAATCAATCTGAAATAGCATCTCAATATCCATGGATCATAAATACAACATGTATGAATTACAAATAGATGATCTTGATCATGAGCAGACTCACAAGATCTAAACATGAAAGCACAAAGGAGGAGAAACCAGCCATCCGGCTACTACATGGATCCGTAGTCAGGATGAACTACTCACGCATCACACGGAGGCTTGCATGGTGATGAAGAAGGCCTCCGGTGAATTCCTCTCGGCGGGTGTCGGGAAGAGCTTCAGATCCTCCCGATCTAGGGATGGAGATGGCGTGACTCTGAACTCTTTCGTGGATTTTTGATCGGCACTTAGGGTTTCGTCCCGAGGGCAACTTATAGGCGGAAGGAGGCCGAGGTCTGGGTCGGACCAGACCACCTGGCGTGGGCAGAGCCTGGCAGCGGCAGTGGTGTGGCCCGGCCCTTCTCCGTCTATACGGCACTTGATCGTTCCGAAAAATAGGCACTTTGGCTTTTGTCCCGTCCAATTCCGAGAATATTCATTTTCTGACTTTTCTAGAACCAAAAACAACAGAAAACAGGCAGCTGGCATTGTGGCTCTTGTTAATAGGTTAGTCCAAGAAATCATAATAAAAGTACTCCAAAGTTGTAACAAAACACAAGAAAGTGGATAAAACTAAGCATGGAACATCAAAAATTATAGATACATTTGCAATGTATCAACATCCCCAAGCTTAACTCCTGCTTGTCCTCGAGTAGGTAAGTGATAAAAAGAAATAATTTTTGAGGTTACATGCACCATCAAAGACTTGATCAAAGTATTTGCAAAACATTCAAGGCTGGGATCATAGTACTTCAATCATAACATGAAAGACAAAGTTCTAGCAATAAGCAAAGAAACTATGATGCAACATGAAAAGTCACAAACAAAAGATTCATGAATAACATGCTTCGCAAGACGTTTGTTTGTTTCACATAAAGAAAACATAGCATAATAGTATTCAGCTTGTCCCTCAATAGAGTAGCAAATATAAATGCATAGGACACCTTCAAAGTTCATAAGAGTGACTAGATACAATAGTTTCAAACAAGCAATAACAAGTTATGCATCAATCAACTAGTCTTGGGACAATGCACATAGAACTAAGAATGGCCACTATGCTCTCAAAGTAGGTGCATAAAGATAGAAGGTGGAGACTCAATATAATGGTGGAAGAAAGGCCTTTTGTAAAAGGAAGTAGGGATTCAAGTCTCATAAAGAGCTTCCAAAAATTATGATACTTAAAGCTTTCAGCTCTCATTGCCCCTATCATAAGCATCTTGAAGTGATTAAGGTTAAAGTGAACAAACTATGGTGTACATGCTTGGCCAGTATAAGTCAAATCTCATGTCCCTTGTATCGAGGGCTCCTCATGCTACTCAAGTTTAGTCACCAGTAAGTTCTTGTCATCGTAATTACATGTGTATCATTGAGAACCGCCAATGGGGTACCCCTTGCCCGATGATACGGAAGAATCCCCATATCAAAATGACAAGGCAAGCAGACAACAAGCATCTCAGCATTCTTCTTATTTACCATGGGAATATGGTGCTTTTTTCTCTCTTTGCTCTTTTCATAGTATCTCTTTTTTTCTTTTCTCTTTTTTTTCTCAATAGGACTCTTTTTTGTAAGAAGAATGCTTCATAGACAGCTCATTATGGTTACGCTGCAGGTTTCCACCATGTCAGCATGGATTAGACCAGCGGCCCAGGCGTTTCTCTAACACATATACATAACTCCATGGACTTACAAGCTCCCCTTTCATTTCACACCCATCCATATGACATCCATATACAAAAGAGCATGATATCAACTAGGTACAAGTACCAAGTGCAATGTTGAAAGCGTTCCCCATGAAAGCATGGTTCTGCTAATTCCCAACAAATAAGTGCAAGCATATACAACATAGAAGACACAATGGTTCAAGTTTATTAGAGGCAATAAAGTAAAGTGTGCCATCAAGTTCGTGAGATCTTTAATCACTAGTTTTCTCATAACAAGTGGAAGGTAAACAAAAAGCATGAATATACTTGGAATAGCATAAGCTAGTAGGTAGGTATGGTGGACTCTTTGGAATAACTTGGTTTAGGGAGTTGGATGCATGAGTGGAACTCATACTTTGTTGTGGAGGCTAGCAAAAGACTGGGAGCGACAAACTAAGAGAGCAATAATGGCCATAATCATGTAGAGCGACAAAACATCATTGATCAAAGCATAAAGTTATACTACAAGTTGAAAACTAAAGGATCATAAAGGCTATGGTGACTTGTGATAGTCATAACATGGTGTGAGCATGTGCCAAGTCAACCCAAATAAAGCATCAAAGGAGAATACCACTATACTATGCTTTAATATGCTAAAACAACGCATGATTCATCCAAAGAACATTAAGCAATATCAATTGTTTATAACAAGTCATGCTACAGCAAATAATAATAAGCATAAAGCCAAAACAATATCAAGCATGGCATGACAAAGCATAGCCACAGTCAAAAACGGGCTCTTTTTACCACATAAGCATGAACTTTCCTACTCTTTTCCAAACCAAACCAAACTATTTGCAAACCAAAGTGTGTAATAGGGGGTCCAACCAACTTATTCAGAAAACTAAGCAAACCAAGCAAACTAAAAACCAAAACGAAAACAAAAAAGAAGACGCTCCAAGAGAAACACAATTGTGCACGAAACAATAAAAATGAAGCGTTTGGAAGAAACCTGGAATTTTTATTGATGAAGAAGGGGATACCTTGGGCATCCCCAAGCTTTGACGCTTGTACTTCTTGGATATTTCTTGGGGTGACACGCGTGGCATCCCCAAGCTTGAGCTTTAGTCCATCCTTCATCTCATTACTCATTCCTTCCATATACCTGAAAATTTTCCTTCATACAGAACTTCACACAATCTCATTAGCAACATTAGTGCACTTAAGATAAATAAGTCTCAAGGTTCAGTTCTAACACCAAATAAACTTCCATTAGAACACTAGATACTGTAGCACTTCCCTCAAAAAGCTCAATTCCCCAAAGGAACTTAAGAAGGAACTAACAAGAAGCAAATGCAGAAAATGGCAGAAATCTGTCAAAACAGACCAGCAGGTAAAGACGAATTTTTTAGAAGACCTTATGTTGCTCAAATTAAAAAGTGTTGAACTAACGAAAGTTAGATAACAACCTGGGGCAGAAGCAAAAAAAATTACAGCTCAATCCGACGTATAGAGCTCTCTCAGGAATTTTTACGGTGAAGCACAGAAATCTGTTTCGGGACAGCAACTTTCCCAATCATTACTTCACTCTCATTAGAGGTTACTCTTGGCACAAAAAGCAAATAAAAAGGATAAGGAGAGGTTATTACAGAGGTAATAACTTCCAAGACTCATCTAAAACTCTTGGGTTATCTCCCAACAAGTACTTTTCTTTAACGCCTTTAAGTTAGGCATAAGAAGCAAAGAAAGAATCAAGTGTTCTCAAATGAAGAAGCATTAAGATCGATACCAGAAATATTTTCAACAAGGCAAGGTATATCATCCAAATAAGTTCTAGAGGATCCTCTCTCAATGCTTTTAGGTTCACTATTCTCATCAAAAGGGTTTGCAGGAACAATCCAATCAAGATTCTTTTCTATGGCATCATGTATTGCTACTAGTTTAAAGGGTATTGGTATCTTAGGTTCCTCCCCATTAGGTTCGGTTTTTTTCATATTTTCTCGTGTACCAATAACATCTACACATGAGCCTAGCATATTGAAACGTTCAAAAACTTTTCTAGCTTCCTTGGCAACATCCATAGAATTCTTTAAACAAAGTTTCTAGAATAAAATCTCTCTTTTCAGGATCCTCAATTTCTTTAAGCTTAAGAAACATCACTTGCATTAAGGGGTTGAGGTTAACAAACCTAGCTTCTAACATGTGAATTAAAGAAGCTGCAGCAATCTCATAATTCGGAGCAAGTTCTACAAGGGATCTATCCTCAGTATCTTCATGTTTGCTAACATGATTAAAGAATTCTTCAATGTTATCTTTCCTAATTATAGAACCACTACCAATTGGAAGGTCTTTTAGGGTGAATGTAGGGATCAACATGGTGAGCTAAAGGAGAGGTGACAACTAAAGAAGACTTAAAAAATTGTGTTTTTGATAAAGAAAGAAAACAAGTAAAACTATTTTTTTTGGATTTTTGAAGAACAAAACAAGCAAACAAAGCAAAAAGAAACTAACCAAAACAAAAACAACAAAGTAAAGAGATTGGTTATGAGGGGCTCCCCTTGTGAAGATGTCCTTGACTCGACATGGCGCGTAAAATCGTTCTTTGGCGTGTAGTTGACATGGGGTTTCTTCTTCTTACGTTCCCATGGCGCGAAAAATCGCTTGATGGCTCAATACAGCGCTTGAAAAATGCTTGGTGCATGGTGTGATGTAGAGCTCATTAAGACCCAAGAGGAAGGTATGATGAGCACAGCAGCAAGTTTCCCTCAGTTATGAAACCAAGGTTTAATTGAACCAGTAGGAGCAAGGAAACACCTTAAGGTGTTACTAGCTGAGCTTTGGCAGGGCGCACTACCGGTGCTAGTAGCAACATGGAGACCTGCACAACACAACCACAGAACTTTGTCCCCAACTTGCGATGAGGTTGTCAATCTCACCGTGTTTTGCGGAAAACAAAGGATTAAACATATCGAATGGAAAGAAGTAAAAGTTTGCGAAAAGTAAACACAAAGGTAAAAAGATTGTAGATTGTATGTAAAGAAAAGGACTGGATCCATAGTTCACTGAAGGTGGCTCTCCTTAGATAGATAACATCTTTGGGTGAACAAATTACAGTGAAGCAATTGACAAACACCGAAAGCAATACATGCATATACTAATCATCTTGACTCCTCACGAGACTTGATTGGGCATTACAACATAATACATAGACCGCCATCCAACTGCATCTATGACTAATAATCCACCTTGATTTATCATCCGAACCCCCTCGGTATTAAGTTGCAAGCAGCAGTTATTGCTTTACAAACTGGTAAAGTAAACAATATGATTGTTCTATGAACAAAGGATTGTTGTTTTCTCCTAGTAACATGACATCTAGTACCTTAGAGATTTCTATCACTTCCCAGTTACGGAGGCATGAACCCACTATCGATAATAAATACTAACTCTTGAGTTGCTAGCATCTACTTGGCCAAGATGAATAGCCAAACAACGGAAAGCATGCAAGATCTCAAATAACAAATACATGATAGAATCATTAATCAATCTGAAATAGCATCTCAATATCCATCGGATCATAAACACAACATGTATGAATTACAAATAGATGATCTTGATCATGAGCAGACTCACAAGATCTAAACATGAAAGCACAAAGGAGGAGAAACCAGCCATCCGGGTTACTACATGGATCCGTAGTCAAGGATGAACTACTCACGCATCACATGGAGGCTTGCATGGTGATGAAGAAGGCCTCCAGGTGAATTCTCCTCTCCGGCAGGTGGCAGGAAGAGCTTGGATCCTCCCGATCTAGGGATGGAGATGGCATGGCTACGGACTCTTTCATGGATTTTTGATGCACTTAGGGTTTTGTCCCGAGGCAACTTATAGGCGGAAGGAGAGAGGCCGAGGCTGGGTCGGCCAGACCACCTCGGCGTGGGCTGTGCCTGGCTGTGACCAGAATGGTGTGTGGCCCCAGCCCTTCTCCGTCTCGTGATTGGCACTTGATCCGTTCGGAAAATAGGCACTTTGGCTTTTGTCCCGTCAATTCCGAGAATATTCATTTTCGACTTTTCTAGAACCAAAACAACAAACAGTGGCATTGTGGCTCTTGTTAATAGGTTAGTCCAAGAAATCATAATAAATGTACTACAAAGTTGTAACAAAACACAAGAAAGTGGATAAAACTAAGCATGGAACATCAAAAATTATAGATACATTTGCAATGTATCAACATCTAGCTTAACTCTGCTGATCCTAGTAGATAAGTGATAAAAGAAATAATTTTGAGGTGACATGCCATCAAAGACTTGATCAAAGTATTTGCAAAACATTCAAGGCTGGGATCATAGTACTTCAATCATAACATGAAAGACAAAGTTCTAGCAATAAGCAAAGAAACTATGATGCAACATGAAAAGTCACAAACAAAAGATTCATGAATAACATGTAGCCCATAAGACGTTTGTTTGTTTCACATAAAGAAAACATAGCATAATAGTATTCAGCTTGTCCCTCAATAGAGTAGCAAATATAAATGCATAGGACACCTTCAAAGTTCATAAGAGTGACTAGATACATTAGTTTCAAACAAGCAATAACAAGTTATGCATCAATCAACTAGTCTTGGGACAATGCACATAGAACTAAGAATGGCCACTATGCTCTCAAAGTAGGTGCATAAAGATAGAAGGTGGAGACTCAATATAATGGTGGAAGAAAGGCCTTTTGTAAAAGGAAGTAGGGATTCAAGTCTCATAAAGAGCTTCCAAAAATTATGATACTTAAAGCTTTCAGCTCTCATTGCCCCTATCATAAGCATCTTGAAGTGATTAAGGTTAAAGTGAACAAACTATGGTTCATGTCAAGAACACACATGGAATGCCGTTGGTGGATCCATGTGTGGTTTGTGGAAAGAACACACATGCAATGACTCTAGTGGGTCCATATGTGGTTTTTGAATAGAACACACATGCAATGAACACTAGTTGATCCATAAGTGGTTTGTGGAAAGACCACACATGCAATAACTCTAGTTGGTCCATATGTGGTTTGTGAAAAGAACACACATGCAATGACTCTAGTGGATCCATATGTGGTTTGCAAAAAGAACACACATGCAATGAGTCTAGTGCTGGTTTTAGTATAAGAACACACATGCAATGACTCTAGTGGATCCATATGTGGTTTGTGGAAAAGAACACACAAGTAATGACTCTAGTGGGTCCATATGTGATTTGTGGAAAGAACACACATGCAATGACACTGGTTGGTCCATGTGTGGTTTGTGGAAAAGAACACACATGCAATGACCACTGGTTGATCCATGTGTGGTTTACGGAAAGACCACACATGCAATCACTCTAATGGATCCATATGTGGTTTGTGGAAAAGAACACACATGCAATGACCACTGGTTGATCCATGTGTGGTTTGTGGAAAGAACACACAGGCAATGACTCCAATGGGTCCATATGTGGTTTGTGGAAAAGAACACACATGCAATGACCACTGGTTGAGCCATGTGTGGTTTGTGGAAACAACACACATGCAATGACACTGGTGGATCCATGTGTGGTTTGTGAAAAGAACACACATGCAATGAGTCTAGTGTTGGTTTTAGTATAAGAACACACATGCAATGACTCTAGTGGGTCCATATGTGGTTTGTGAAAAGAACACACATGAAATGACTCTAGTGGATCCATATGTGGTTTGTGGAAAAGAACACACATGCAATGAACACTTGTTGATCCATATGTGGTTTGTGGAAAGAACACACATGCAATGACACTGGTTGATCCATATGTGGTTTGTGGAAAGAACACACGTGCAATGACACTGGTGGATCCATATGTGGTTTGTGAAAAGAACACACATGCAATGAGTCTAGTGCTGGTTTTAGTATAAGAACACACATGCAATGACTCTAGTGGATCCATATGTGGTTTGTGGAAAAGAACACACATGCAATGTACACTGGTGGATCCATATGTGGTTTGTGGAAAGAACACACATGCAATGACACTGGTTGATCCATGTGTGGTTCGTGGAAAGAACACACAGGCAATGACTCCAATGGGTCCATATGTGGTTTGTGGAAAAGAACACACATGCAATGACACTAGTTGATCCATGTGTTGTTTGTGGAAAGAACACACATGCAATGACTCTAGTGCTAGTTTTAGTATAAGAACACACATGCAATGACTCTAGTGGGTCCATATGTGGTTTGTTAAAAGAACACACATGCAATGACCACTGGTTGATCCATATGTGGTTTGTGGAAAAGAACACACATGCAATGACTGTAGTGTTGGTTTTAGTATAAGAACACACATGCAATGACTCTAATGGGTCCATATGTGGTTTGTGAAAAGAACACACATGCAATGACTCTAGTGGATCCATATGTGGTTTGTGGAAAATAACACACATGCAATGAACACAGTGGATCCATAAGTGGTTTGTGGAAAGAACACACATGCAATGACTCTAGTGGGTCCATATGTGGTTTGTGAAAAGAACACACATGCAATGACTCTAGTGGATTCATATGTGGTTTGTGGAAATGAACACACATGCAATGAACACGGGGGATCCATAAGTGGTTTGTGGAAAGAACACACATGCAGTGAACACTGGTGGATCCATGTGTGGTTTGTGAAAAGAACAGACATGCAATGCCACTGGTTGATCCATATGTGTGGTTTGTGGAAAGAACACACATGCAATGCCACTGGTTGATCCATGTGTGGTTTGTGGAAAGAACACACATGCAATGACACTGGTTGATCCATCTGTGGTTTGTGAAAAGAACACACATGCAATGACGCTAGTGGATCCATATGTGATTTGTGGAAAGAACACACATGCAATAACCACTAGTTGATCCATGTGTGGTTTGTGAATAGAACACACATGCAATGACCACTAGTGGATCCATATGTCGTTTGTGGAAAAAACACTCATGCAATGAACACTACTTGATCCATATGTGGTTTGTGGAAAGAACACACATGCAATGACACTGGTGGATTCATGTGTGGTTTGTGAAAAGAACACACATGTAATGAGTCTAGCGCTGGTTTTAGTATAAGAACACACATGCAATGACTCTAGTGGGTCCATGTGTGGTTTGTGAAAAGAACACACATGCAATGACTCTAGTGGATCCATATGTGGTTTGTGGAAAAGAACACACATGCAATGACCACTGGTTGATCCATAAGTGGTTTGTGGAAAGAACACACATGTAGTGAACACTTGTTGATCCATGTGTGGTTTGTGAAAAGAACACACATGCAATGCCATTGGTTGATCCATATGTGGTTTGTGGAAAGAACACACATGAAATAAAACTGGTTGATTCAAATGTGGTTCATGACAGGAACACACATGTAATGACTCTAGTGGAACATATGTGGTTTGTGGAAAGAACACACATGCGATCCATATGTGGTTTGTGGAAAGAACACACATGCAATGACACTGGTTGATCCATGTGTGGTTTGTGAAAAAAACACACATGCAATGACTCTAGTGGATCCATGTGTGGTTTGTGAAAGAACACACATGCAATGACTCTAGTGGATCCATATGTGGTTTGTAGAAGAACACACATGCAATGAGTGATCCATGTGGTTTGTGAAAGAACACACATGCAATGACTCTGTGTGATCCATATGTGGTTTAGGAAAAGAACACACATGCAATGACACTGTGGATCCATGTGTGGTTTGTGGAAAGAACACACATGCAATGACATGTGATCCATGTGTGGTTTGTGGAAAGAACACACATGCAATGACTCTAGTGATCCATGTGTGGTTAGTAAAGAACACACATGCAATGACTCTAGTGGATCCATGTGTGGTTGGTGGAAAAGAACACACATGCAATGACCATTGGTTGATCCATGTGTGGTTTGTGGAAAGAACACACATGCAATGAATATTGGTTGATCCATGTGGTTTGTGAAAGAACACACATGCAATGCCATTGGTTGATCCATATGTGGTTTGTGGAAAGAACACACATGCAATGACACTGGTTGATCCAAATGTGGTTCATGACAGAACACACATGCAATGACTCTAGTGGATACATATGTGGTTTGTGGAAAGAACACACATGCAATGAACTCTTGTGGATATATCTTGGCATAATTTGATGTATGCCACGATGTATTTCATTATAAATGACACCCACTTTCCATTTTTATACTACTCAGCTTTGTCCTTGGTTTTTTATACTACCCAGTTTTGCCCCCTCTCTCTTTCGTAGAAGCCCAAACTTGTGCCCACTACATGCACTCATACGATTGGTTGTCACGGTTGTCACGGATCGTCTGCGCAGCGTTGATCCTGTGTGATCCAACAAGGCTCGTTGCACACATCGTGCCCTTCACAGGACAGCGTGAGACAGCACAGGCGTCTCCCTCAACGAGACTTCTACAAGAAGGAACACCATGTCGTCCATGGAAAAAGTCACTGAGTGGTCATGTCATGTTTAATCTAGTCTGCGAAGGCTACAAGTCTACTGCACGGCAACTGGTCATCCACGGCCCACGGGCTATACCATTTTTACTATGTAGCGCGCCTGCATACTCTCACTTCCGACAGGCCCCCACCACACGAACCTTCCACGCGGCAGTCGTAGCAGAAAGAGCTGCCTATCGGGGCCCTCTAGGAGGCCTAAATGTCCCCGCATTAAAAACCCAGCCTATCGGGTCCTCCATTCGCACTCATCCACTACTCTCTCTTCCCTATCCAGCAAAACCCAACAATCTTAAACGTACTTGCACGAACCTTCTCCATGAAACCAGTGCGTGGGGGTGAGTGTCCGGGCATCGCCGCTGGGGTGGTGCTTCACGCGGCAGATCTGGAGGAGCATCACGCAGCATAAGGCGAGGAGGACGTGCAGTTCAAGCCCTTTGGGGACCATGTGTTGACGACTTCGGAAGCGCTGATGAGGGCATGGAGTTCGATGAACACGCTCCGCTCGTGTACCCGGAGGTACATCTATTTCTACATGTTTCATATTTTCTGCTCGAGCTTAATCTATCCTGGCGTCATAAAAAATCTAGTCCTAATGATTAGATGCAACATACTAACCAGTACATGGAGAGATCTAGTGTGTTCTGAATGAATCCACATTATTTATTTATTAATAAGTTACCAAGAACACAAACCACATTAATTTAGGAGCGAAAGTGGGGAGATGGTAGTAATGAGCTACTGAACTCAGTATAGACATGTTATTGCATCAAAAGTAACTTGGAATGGTGGAAGGAATATATATTTATTATTTTGCTCATTTCGGTTTGTATTCCATACATTGGTGTGTATTCAAGTGAGATGGACTCTGACAAGGAGACCAGGGACAACAAGAGCCGCCATGTCATGAAGAAGCTCAAGAGCGGGATAATCCCTTTCCGCACTCGACTTGGGGAGCTCAAGTGCCCTTTCTGTAAGAAAGGAGCCAACCCGAGGATTACCAGGTTGATTCCGCATGTGGTTGGCATCGGTAAAATCCCGGCTAGTAAACACAAGTCGGTGACCAAGGCTAAGCATGCTGCTTATGGCAAATTCCTGAGGGGGTATGTCAAGACCGGCCTAGTGTCCCCTTACTTAGGAATCAGCAACTTCTAGCCGACCAACCCCGTCACTGTGCTGGCCCGGCCACTAATAATATTTAGTTCTCTTACCGTATCTAGACCCTTCAAAATATATTCAAGTTCATCTGTTTATGGAGTTAAAGTTCCGGTGGCATACTCGTTATTTTGCATGGATAGAGGGGTGCCCCTCGGTAGATATAAGGGTTATCATGTCCGCTAGATCACAGAGGATCAACGGTTGGTGGGCACGATCCGTGTGACAACTGTCTCGACCAATCAGAGCATAGCAGCACAGATGAGCACAGGTGCGAGAGATGGATACAAAGAGAGGGGAAAACCGAGTAGCAACCAAGGGCAAAACTGAGTAGAACTTAAAAACCAAGGGCAAGACTGTGTAGAACTTAAAAACCAAGGGCAAGCATGACAAAGGGATCCAAATAGAAAATAGAAAATTATTTAAAAATGGAACCAAACCACCAGTGTTATGCTCGAGGGCAAAACTGAGTACAACTAAATCGCCAGGGTTAGACACAAGGGAAAAAAACGCGACTCACGGTACGCGTATGCGGTGCACGGGGTGGTAGCGGACACGTGTGGCCATGCACGGTGCATTAGCGTACGCACTGCATGGTAGTGCAACGAAACGTCGCTTCCCTTCTCCTTTAATAGAGGCCTCCCCACTCCCACTCATCACGCACTCGCTCACTCAACCGGCTCCACTGTCCCATCACCTTCTGCAAACGCCCAACAAAACTCCAACCACGCCGGCGATGGAGAAGAACGGCGCGGTGGCCATCGGCGCCTCCAAGGCCGCCGGCGAGGAGCCTCTTGTCCCTATCCCGTCCCGCAATCCGCCAGTGCCGCGGTGAGAGGCCCCTTGATCTCGCACGGATCCCGCTCGGCTGGGACCCCTACGAGGAGGTTGTCTACATAAGGCCGGAGAACCCCTACGACATCAGCATCACTGACCCATGGTCTGAGGTAACCAGGGTTTTCTCCCCTTCACTTGTTCTTCCCCCATTCCCATCGTTGGATGCTAGATCGTATGTTATTAGGGCTCGGCTGTTCGTATTTTTTACAGTAGCTAATCCTCTTGTGTTAGATCTCGATTTTCAATGAAGCCCCTGTTCGTAGCTAGGATCAGTATTTGATTTGGTTTGAGGTTTGGGGAATAATCGGGAGATCTCATTCGGTTAATTTATGCAAAAAATCAATCCCGATAATCAAAGTATCTCAATCATGTCCTTATTTCACTCTACTGTTTTTTCAACAGGAGGATAGCAGCGACCTCCACAGTGACAGTCCAAGGACACCAAGACTAAATCATGTCTTTGAGAGGCTAAAGTCTGGTTAGTACAACAACTTCTTTGTCGGTGACGTGTACAGGTGCCCTTCGCTTTACGGGAGGCTCCGCCACGGACTTCAACTCCTCGTGAAGCATGTCGAGGCGTGAGGACTATGGCCAGTCCGTGAACATCCACGGCTTCATGGCCAAGCACCAGGCGCTCGGTCTTCACCTCCGCAACCTCTAGAAGGTGGCTATCGAGGAGGGTCGCATGCCCCCGATCAGACCCAAGGCGCCCAAGGTCAAGGGGCTGGGCAGCAAGAAGTGGAGGAGGCACTAGAGGGAGGAGGCGGATGCCCTCCTGGCAGAGGCCACGAGGGGCCACTGATCAGCTGATGTTGCTGCTGCTGTAAAGCAGCTTCTTTTGTCTTGTCTGTGTTGAACCTGTCAGTTGCTGCTGCTGAGCAGCCTAATTGTCGAGCCTCGTTAAGTACCGTACTATATAACCTATATTAGCTGCTTTATCTACATCTGCTCTGTTTATGAATTTATTTATGGTGCTGGTTTGTTTTGTTGCTCTAGATTTGCTACCAGATTGGGGAAAAACGATCGCAAAAGGAACAATGAATGAAGAGAGAAGCTGCTCTAGATTCCCTACCTTTTTGAGCAAAAAAACACAACTGTTAGAGAGAGAGGGGAAAAGGCGCTCTTAAAAAGGCCAAATAACAAAAAAAACTTCCACTTTAGGCGTCATGGCGCGCATGTAGCCAAACCTTTGACAGAATGACACCCCCTCCGAGCGCATGTGAGGGCTTCAGAATATCGGGAGGGTAAAAGTGAGGACAAACAAGACACAATGTTGCTATAGCTAAATCTGACAAAAAGCTGAATTTGTCTTTACCATGCAATTTGGCTAGAGCTCCATAATGTAGCTATTCTAAATCCCTAAACTATGTGGTGTGTTGAAACCTAATGCTTTTCCACCAACACGTGTGTTGCAAAATTGCTTGATCGTGCATGCTTACACAAGTGGCCTACAGGGAAACTTATAAAAGCATGGGCAAACGAGCTTCATTTTGGCAAATTCTGGACACGCTTTACGCAACGGCAGGCCTGATCGGCTGGGAGGCTGCCCCGGGGTGTAGGGATGCTAGGTCCATGTCTATGCTTACACTTCTTAAACTTGTTAGGAATTAATAATAGATGTACACTTCCTTATGTCCTGTCACGTTACGTCATGTCAGCACCACGCACCCGCTATGGATCGGCAACGGGACGGTGGTCTACGTGACTAGTCTCTGCCACGCCAAAGCCACGTCGCACACCTGTCCCATCGCCTATCGGGACGGATGCCGAATTTAATCGCTAGGATTGGAAACCAATGGTGCTCGCCCGGTCAAACTTGCTTCTGCATGGGTATGACCGGAATATTGGTAAACGCAATTTAAGCATCGCCTTCCGTCTCCTCAGCACATCACAGTGCAAAAATCCCCAACTCATTCCTTCCGCCGCCGCCACCGCCACCGTAAGAACCATCGACGCTGCCGCAGGCACCGCCTCTGCCTGGCCATACCACGACAACAGATCACTCCACCGCCCGGTCCAGCCAGCCATCACCTGAGCCGCTGCATTAGCTGCTGCCATGGACGCAGAGTACAGCGTGTTAGGCGACGGGAGCGACTACACCGACGAGTACACCGTCACCACCCATGGCACCACCAAGCTGACGGTCGTCCACACAAATGCGTCAGCGGAGGTCGCCAAGGTCATTGCAATGTACGAGCGGTGGCTACAGGAGCCGATGGACAGGTACAAGATCGTCAGCCTTGACCTCGAGTATACCGAAGATAGGAAGAGGACGGCGCTTTTGCAGTTGTCCATGCGTAACCACTGCCTCCTATACCACGTATGTAGGGCCAAATCTGTATGCCTGGAGCTTCGCGAGTTCCTACATAGGAGGGAGATCTACTTCGCCAGCATCGACATCAAGAATGACACTCTGAAGCTAGAACGGGATCTCCTCGTTCATGTCGTCAATCACATCGATCTCCAACATTTGTGGAGGTACCCGGATGGCGGTACGAGGAAAGCCGGCATGGCTAGACTCGGCGGCATGAAAGTCGAGTTCCCGAAGCACATGCACGAGCGATGGGAGTGGAGGCACCTGGATTACGATGCGATCAAGTACGCAGCCAGGGACGCATATGACTGCTACGAGATGCTCAACAGGATCTAGCGGGTTGGTGATTGTGTTGTTTACCACTAATAGTTTCGCATTTCGTTCCTAGTTTTATCTGGACTATATTTTATCTCGCATGTATTTTCTAAGCATTCTGTGTGTAAGAACCAAGCTCGTATGATCCCTGTGCTATAGCTACTTAACCTGTATGAATTACATTCCCCCTTTTGTATGCTCAACATTCATTCTTACAAATTCTGTTTGTGCCATTTGCATGCGGCAGAATCCAGGACTGACATGCATAAGGTGTGATACAGTCATAAGTCATAACCAAACTCAGATTATAGTGAAGGATACAGTCATAACCAAACCTAGATTATAGTTTGACAAAGGTAATACACAGCAGTTCGTAATTTCTCACATAGTGTACTTCTGAAATAACATGTTTTCATAAAAACAACAATCATGCACTAATAGTCTACATCCCAGCCTGTTGGAGAAGGCAACCGATCCCCGGATGCCTTCGGTCGCTTGCCCCGGCTTGTAGATTCATCTATACTCCGGCATCTAGGGCAAACAACCTGCCTTGGTGGTGGTTCAATGATGCGATGCCTGGAACGAGATTTTACAATCTGGCGGTACAGCTCGTGGCTAACATACCCGTCAATTGCAGCGTACTTCAGATTAGGTTCAGAAAGTGGCTTATCCTCCCAGTAATCATTCCCTAAACGCCTCCACGAACATCTCGGCAATTTGCCCTTCATATCAGCGTACCACGAGTCGATGAGTTCGGAGGCAAGAGCGGCCATCCCGGTCTTGCCACCCTTCGTCCTTGGGATCTAGTAAATTTCCTGGATGTCCACTCTGCACTCCTTTGGGATTCTAATGTTGATAGTCGGGCTTTCAAGCAGTTTAGTGTCATTCGTGATGTCAACACTAGTAAATGTTATGTGCTGGTTCACGAGAAAGTCATGAAACAGATCCCTAATGCTTTCACCCCACCTGCATGAAAATGAATTCAGACAAATAATATAGCAATAACTTTTGCAAACAGATGGTTCAGGAACAAAAAGACAGCAAAGTCTACCAGATCCCGTCAGCCCCCTTCTCGCAAAAAGGCTGGTATACGAGGATGTGCCCCTTCATGGAGAGTTGCACCATGGCGATCCTACGGTGATCGCCACTGTACTCGAGGTCGAGACCTACGAACCTGTTTTCTTCGAACTGCAGCCAACTCATGTAATTATTCAGAGTGTTCCTCACCATCCGAGGGTCGGTGGTGTAGACGACATCGATCTTCTTCCTGCCATGTACTTCGATGTCGAAGTGCACAGTTTCTTGCCTGCCGTCGTTTCGGACGTCCGGAGCATCCATGACTACAGGCAAGAGGGAAAGGATACGGAGGAAGAGGGTGATGCAGTGGAGGAGAAAGACGATGAGGCCATGGAGGAGGAAATGATATGGAGAAGTGAAAGATTGGAACCGCCCTTACCAATATCTGGATTGGTGCACGACCGTTCGTAGTAGGGTGAAGGTGGAGAAAAACGGCGGTTTTACACATCGACGCTAGAGCTTCCTAAAATTTATTCTACGCCACTTGCATGCGGTGGAATCGAGGTCTGCCATGCACGATCCAAGTCAAACGTAGGCACGTTTACGCATGCCGATCTTCACTCACTGATAGGCGGGCCGCACATTTCTCTCTTACGATTTATTTTTTCACTTCCTCTAGACGGTTCGGGTGCCCGCCCTCAATAATTACGCCCCCCCCCCCCTTCTTGTCTTCCACACGGACGAGAACCGGTGGCGGCGGCGGTTCCTTGTAGATTCACTCCCCACTCAAACAACTGCCCCATCCCTGATTCCATCCCCTCTCGAATCCATCCGCCTCCTTATCACAACACCTCCATTAATCTACCGGATTCCAGACTCCATTTGCCGCTATGGGTAGAGCTTGGGGTAGCAGCAGGCTGAAGCGAAAGGCATCACGACAGCCCGGATGGCGAAGCGACGCTATCGCGAGGATTGGGATGGTCAACCTCGACCACGAACGTGCACAGGATCGCCTCGGGTTGGACATCATCTCAGCCGGCCACCTCGCTCGCTGCATCCCTGGCTACCGCTTCACGATGCGGAACATGGACGAACAACCGTTCGGCACGCCAGGCCTTCTTTATCCTGATAACAGCAAATGGCCAAACGACCGCGATGGCCAAGTAAGTTCCAGTATCTAGCTTATTCGTTCAGTCATATTGTTGATTCATATGTGCTGAACTCTCATCGGAATCCTATGTTCCTTTCATCGAATGTGTTGTGTGCATGCGCGGTTTGAACAAATCGACCCATTTAAGACTATTTTGTACAGCGGAAGCTCTACTCGTACCTGATATTCTGGTATTTTCATAGTGACACAGTCTTACTTTAGGTGATAGACGAGTTGTCAATTTCGATTTTGCAATGGAATGTCTGCTAGGTGATATTTTGTTTCCTAAAATAAAAACAAACAGATTAGACGATTTAAGGCTGTTATGCCCCGAGCTATTTATGATCATCGTAAGGAGTTTGTTCTGGGGGCTCTGCTACTACTCCATATATTGAGTATCTTCGTAGTGACACAGTCACAATTTAGGCTATATCTGAGGAGACACTCATATTTAGGCGATATTTTGTGTACTTTAATCTGAAGGTCCAGTTGTCAAATTGTATTTGCAATGGAATCCATGCTAGGTGATTGTACCAACTGACAACAAACTCTGCAGAATATTCATGCAAAACTGATGCTACTGGATAAGTGGTCCGAATCAGTAGTGGTGAATATCAAGGAAGTAGAAGAGACGGAAATGGAAGATGACCAGAACTGGGTGGGTGGCAACGGCGAGTGGTTGGTTCTTTTATCACAGGATGGTAGTACTTGGACTCTAAAAAATGGCTACAGATCGGTGAGACTTGCATTGCCACCTTTGGAGGGTGTCGGCATTACTGCATTCAACAACGGGTGGCCGTCGCCCATTTCCGAATTCGCTTACAGGTTCAACATGGCAGACTTGACCTCGTGAAGGTACAGCTCCCACATAGACCGCGGGAGGGGGCGTGGAAGACCTGGGAGTATGACCTCTTAGAGGTGTTTGACAAGGCAATCACATTCATTAGATTCCCAGAAGACAAGGAATGGACAGTCTTGCGCGACGACTTCCTGCGGTCGGAGAAGTATGTCGACGCTGTCTTCACCTACAGCTACTCTTCGTACAAACCGCAACACATTTATGCGGTCACTGAACCTAGCGGCGACGTGCATGTTTGGGAGCCATCCATTTGGGGTTAGTCATGGTGTCATATAGCATGTAAAATCCCATTCAAAATTCTGCTTATTGACTGTAAGTAACGCGCAGGTACCCACGCAGCCCCGCGCATCATTCTAGCTCTGGTCATCGAAGATGCAGTAGCAGATGCTGAACTTGGGACACGGCGGTGGTTCCTGGCACCTCTCGGAAGCGACACGGATCAGGATGATGAACTCGTGTGGATTCATATCAAGGGAGCACTAAACAGCGTTGGTGATACAATAGAACATATGGGGACACAACTTTCTTCATACCCATCACTGCGGTGTCACGTTTTCTCGAGGTCCGCATGCCCATCCAAAGACCCAGTAGAGCAAGTCTGGAGCAGAGTCAACAATCTGAAGGGACAATCTGTGTTTCTTGGGATGAACTACCCTTTCTTTGTTGGAGCCCCTGGAGCTGTTGAACCTGTAATTGCTCAGGAAGCCCTGGCCCCTGATGCTGCTGCTGCTGGTGGTGTTGGTGGTGGTGGAGCTGACGAAGAACTAGCTGCTGCTGCTCCTAGTGAAGCTGACGAAATACTTGGTGATGCTACTGCTGGTGAAGCTGACAAAATACTTGCTAATGCTGCTGCTGGTGAAGCTGACAAAATACCTGCTGAGGCTGCTGCTGGTGATGCTGACAAAATACATGCTGAGGCTGCTACCGGAGTCTAGGAAGAACATGTTGGTGTTGTTGCTGAGGTGCCAGCACTTCCAGTGTTGATAGCAGACTATGTGTTTGTTGCACACTCACGTGCCTATTATGTTGACACTCCAGATCCGACCTGGAGTCGAATCCATGTTGGGGGGAGGGGGCCTACAATTGGCTCATCAGTGGGGTCGAACAATTTGAAGGAGAATGCCAGATGGCCAAACGCAGCATTCTGGTTTGTTCCGATGATACCACCAGCTCCAGGGACCTAGTGCTCATACTGGCAGATCCGATGAACCATTTGTCTTTATCTTTATCATTAGTTACGCTTATGTGTGTAAAGACTAAGCTGTGCTTATTTGTGTAAGACTAAGTTAGGACTAACTGGGTAATATTCAGTGAACCCCAGCTTTTCTTTCCATGCCCATAACAACAGAATTGCAGCATAGAACATACAAATGTAATGTGCATATCAGGCATTTTTGCTCAGGATAACACCACTTCAAGCAAATGATACATGGTGTACGCATTTGAACGCATCACTAGAATGTGCCACCTATTGATGATTGATGACATGGATCTAGCTTTTCTGCGCGTATTTGCATTGAATCGCTCATTGATTTCTTCACATATTTTTTGGCAATGGCTGATGAACTCCACTCTCTTGGTAACTTGCTTCGTCAGCGAGCACTTGTCGATGCAATGCAAAGTACAGAACATGGTCGTCATCGTCATTCCATTTAGGTTCTCTATGTTTCATCATCACGGAGCTACTAATTTCAAATGAAAATCTAGTAAACAACATATGTGTACATTGTTAGAGTATGCTACGGCCATGGTACATACATGTTTTTCTACAATCACAAGAAGAAAACTTGATGCATTTTCACCTTGTTGGAGTTGTGCCGAACTGGGTGGATGTGACTTTGGGGTTCGGAGAGGAAGGCGTCATGGCTGGTGCGTGTGCGACCACGGTGACGGTGAGCTCGGATTCTGGAGGAGGCCAACAGGACCAAGAATGGTCGGCATGGTGACAGATCTCACCCGGGAATGAACTCCTGTCCCCGTGCCATGCCATGGGTGCGGTCATGGTGAGGGCAAGCTCTGATTCGGGATGGGGAGGAGAACGGGGCCGAGCAGGTTCGTCCAAGTCCTAGCTCCGCGCCAAGGCTGCAACCACAGATTGCCGCCCCGGAGGAAGAAGAAGACGCGTAAAGGATGCATGCGCCAACGCTTCAAGCCTACATGGCAGCCACGACGGCAGCGACATAACGGTGAAAGCTGACAAGGGGGGCCAACTTGACGGCCGTTAGCCTGATTTTTTGTATTGAAACGTAAAGTTGAATTCGTGTCGAAAAAGACCCTCTGAGTATTTGGCACGCCAACTCTAGTCATCCCGGCTGATTTCAGGGAACTTGGGTACCGTGTTGCCTGGCCACCCCAACTTTTGGGCCGCAAAATGATATTCTCCTGGTGGACGGCGATGTGGTGACCCTTCCCGCCCATGGACGGGGGGAAGAGGCCTGGCGCCCCTATATAAGGAGGCCTTCTCCTACCTTAGAAGGGGTCGATCCCAGCGATCTGTAACCCTAGACATTGACACACCATTGTACCCTCACGAAGCACCGTGAGCAATACAACCAAGCAGGAGTAGTGGCTTTACCTCCTCACGAGGGCCCCGAACCTAGGTAAAAAACCCTTGTGTCACCCTCTCTGTCTCACTCATGCATCGTCGTCTCCGTCACCATTGAGCAGCTCGGAACACGTGTTCATCCCCCTCTCGAACTAAGGGCTTGTTGGACCCCTTATTCCTTCGTGGGACACTTTCTCCGATAGGTTCCGAAGAGGATCCAAAGTAGTTCAGATAAGGAAAGAAGTCGAAAGGCGTTTCAGATTAATAGAGATTATATAATATGCATTTACATATTAATTGTCAATTAATATATTAAATAAATATTTAAAATTAATATAAAAAGGGCAACTTCCTCTATTGGGCCAAATCCTTGGAGGGAAAGGGCCGAGAGGGAAGTCATCCCAAAGGGAAACAAATAGACGCCACTGCTAGGCCTCGTCGGCCAGCTATCCCACATGGGCAGGCGCTGGCTCGAAGCGTTGGCAGTCCGGCCCACACGAGCAGTCATTGGCTAGCAGGAGCACGCATGTGGGAGCTAGCTAGCAGGCTCTAGCAGGCCCCTGGCCATGGCCCACTCAGGCGCAGTAGCGCGCAACGGGGAGGATGCTATGTCGCCAGGGCATGGACCACCTAATCAAGTCGTAGCTGCCGCATGAGTCGTTGGGTTGTGGGCACTAGGCTGGAGCGGGGCAGCCCACCCGGTCGCCGGATCTAGCCCAGCCGGCTACGACCCTCCTCCTATTTTTCCATTTTTGCTTGAGTCCCATCCCGAGACTTCAGGGAAGGGATTCCTCCCTTTTCACCTATATATAGGGGTCTATACGAAGGAGATGTGCCCTAGAGGCCAATAAATAAAGTGTTTTATTGTTATATATCTATGTGTTCATAATAGTTTTGTATCATGCTATAACTTTATTTAGCGGGAACATAAATATAGGTGTGGTATATAAACAACTAGGTCCCTAGTATCCTCTAGTACTACTTTGTTGGGCAGATGATGATAGAGGTTTCCCGATCACCTCACAACAAGGTCACTTAATGAAGGGATGGACACACCCGATCGTATAATTGCAATGTGATCTAGCCACAAAGTTAAATTTGTGATATCTAGCAAAGAAAAATAACTTAGTACTTCGACTATGAGATCATGTTTAATCAGTATCTCCCGCGGTTGCTTTGATCACATCAACTGTCATGTTTGTAACTGGGTAGCCATAAAGGTGTGTTTCAGGTATTCCAAAGGAATGGTTGAGGTGTGTGATCAAGATCAGGATTTTCCTATCCGAGTGACAGATAGATACTTTGGGCCCACTCGGTGAGACCACATCAATGAGCTTGCAAGCATGTGACTAGGTCAGAGGGATGTGTTATCATGGGAATGAGTAAAAGCGTATGTCAGTAACAAGATCGAACTGTATGAGATACATGAGATCAGGTCTTGGACAAACCAGGTATCGTTGTGCAAAGGGAATAAGACTCAATGTTTAGAAGGTTCAAGCGAACAACACTGTGTCATGGAATGAGCAGGGATTGTCATGTATTTCCATATACCGCTAATGATCAATGATCGGGGAGTGATCCCCTTCATACCTAAACATCCCCGGACCATAAGGGTGTCACGCCAAAGGTTAATAGACGCTGCGAGATGATCCAATACCGATAGATAAATAGGAAGAGAGAATCGGAATGGTTCTGGAGAGAATATCGAAGTGTTCGAACTCCATTTAAAAGGAGTTTTGAACAAGCAGAAATTAAATAATGTATTTAATATTTAATTTTGAATTAATATTAAATATGGAAATTATTTAAATAGGGGAGGCATTTACCCCACTTTCTCCAACTCAATCCCACAATTGGCATAGGCCATTCTCTCTCTCCCTCTCAAGCGTGTTCCCAAGTTAGGAACGTGTTGCATAAGGTAGAGGTTTCTCCACCCAGCTCACGTCGTCGTGTTGATGGAATCGGTCCGGATCTTCTTCTTCCGCTACTTTGCTGGACCAAGGATCGAGAGATGTCCTTTACACCGAAGGCCTGTAAAGCTCGGCGAGGAACCACCATTAGTGGGGCTTGACGCTTGAAGCCTTCTAGACCTTGAGGTCTACGACGCTCGGCTTCATCAGCAACGTTTGTGCGGGAACATATTCCTGCTTTGTTGGTGTTCAAAGGTATGATCACCGTATCTTGCTCGTTACTGTACTTCTCCATAGATAGATCATGGGTTGGTGTGTTCTCATAGTAGGAAATTTGTGTTTTCTGCCACGGAACCCCTTCAGTGGTATCAGATCGATCTATGCATAGATATACTAGTACGAGTAGAACACACAAGGATTGTGTGGGCGTTGATTTTGTAATTGCTACCCTCTCATGTGTACTTGCTACTATGGCGGTAATGTCGGATGAAGCGACCCGGACCAACCTTACACATAACCTTGCGCGAGACCGGTTCCACTACTTACATACGGCTTGTACCGTATAAGTGGCTGGCGGGTGTCTGTCTCTCCGACATTAGTTGATATGGCACTTACAAAGGATGGCCCTGAAAAGGGATTTAAAGCTGCAACTAGTTAATCCATGTTGTGGTTGGATTCGTAGGTAAGAAGCGGTTCTTGTGTGAAAGCCCAGTCAACCACTTAAAACTTGCAAACGGAAAGTAGAAGCGTCTAATTTTGTTTTGCGGGAGGGCAAGTGATATGTGTGGTTTAGCTAAGTGTTTATGGGATAGACAGGCGAAGGCAAGGTGGCACCATGAACCTGGTGCAAATGTCAGCACTCTCGATGGAGATCAAGACACGAAAAACCATCACATATCACACATAGATAACTATTTTCATTAGATGTTAGTTGTTCTGTGAATCTTGTTGTGCTAGTATTAGACTACGACAGTAGCATAATAAGATAATTCATCTATTATAATTCAAATGTTCGTGTTCTCCCACATGTGTGCACCACTAAGAAAGTCCATCGTTGTGGAGCAGGCCATCATGATCGAGTGCAAACACATCGACATTCACTTACGACAGGTGCAAGCCATCTATGCCCTGCAATACACTATGGTTGAAATTGGAGAGCCTAGCATGTACATACGTGGCCTTAGAACACATATGACGAAAGTTCAAGCACGAGTCGCATGGAGATGTGATCGATATGTGATATCTACCCTGACAGCTGCATCAAAGGCCGTGATGATCAGGGATGATGCGACATAAAGGGACCGTATAGTCATTGAACGAATGTTGAGGGATGTTCGTTTGAGTGGGAGTTCTGGTATTTTAGTAAGACTAAATAAGAACCCATATTATGAACATATAAGATTAACTACTTCACAAATAATATTGTAGATGTATCACGCTACCTTCAACCTTGGCCCCTTCCTTGAGAAATAAAAGCTAAAAATTGATGGGACGAACTTCACCACCTGGTCCATGCCATGGAGGTCGATCTGCAGAAGCGCTTTGAGAACAAGAGCGTCTTTGAGATCATCACTGATCTCAACGCCATCTTTGAGCCCCAGGCATGGTCTGAGAGGTATGAGTTTTTGAACCTCTTCTCGACTAAGATGGAGGAGCAAAATAGCTTGAGCGAGCACGTGGTCAAAATGTATGGCTATGTTCAATGCCTGAACGATCTTGATTGAAAAATCAACGACGAGTTGGAGATTGATAGGGTGTTGCAGTCTCTGCCCCTAGCTACAAGAGATTCGTTCTGAACTACAACATGTAGGGTATGACCAAAACCCTGTCCAAGTTGTTCTCCATGCTCAAGCACGCTGAGGTGGAAATACTTCAAGAAGACCACCAAGAAGGGCAAGGATAAGAAGGGCAAGCCTAAGAGGTTTACCAAAATGGTTGCTGCCTCCAAGGCGTCCAAGGTAAAGCCCGGTGCCACCTGCTTCTACTGCAAGGGTGAGGGTCACTAGAAGCGCAACTGGTCCAAGTATATGGAGGATAAGAAGGTTGGCAAGATTGTTGCCAAAGAGAAAGGTATATATGATATACATATTACTGATGTTTTCCTCATAAGTGCCAAAAGCATTGTTTGGGTATTTGATATCGGTTTTGTTTCCCATATTTGTAACTCACAGGAGAAGTTGCAGAATAGCTGGTCACATGGGCATACCTTACAGGTACTCGAGCTTGGCATATACGGTCCAGCATTGAAGAAGCCCACGATGTTGCTAGGGCCCAGCCAAGATTCGGGGTGACCTAGGAGACTCTGACTGCTTGCAGCACATGGCAAACTTAAGATAGAAGTTTAAAGAGAAAACCCTAATATGTGGCAGACTCAGCCTGCTATCCTGAGACCTAGCCTATCTATATAAAGGCTAGGAGGGGCGGCGAGGAGGACAATCACAACCCTAGTTTCCACACCATTGCTAGATTGCATCTGCGCACCCCCTATAACTTTTGACTCCTCGATAATTCCAAGAGCAGACCGCAGGAGTAGGGTCCTCTACGAGGCCTAAACCTAGGTAAACCTTACATCCCTGTGTGCTTGTTTGCTAGCCGATCGATGCCTCCAGCACTGCCCACTTCCTTGAACCTAAATCCATCTACGATGGGCATTAATGAGTTAACCCCTCGTCAATTGGCGCCATCTGTGGGAATAGGGAGTGTTGATGTTGCGGTTTCCTCGGCCCCATCAACCGTGATCTACGACTCTGCAGCAGCGGAGATTCGCCTCCTCTTCGGTGCCTTTGCCTTCCACTTCACCGTCCACACACCAGCTACTCGCCTGGATTTCGAGTCCGTGGGAAATGGGATCAGCCTAGCAATTGGGAGCTTACGCTTCCAAGTTAGTCGGCTAGGCACACTTCGCCTCCCTGACTAGCCGAAGGTCCCCACGATTGCTCCAGCATCATGGTTTCCACCGCTGATCGGCACCCTAGCAAACTCAACGCCCTGACAACAGTTGAGAATACGGACAGCGACAGCAGTCGCGAGTATGATCTGGGCGATCTAGCCACAGAAGATGGAGCCTATGGCTCAGGATCTGAAAGTTGTGGAAGCAACAACTTCCCCAAGCATTACATGTGCGCCATCGTCAACACAGGTGACAACGGCGGCAATCGGGATAACACCGGTATTGGCAGTGGTATCCCAGTCGCGAATGGCGGTCCCTCCAACGGAGCACCCACCAACAATGGGTCGGAAACTCATCTGCATCTTACTGTGAATGAACATACCCAAGAGCGCATGCTGATCAAGCTCAACAACGCCGAGTGGGCTCGCTGTCGAGAAGCCCTGCGGGGCAACCCCTGCCACCAAACTCGTCGCAAGACATGCTGATGGGTTATGATTGGCTGCTCAAGGAATAATTCAAGCACCAGCAACAAGTAATCGCCAAGCTCGACACGTGCAGGAAGGCAGCGGATGAGTCGAGCCTTTGGGGAGCTCAGCTCTCTTCCATCGGAGGATCCTCCTCCAAGGGCAACGATCATACAGCTGCCAAGAGACGTCCTCGACTGGCTCACCTCACCGATAAGGAGCAAGAAGAGGCCGCGTGAGTCTTTGAATTCTCATCTATGATGGTGGATATGTGGGGAAATGTGCTCCCAAAAACACCGCAGGCAGCGATAACAGCGACCACCATGTACCTGCTCAACAATCAACCATCGGCTGGGGATCCGCGAGCTTCCATGCACCGATCTTTGATCGCAGTCCTGCGACTAGTTGAAGCTGCCCTCATCAAGGATCTAGCATCGGAGCCAAATAAAAACAAGGCCCTGGCCAAGTGCTACTCCTCCCCCTCCTCCAGCAACGACAACCATGACTTGTCACGACGATGCTGCTCACGGCGACACAACTACGACTACGACACACGTGATGACATCACGCAGCACAAAGTCGACAAGATGCACGTGAGGTGTGCTATTTTGACTGACATGGAAGATGATGGGATAGAACTCTGTGGCGCCAGCTGCTTCAGAAGAGCCATACGGCAAAAGCGAATGCCAAAGGGGTTCAAACTCCCATCGGAGAACCCGAAATTCGATGGCCTCCAGGACCCAAAGATCTGGCTGGAGGATCACATTTCCTCCGTCAGGCTGCATGGCGGAACCACGAGCAAGGCAATGCAATGCCTTCAGCTACAGCTGCAAGGTGCCGCTCGTGAATGGCTCAACAACCTCCCACGCGGGTCGATTCTCAGCTGGGAAGAGCTGGTCTATAGCTTCGTGCGAAACTTCAAGGGCACTTATAAATGGCCTGCATCACTCGAAGAATTAAGAGGCTGCTACCAGAAGACTGGCGAGTCGATATGCTCGTACATCCAGAGATGGTACATCATAAAAAACTCTGTAGAAGACAAATGTGAGGACCGCGCAATCGACGCGTTCAATGGCGGTGTGCGCCGCAGAGAGCTCAGGGAGGAGATGGGCTGCTCGAAGCCCAAAACAATCGACCACCTGATGGAGATCATGAATAGGTGGGGCGATGGAGAGGACTCGGTGAAAAACCGCGTCCACTCTGATGATGATTATGACCTTGGCCGTAGACGCGATCACCGAGGAAAACGTCGGATGGGCGGTTACGAAGACCGCGAGGAGGTCGACATGGTCGTGGATGGCTACGCTGACAAACACGATAACAATAACTACAACAGTGGATACCGTGACAACGGGAAAAGCACGCAAGTGTGGCAATGTCACACTCGCGATGAGGCACCTGGAACATCTATCCAGGACAAACTGTCCGGACCGTGCAATGTGCGCTTCTACATTGACAAGCACGATGGCAAGAAGAAATCTAGTCACCTACTAAAGGACTATTGCGAGTTCCTCAAGATCCACAAAGGCCTGGCCCAGATGAATCGTGACGCGATAAACCAGGGCTATGGAGCTGCCCCGGGCGATGTGGCTCATGGAGCACCTCCACCGCCACCCGGGCCACCACCACCTGTAGCTGCGCCAGTCCAAAACCACGGAGGCGAGCCATACCCGCGAGCGCTAGGAAACATGGGAATGATCCAAAAAGGACGTCCATCAAATCGGGTGCAAAACTCAATCACTCGCCAAGTCAATCTGGCAATGAACTCCCCGTCCTCCACCACTGAGTACATCAGTGGAAGTGAGTCATGCATTACCTTCGACAAGCGTGATCATCCGCGCCAAGTACCTCACCTAGGTCACTGCCCCTTGGTGCTCGATGCACAAATTGGAGGCTTCGAGATGAGTCGCGTCTTCATGGACGGAGGAAGCGACATCAACCTCATGTTTGCAAGTACCTTGCGTGCCATGCGAATTCCTCTGTCATGTCTGGAAACTTTAGACACAACATTCCATGGCATTGTCCCAGGGAAGGGCGTATACCCCCAGGGCAAGATTATTCTGGACGTCATCTTCGGAGCACCGGTAAACTTCCAATGAGAGCGCGTCGAATTCGAAGTTGTCGACTAGCCCTTACAATACCACTGCATCCTCAAACGCATCGCGTTCGCGAGGTTCATGGCTGTACCACACTACGCCTACCTGTAGATGAAGATGCTGGGCCCAAACGGTATTATCACAATCAATGGAAGCTTCGAGAGGTCCGACAGCTGCAACAGGGAATTCAACATAATTTCCTAGTCTTTCGGCATGCAGGAGGAACTGGCGAGGTTGAAGGAGTCGACAGACAATAGTCTACCTCCTCTGAGTAATCCAAGCTCACCTGACTAGTCCTTCGACATGTCGATCCACACCAAGGTGGTCCAGGTCCACCCAACAGACCCGACCAAGACGGCCCTCATCGCCAACAACTTGAGTCCTGCATAAGAACTCGCACTCGTCGAATTCCTCCATGAGCGTTGGAAAATCTTTGCCTAGCATCCAGCGGACATGCCAGGAGTTCCCAGGGAATTCGCCGAGCACTCGCTCAACATGAATCCTGAAGCAAGGCCAGTAAAACACATAATACATAGACTATCTGAACCAAGGGCAAAAGTGGTCGGTATGGAAGTCAACAGACTCCTCGATGCTAACTTCATACGCGAGATCAAGGAAAGCACTTGGGTAGCAAACCCCGTGCTTGTTCCTAAAAAAGACATGGATATCATGCGGGTGTGCGTGGACTTCACATCCCTGAACAAGCATTGCCCAAAGGATGACTTTCCACTGCCATGGATCGACTAGATAATCGACTCCACTGCAGGATGCGAGCGCCTCTTCTTCCTTGATCCCTACTCAGGCTATCACCAGATTCGAATGAAGGAGGAGGACCAGGCGAAAACAGCGTTCATCACGCCCTTTGCGTCTTCTGTTACACAACGATGCCCTTCGGGCTGAAAAACGCAGGGGCCACCTACCAACGGTGTATGCAGGCCTGCCTCAAAATCCAGCTTGGCCGCAACATTCAAGTCTACATTGACGACATCATCGTCAAAACCAAGGAGGAAGCCTTATTACTTGATGATCTCCGCGAAACCTTCGATAACCTCGACCACTACCGGATCAAGCTCAATTCGGACAAATGCGCCTTCAGCGTACCATCTGGGCAATTGCTCGGGTACCTCATCTCCGCGAGGGGGATCGAGGCCAACCCGAAGAAAATAAAGGCCATACTGGTCATGGAGAAGCCGAAGAACCTCAAAGGCGTCCAGCAGCTAGCTGGGTGAATCGCGTCACTCAGTCGATTCATCAGTCGAATGGGTGAAAGAGTGTTGCCCTTCTACCAACTCCTTCGCAAGGCTGACAAATTCAAGTGGACAGACGAAGCACAAGAGGCATTCGAGGACCTCAAGCGTCTCTTATCCACTTCGCCGGTGTTGGTGACACCCCAAGAAAAGGAGCCGCTATTATTATACATCTCCTCCACTACTTCCCCAGGTGGTTAGCACTGTGCTAGTAGTGGAACGAGCTGAAGAAAATAAAGTCCACGGGGTGCAACGTCCAGTCTACTACCTCGGCGAGGTGCTTACACCGACAAAGCAGCGGTACCCGCATTATCAGAAGCTGGCGTACGGCATCTTCTTGACATCCAGGTGACTGCGCCACTACTTCCAGGAGCACCCAATAATCGTGGTAGGGCACATCCTCAACAACCCCGACGCCACCGGACGAGTCGCGCTTTGGGGGATAGAACTGTCTCCACGAGACATCACATACGAGAAGCGAGATGCGATCAAGTCGCAAGTACTCCCGGACTTCCTCGTACATTGGATGGAGAACTAGCTCCCTGACAAGCCAGACATATCCTATCTATGGACAATGCACTTCGATGGATCCAAACATAAAGAGGGAGCAAGCACAGGTGTCATACTGACATGGCCACAGGGCGACAAGATGAGATATGTTCTGTGAATGCAGTTCACAGCCTCCAACAACGAAGCTGAATATGAAGCCTTACTCCACGGGATGCGGATGGCAAAATCTTATGGCGCAAAGAGACTCGTCATCTACGGCGACTCCAAACTGGTGGTGAATCAAACCATGAACTAGTGTGATGCCCTCAGTGACAACATGATCGCCTACCATGACCTCTGTGATGCACTCGAAGGGGACTTCAACGGCTGCAAACTGCAGCACGTCGGCCGCGAGATTAACGAAGAAGCGGATACACTCACCAACATAGGCTCCACTTGTGCCCTAGTGCCACCTAGAGTATTTTTAGAGCACATTTGCGAGCACTCCATCAAGACAAAGGCTCTAGAGCTTAAAGCTAGCACATCAAAAGACTCAGGGGCTACGCCACCCAATGAGCCAAAGGCACTCGAGGATATGGATACAAATACGGGACTGAAGGCCCCATGGAGGTCATGATGATAGAGCCATCCTGGACACAACCATACATCACGTACTTGCTCAGCAAAAGGTTGTCGGATGACCCGACAGATGCGCGTCATATAGCGTGACAATCAAAATCTTTCGCCCTCATCAACAGCGAACTGTGCAAACGCAACATCACAGGAGTTCTTCAATGGTGCGTCTCCAACCGGGACGGAAGAGCCATCCTCCTCGGCATACACGAAGGCACTTGTGGCCACCACGTTGGAAGTCTTTCCCTCGTCGCCAAAGCTCTGCGAGCTGGATTCTACCGGCCAACAGCAATGCGTGATGCTAAGGACATCGTCCAACGATGCAATGCTTGCCAACGATTCGCGGATAAACTGCACGCACCTGGCACGAAACTCAGGTCAATACCCGTGGCCTAGCCCTTCGTGCAATGGGGACTCGACATGGTCGGCAAGCTGCACAAATCTTCACCTAGTGGATATGTCTACCTCCTTGTCGCAATCGACAAATTCACAAAGTGGATTGAGGCCATGCCGGTAAAAAACCAATCAGGGGCAACAGCCGTAAAATTCTTCGAGTCCATCGTCTTTCGGTTTGGGGTGCCACACAGCATCATCACGGACAACAGAACAAACTTATCCTCCAAAGAGTTCCAGGATTTCTGCGAAAACCTGGGAATCAACATCAGCTATGCCTCGGTGGCACATCCCTAGACCAACGGTCAAGTCGAAAAGGCCAATGACCTCGTCTGTGGTGGGATCAAGAAAAGGCTCCTCCGGCCACTCGAAAGAGCTGATGGGTGCTGGACCGAGGAGTTACAGTCAGTACTATGGAGCTGCGCATGACTCCAAATAGCAACACAGGCTATACTCTGTTCTTCATGGTACATGGTGATGAGGCGGTACTGCCCGCAGAGGTGTGCTACAAAGCCCCACGGGTAGTAGCATACAGCAAGGCAGAATCAACACTCACACTCGAAGACTCTGTCGATCTCCTCGATGAAGCACGCGAGATTGCAGCAGAAATATCCACGTTCTACCAGCAGAACCTCCGCAACTACCACAGCAGAAGGATGCGCCCTAGGTCCTTCGTCGAAGGAGACCTGGTCCTGCGACTGAAGCAACAAGGGCACCTCTAGTTCGAGTCCCCTTAGGAAGGACCTTATGTGATTACTGAAGTAATCCAAGGTGGCGCCTACCGCCTTAAAGATATAGAAAGTGGAGTCGCATACTCCAATCCCTGGAACGTCGTGCAGCTACGTCGTTTCTACCCCTAGATGTTTTTACTTTACAAATAAGGCTATTCAGCTAGGCTACTTAGCCATACATTGTACCTCGTGATATTTTACGAACAAATAAAGCTAAGTGCCCCCAACTTTATGTTTCTATTCTACTTACAATTACATCACTCGGGCGCTACGCCACCCTCTCCATCTCGTTACATGAATAGTGCAGTATCCTGAGTAGCTGACGCACTATCAATCGAACCCTTGGTAAAATCAACCCAGCTGCAACGCACCTGACAGGTTGACAAGGTGTTGAGATGAATACGCGTCAGGCTAACAAAAAGGAACTGCAGAGTGCAAAATACTAAAAATATATACAAGCTAGCAAGCTTTTACATATAAACGGGTAACAACAACACCCGGCACACTTATATGAACTTTACAACACCTATGCATCTATGTGCAGGATCATACTACTCTACTGACGTAAAAGGAGAACATTTGTACGCTCTTCAAAGAACTCGATGATATCTTCAGCTAGCTGATCAACCTCCTGATAAAGCGGCACCATGTTCCATGACATCCCTTCTTGCGGGGGTGGTGGTCCAACAGCAACAATTGCAAAATCCACATCAGGTTGATGCAGGCGAACAAGTGCCAATGCAGCCTTGGCACCCACGACTAGCTGTTGACGCACGCATTTGCAGACCACGCTGACATCTTGAAACTTCTTCAGCAAAGCTAGCAAGCTTGAAGGCACCGCATCCAAGGGTAACATTGCCTAGAAAATATGCTTGAGGCACGAATGCAACTTCTTCAAGTAAAGCAGCACCTGCGATGCACAATCTGCAGCGTCGCCAATGCGACTGCACGATCGCGATCAACCCAAAAATACCCACTAGCTTCCAGCTGCTCTTGGGTCCAGCAGTTCAGTCGCATGGAAACTCGGTCCCTCTCATTCTACGAGTGACGAGCGCTAACAACTATAAGAAGCAGTGCAACGTGTAAAGACAAAGTGCTGCTACAAATGGCTAAGAAAGGATAAGAAGCTAAAAGAACTAACACTTAAATTACTTATTCAACTGAGCCACCTCGCCCAGAATGTACTTCTCGTGCGCACTGGCTTTTTCAGCCTTTGACTTCCACATGTCCGCACTACCACAGATTATGGGCATCTCTTGCTCCAAATGTTTTATGCGGTCGTGCAATCGAGACAGCAGCGACAGCTCCTCCGCCTTTGAATGTGGTTGCGCCACAGGTTCATTGGTGGGAGGTGAGTCAAACGGACCACTCGAAGGACCCTATTACAAGCAGAGAAATAAGCAAAATAAGACCAAGCAGTCATAAATAAATGCTAGCAGAAGAAACATCAGGGTTCAGCAAGTCTTAAAAGGGGCACCCCACAAGGTATAGTCCAAAAGGGAAAAGCTAGACTATTACAAAAAGGCGATCAAACAGCAGACTACTGCTAGGCGTTGGCACTCGATGGGCTTCCTCGAGTCTGTGGAAGTCTCCGACACCACAGTCTTCTCGACTATAACCTCTAATGCCGTGACTTTCGCCGTCTTCAACCGCCTCAGCTTCGCCAAATACTTGGCAAGTGTTTTAATGAGCCGAGGCCCATATTTATTGCAACTAGTGGCAAAGGGAGCAAACACTATCTGCTGGCCATCCGCAGTGATCGGCATCGCCGAGGAGATCCTGCTAGGGTTCATCTCAACACCATGAGCCTGCCCATCGCGAGTCCCATGGTTGCTCCAACCCTCCTTTGGGCATTCTTGAAATCCATGGGCAGGCCTCCAGCAAAGGACTCCACCAACCCATCGAGATCCTTGATCATCTTGGCCTTGGGAACCATCTCCTCTTGAAGATGCCCAAGCATGCCCTTGGCCTTCTCCAGTGAGTCCTTGACGGAAACACTGTGGTCTTCGACTGCAGCTACGGCACCGGCCAAAGCATTTGAGCGGGCCAAAGCCTGGGCGTCGAAGTGCACGCCAGCAGCATCTGCAGAAGAGGTGCATCAGCATAACAACATACAAGCAACGCATATAGGAAACAAAATGATGCAGCATCATACCCGAAAGTGCCTTAGCAATAGATAAAAGTTGTTCTACGAACGCTTTTCTCTGTCAGCTGCGGCGAAATGCAAGCTCTCCTAGCACTTATTTGACTCCTCAAGAGCTTCGAGTGCTTCGTCATGTTTTTTCTCCACCGCAGCAAGACCCTTCTCGAGGGAGTCGGTGTGACGAAGAAGCTCGTTATGCTCACCTACAAAGGATAAATGGCAAAATTTGAGCTCAACAACCTTTACACAAATAGAACGAAGAAAAAGTATAAAACTAACCTTCGAAGGCACGATGGCGGGATTCGAACAAAGCATGCAGACGACCCAAAGAAATGATCTGCTCGACGAGGCGAGTAGATTCCTTCAAGACAGGCTACAAAAAGAAAAGGTGTGAGCATTAACCCAAATTCGAGTGCCAGCGACAAGAAAAAACTCACGTGTTCCTCCAGGCACTCTGAAGTGTCCTTCTGAATCGATGTCCGGGCAACCATCTGGTGCCCCTAGCGTGGGGGAACTCAAAGAATTGGCACCAGAGTGGGCCACCACCGGAGGAGAAGGAGGTCGTGTCGCCACCTCCTTGTCTTTGGAGTCCACGACTCTAGTCTCCTTGAAAAAGCGACAGTCATCGGACAATGACGATGCCGTTTGACTACAAGAACATCCAGAACTCCCTCAGAAGAATAGATTTCAAGAGGACAAGACGAACTCGCAAGAATACAAAAACATACCCGTAAAAATTGTCGAGGTCGAAGGAGTCCTCAGATGCCTCCTTCGGTAGCCTCAACTTCTTCTGTGAAGGAGGAGCCATGGCGCGCATAGGCACGGCAAGGATCGGCTCCTCTATTATAGTAGGAGGACCTTCCGGTGTCGACGGTGATGAGGCATCCGAGTCCTTGCTTTGGGAGCGCTTGCGAGTCCCGCTGGACTCAGGGGCTTCGCGTTCCTCCTCCACGGGGATAGTGGAGCCCGACTCATCCTCTTCTTCGGCTTCATGAGGAATCACTCCCTCGGGTTGAGGAGGTAACACAGTAGTCACCTTCCAATCCTGAAATAAGGACCACACATTAGTATAAAAAGACACTCAGCAGGCAATCGATAAACAAGAAGAACTTTAAGAGAAATCCACCTCAGACAGAGGATGGCTCGCACAGAAGGGAGGCACGACTAAGTCACCCGAGAATTCCTCCTTGGAGGTGTGCTTGGTCAGCAGTCGAAACCTCCGGTCTACTTCTCCTGAAGATATACCCTCTAGCGAGATGCGAGTCACATCGCCAGCACCAGTCTAGCGGTACATTGGATGCACGCTAGCCTGCAGAGGCCGCACTCGATGGCGCATCCAAGTGTGAATGAGTTATGCACTGCCTATTTCCTTACCTATGCTTTGTTCAAGGTCACAGACACGTTGGTTCAGAATATATGTTTCCTCGGCTTCCCCGAGCATCACCGTGTTCTTCCACGACCTCCTTCTCTTGCATGCTGCCACCGGATCAAAGGGCGCGAGTCCGTAGTGTTCTTCATCAACCTTCTGGTCGCGAATGTAGTACCACTTCTCCATCCACCCTTGGACAGATGCATTGAAGTTGCTGGCAAAATATGTGACATTGGAGTCGACATGGATCCCGCAGCCTCCTATATCATAGACTACCAACAAAGGGCCCGACTAGTGTTTGAGTTTGAAAAGTTTTTTGAAGGGACCAAAGTGTGGCTCAATTCCGAGCTAGCACTCGCAGAGGGTAATGAAGCTATGAAGGATGGAGTCTAGGGCCAGCTGGTGTAGCTGGAGCCCATAGAAACAGAGCAACCCCTTCACAAACTTATGGAGGGGGAGAGAAAGACCGCGAATGATAAACGCGAGGAACATCACCCAAAATCCAGCGGGGGGACTAGGGATTACCTCATCACTGGGAATTCGGCAGTCATCTTCCGCGGTAGGGAGCGCACCATCTTGGCACAGGGTGAAGAGCTCTGTGCTCTTGATGGCGGTTGGCCGCCACGACCCATTTGTGACGCGCGTGCCCGGGCCCTTCTTCTTCCCAACCGTGACAGCAGTGCTGGTGCCCATGGTGGCGGTGCCCTTCTTCTTGGCCACAACAGTGGCGGCCATAGATCCAGCAACAGAAGCACATTTCTTCTTCCCCATCTGGCGCTTGCGGTGGGAGCGTAGAAAGTAGCTAGGAAAAGTGCGAAGACCATCCAACGCCACAAGAGGGTGTGAGCAATGGAACAGCGAGGAGCGGCAATGGAGGCAGTGCACGAGGAAGAAGATGAGTTGTGGGGAAATTACCGCACAACAAACCCCTACTTAACCTACTCGCGGATGCCATCCAACAGCCAGCGGAACACCAGCCAGACGCGTGGCGTGCATCAATACAGACGTGTGGCAGAGCAAACAGCGAACCGTTGCTCCACTCCCCCTATTACGCGCGAGAATCGAGGAGACGCGGTTAAAATCGAAGATTACCCACACCTGGTCAAATACAAGTCAGAAATGGGGCCCACTTTTCGTCATGTCCCATCAAAACCGCTCACGCGGGCAACTGAGATCATCTCATCATCAGCACTGATGTCATTAACTCCAGCAGGAGCACTTTCTAACTACTCTAGTCCTTAATAGAGTCTTCGACTCGACCAAGCACTTGGGGGCTACTCATAATAGGAGCACTAGTCATGCACTCGATAAACTGTACAGACCTCCAAGCATTATGTTTTCACAAAACCCTTCACTCGAATCAACGATTCGAGTGTGGACTCAGGGTTACTCCCAGAGGGAGCTCCGAAAGCATATTTACCTAAAACAAGCAAAAGATGAAAGCAGTCGCAAAATACTTATAGTCCCCACTCGAGTCTGCGACTCGAATAGGCACTCGGGGGCTACTCCAATAGGGAGCGCTGGTCGTGCACCCTATGAACTTTCTTATATATGACTGTGTGTTGACTACATCCACACTCAAAAGCTATGGCGACTCCGCCTCATATTTTCGCTACAAAGATACTGCGTCTCCTGGGTCACCCGAATCATCTCCACGATGACAGAATTTGGATGCCACACTTACAGCGTGAAGATAAGACCTGAAGAAGGCCTGGCAACACACCTGCTGCGCTCTACTAGACATAATTTGTGCCTGCAAGCACGATGAAATAAGCCTTGACGGACGCATCGAGTGCTCACACTCATATACTGGGATTCGACTTTATAATACCTCCACGGCCTAAGTCGAATTATGCCAGCACTTCTTTGAATTCAAGTCTGGGGACTCGAGTTTGAGTAAATTGCGTTGTTTTACCCTAAGGCAGTTAACTGATCCCGATACATCGGATGAATCAGGCATGTATATCGACAATCCCTATGATACAAATTAGAGCACTCGAAAGTATGCTCGACAATGAACTCGAAGGCTTCATAAGTCTCCACTCGAATCTGCGATTCGACCGGACACTCGGGGGCTACTAACATGGGCATACCTTACAGGTACTCGAGCTTGGCATATACGGTCCAGCATTGAAGAATCCCACGATGTTGCTAGGGCCTAGACAAGATTCGGGTGACACAGGAGACTCCCACTGCTTGCAGCACATGGCAAACTTACAATAGAAGTTTAAAGGGAAAACCCTAATATGTAACTGACTTGGCCTGTTATCTTGAGACCTAGCCTATCCATATAAAGGCTAGGAGGGGGCGGCGAGGAGGACAATCACAACCCTAGTTTCCACACCATCGCCAGATTGCATCTGTGCACCCCCTGTAACTTTTAACTCCTCGATAATTCCAAGAGCAGACAAGCAGGAGTAGGGTCCTCTACAAGGCCTGAACCTAGGTAAACCTTGTGTCCCGGTGTGCTTGTTTGCTAGCTGATCGATTCCTCCAGCGCTCCCCACTTCCTCGAACCTAAGTCCATCTGTGATGGGCATTGATGAGTTAACCCCTTGTCAGTCGGCGCTTGGTGAAGGACGAGGTGATGATGCATGTCGGCAAAGACCACAAAGTGGATGTGATGGTTGTCAGGACTCTCCCTCTGTCTCCCTTTAGGATTAGTTTTAATTTTGAATAAATGTTACTATGTACCGGCCTTGAGCATGAATATCGTTAGTGGGTCTTTCTTGTTGCAAGACCATTATTCATTTAAATCAGAAACAAATGGTTGTTATATTTATATGAATAATGTGTTTTATGCTCATGCGCATTAGAGTAAAGGTTTATTCTTATTAAATATTGATTGTGATGACACTCACATCCATAGCATAGATGCCAAGTGACGTAAGCATGATAGCGATAATTCCATGTACATGTGGCATTGCCGTCTCAGTCATATTGGTGTAAAACGCATGAAGAAGCTCCATTCTAATGAACTTCTGGAATCGTTGGATTTCGAATCCCTCTATAGATGTGAACCATGCCTCATGGCCAAGATGACCAATACGTCGTTCAATGGTATGACGAAATGGGCTATAGACCTATTGGGAGTCATATATTCTGATATATGCGGACCAATGAGCGTCTCCACACACGATGGTTATCATTATTTTGTCACATTCACTGATGACTTGAGTAGATATGGGTATATCTACTTAATGAATCACAAGTCTGAAACATTTGAAAAGTTTAAGGAATTTTAGAGTGAGGTTGAGAATAAACTAGACAAGAAAATCAAGCACCTTTATACTGATCAAGGGGCGAGTATTTGAGTTACGAGTTTGGCACACATCTGAAGGCTTGTGGTATTGTACCACAGCTTACGCCGACTAGAATAGCATAGCGTAATGGTGTATCCGAGCGACGTAATCGCACCCTATTGGATAGCATACGATCTATGATGTCTCTTACCGACTTGTCTGTATCTTTTTGGGGATATGCACTTGAAACTATTGCATTCATTTTAAATAGAACGCCATCCAAATCCGTGAAGACAACGCCATATGAGACATGGCATGGCACTAAGCCGAAGTTGTCTTTCCTGAAAGTTTGGGGACATGAGGCTTATGTTAAGAAACTACAGCCTGATAAACTCGAAACTAAGGTAGAGAAATGTATCTTTGTAGGATATCCAAAGGAGACTATTGGATACACTTTCTACAACCAAGATGAGGGCAAAAAATTTGTTGCAAACAATGGTACCTTCCTCGAGGAAGAGTTTCTCGCGAAAGGTGTAAGTGTAAGGAAGATAGAACTCGATGAGATTATCGATCCTGATCTTCAAATACCGAGTGTCATGATGGAAGCTGTTCCGGAGCCACCCTTATCAATTGAAGTGGGAGCGAATGATGATGATCATGAACCTCATGAGGAAATAGCTATCGAACCTCACCGGTGGACAAGAAAACATGTTGCCCTTGAATGGTACAGTTATCATGTAAACATGGTCATGACTGTGGAACATGATGAGCCTGCAACCTACAAGGAAGCGATGGAAGGCCCGAAACCCGAGAAATGGCGAATAGCCATGGAGTCGAAAATGAAGTCCATGTATGACAACCACGTGTGGACCTTGGTGGATATTCCCGAAGGCCAAAAGACTGTCGACAATAAATGGATCTTTAAGAAAAAGACCGACACTGATGGAAACATCACAGTTTACAAAGCTTGACTTGTCGCAAAAGGTTTCTGACAAATTCAAGGAATTGACTATGTAGAGACATTCTCTCCAGTAGTGAAGCTAAAGTCTATCCGGATTCTACTAGAAGTTGTTGCGTATTTCGATTATGAAATATGGCAGGTGGATGTGAAAACCGCTTTCCTAAATAGCAACATTGAGGAAGAGTTGTATACGATGCAACCAGAAGGTTTTATTGATCCAAATGATGCTGGTAAAGTATGCAAACTTCAGAGGTCCATTTATGGACTAAAGCAAGCATCACAGAGTTGGAATCTTCGATTTGATGAAGTCATAAAAAGTTTTGGATTTATTCAAAATGAGGAAGAAGCCTGCATCTATAAGAAAGTGAATGAGAATTCAATGGCATTCCTAATACTATATGTGGACGACATATTACTAATAGGGAATGACGCGAGTCTTCTAAGTAGCGTGAAGGAGTATTTAAAAAGTAAATTCTCTATGAAGGACATGGGTGAAGCTGCATACATATTAGACATGAAGATCTATGGAGATAGGTCAAAGTGTCTACTGGCTGTTGGATAAAGCACTTACTTAGAAAATATTCTAAAAAGGTTTAGGATGGAACTGTCAAACAAAGGTTATTTGCCAATCGTAAAAGGTGACAAATTGAGTGTGACTTAATGCCCAGCAATGGATCGTGAAAAGGATGCAATGGGAGGTATTCTTTATGCCTCTGCCATTGGATCCATCATGTTTGCCATGCTGAATACTAGACTAGATGTAGCCTTGCCTCTTAGGTTGACGAGTCGTTACCAAAGCAACCCAGGAGTGGTTCATTGGAATGCAGTTAAGAATACCCTTAAGTACTTGAGAAGCACTAATGATATGCTTCTTGTATTTGGAGGACGTGAAGAAGAACTTGTTGTAACAGGTTGCATGGATGCAAGCTTCAGCACTGATCTAGATGACAGGAAATCTCAAATAGGGTACGTGTTCATGGTTAATTGCAGTCCGGTGAGCCGGAGGAGCAGGAAGCAAAGCTCAGTGGCTCAATATACAATGAGGTCGAGTACATGGTTGCCGCAGATGCAGCTAATGAAGTTGTATGGATGAGGAAGTTCATTATTAAACTTGGATTGTTCCCAAGTGCGCAAGATCCTGTGTGCATATTCTATGACAACACGGGGGCCATTGTGAATGCAAAGGACCAGAGGTTCCACTCCGCGACCAAGCACATAGACCGACGTTACCATGTAATAAGAGAGTTTGTTGCTAAGGGTAACATTAGAATTTGTAAAGTACATACATATGTGAATGTAGATGATCCATTCACCAAACAACTTTCACAGAAGAAGCATGATCAACACCGGGATGCTATTGGTGTTAGATTATTGCCTATTGTAAAACTAGTGTAATGGTACTCTAGTGTAAGTGGGAGACTGAAGGAGATGTGCCCTAGAGACCAATAAATAAAGTCTTTTATTGTTGTATCTATGTGTGTTCATAATAGTTTTGTATCATGCTATAACAGTATTTAGCAGGAACATAAATACAGGTGCGGTATATAAACAACCATGTCCCTAGTATCCTCTAATATTAGTTCGTTGGGCAGATGATGATCGAGGTTTCCTGATCATGGACTTGACATAAAACAGTCACCTGACAACGAGGTCACTTAATAAAGTGATGGACACACCTGACCGTAGAATTACAATGTGATCCAGTCACAAAGTTCAACATTGCAATATCTAGCAAAGCGTAGTAACTTAGTCCTTCGACCATGAGATCATGTTTAATCACTATCTCCTATGGCTGCTTTGATCACATCAACTGTCATGTATGTAGCTGGGTGGCCATAAAGGTGTGTTTCAGGTATTCCAGAGGAATGGTTGAGGCGTGTGATCGAGGTCGGGATTTTCCTATCCGAGTGACGGAAGATTATCTGGGCCCACTCGGTGAGGCCACATCAATGAGCTTGCAAGCATGTGACTAGGTCACAGGGATGTGTTATCATGGGAACGAGTAAAAGCGTTTGTCGGTAACAAGATCGAACTGTATGAGATACATGAGATTAGGTCTTGGACAAACCAGGTATCGTTTTGCAATGGGAATAATACTTGATGTTTAGAAAGTTCAACCGAACAACACAGTGTCGTGGAATGAGCATGGATCATCATGTATTTCTAGATACCGCTGATGATCAATGATCGGGGAGTGATCCCATTCATACCTAAACATCCTTGAACCGTAAGGGTGTCACGCCAAAGGTTAATAGACGTTGCGAGATGATCCAATACCGATAGAGAAATAGTAAGAGAGAATTGGAATGGTTCCAGAGAGAATACCAAAGTGTTTGGAGTCCATTCAAAAGGAGTTTTGAACAAGGAGAAATTAAATAATGTATTGTGAATTAATATTAAATATGGAAATTATTTAAATAAAAGAAAAGGGGGAAATCCCCACATGGGCCTTCCCTAGGAGGGAAGAGGGCCCAAAAGGGAGGGCCAAGAGCCCTAGGGGCCATGCGGCCAGGGTGGGGACGCTCCCACCTCGCCAGCCACCCCATGGTGGACAAAGGCGGGCGTGTGGGGCACATCCCCACCTCTCCTCTTGTTTAGTCCCCCCCCCCCGGGGGGACTTTGGCGTCACCCCAATTTTTCTTATATATAAGGGAGGCATTCAACCCAATTTCTCCAACTCAATCCCACAATTGGCATAGGCCATTCTCTCTCTCCTTCCCTCTCTCTCTCAAGCGTGTTCCCAAGTTAGGAACGTGCTACACGGGGTAGAGGTTTCTCCACCTAGCGTACGCTGTCGTGCTGCTAGAATCGGTCTGGATCTTCTTCATCCACTGCTTTGCTGGACCAAGGCTCAGGAGATGTCCTTTACACAGGGGGCCTATAAAGCTCGAAGAGGCACCACCATTAGTGGGGCTTGAATCTTAAATCCTTCTATACCTTGGAGGTGCTGCCACTAGTGGCACCTGGGTTGTCATGCAAGGACCTAGGGTGACTTGCGAGGAGCTTTGCGACCTTGAGGTCGGCTATGGTGTCGACTACCTCATCCATGTTCCTCTCGGAACTTCAAACGTTTTGGGTATACAAGGGTATGTTACGTAAACCTTCCTGTTACAGCTTTACTCATAGATAGATCCTGGCTAGGTGTGTTTTACGTAGGAATTTTTTGTTTTATGCCACAGAACCACTTCAGTGATATAAGAGTTGACCTCTGTGTAGTACTATTGTACAGCCAATACACACGTTTATTGTGTAGGCATTGATCCTACAGTTGTTATCCTCTCGTGTATACTTGTTTATATCACGGCTTTGTTTTATGAAGCGGCCCGGGCTGACCTTCGCGTAATTTTGCGCGAGACTAGTTCCACCCACAACATACTGTTTGTACCTATGAGTGGCTAGCGGGTGTTTGTATCTCATTGAATAGTTGATATAGCATTTACAATGGAGGGCCCCGAAAGGAGTTTAGTAGAGACAACTTTCTGATCCATGTTGTGATTGGAAGTTCCTAGGTAGAAACGGTTTTGTCTCGAAAGCCTAATAGCCACGTAAAACTTGCAAAAGGTAAGCTAGAGGCGTCTAAGTTTGTTTTGCAGGAGGCACATAATGTGATATGGTCATATTCATACTAAAGGTAAAAGTAGTTTACTTTATATTGCTAATTAGTGTAGTAATAGTCATCTTCGCGATGAACTGCGAACTAGTGGCGTCATGGACTTGACGCCATACTAGTGGCAAGATGGAGATCATGCCAGAGCACTCGATGGATATCAAGGCGCATGAAGAATACCATATCATATCATTTTATCTACATATGATGTTGCTTGATTATAGATCTTGTGGTGTGCTAGTATTAGATACACTAGGGTTAGCATTAAAAAGATGATCCCTATTGAATACCAATCGTAGTGTTCTCCCATTAGTATGCACACCAACAAAGTTTGTTGTTAGGAAGCAGGTCATGATGATCGGGTGCTAGACATATCGACCTTTGCATACAGTGGGTGCAAACCATGTATGCACTACAAATACACTAAGGTTGAGTTGGTGAGCCTAGAATGTACCGACATGGCCTCAGAACATAAGAAGATCGAAAGATTGAGCACGAGTCACATGAATTATGTGATTGACGGGTTTTGTCCATCCTGGCAGCTGTATCAAAGGACGTGATGTTCGGGCATGATATAGTGTAAAGGGACCATGTGATCATGTCCGGATTCTTTGAATACGGGTCCTACCTACATGATGTGGAACTCAAAAGAGATGGGTCAAATTTCATAGACTGGTTTGAGCGCCTCCAGGATGCCCTCGGCATAAATGAACTACTCCATGTGATACAAGAGCCACTAGGAGATCGCCCCAATGGATCAGCAAGTGAGAAAGAGGATAAGCATTATCAAGCTCGACATGACCTCTCCATCCTTGTCTAGTGTCTCATGCTCAAGTCAATGGAAAATGAGCTAAGACTGAGTTTCTTCAACACTGATTCATATCAGATTATCGTTGAGTTGAAGACGCTCTTCGCGCCACAAGTCAAGCTTATGAAGTATGACCTGATGGACAAGTTCCTCTCACGCAAAATGATAGAGGATGGCTGCTTACAGAGTCACGTATCGGTCATGCATAGGTTGCATGAACGACTTGCAAACGATGTGGACTACCAAATGACAGATAAACTTGCGATAGGTGGGGGTTGCACTCGCTTCCTCCTAGATACAAGAACGTCATCACAGAATACTTCATGATAGGGGAATTGTTAACCTTTCATGAGTTGGTGACCGATTTGAGAACTCTGGTGGTGTCCATCAATGATGATTCCATGGATGAAGATGAAGGTAATTTGATTTACAAAGTTATAAATGTTTCATGCGAACAATTATTGCAGTTTACCAAGTATACTGATACTTGTTATGTTTGTGATTACAGAATCATCTGCTTAAAGATCTTGCTGGAGAGGCAATAGTCACGTGTTGAAGACATCAAAATTATTGATGACCGACCAACACGCTCCCTCTACATTTATCGTTCAGATTGAATGATTTCAATAGTTTTTTATCATAGTGAGTGTGAAGACCTATTAGTATGTCTTGTTTTATGCAGTGCGATTATTCAATAAGCTTGTAAGCAGTCAGTTGTAATGATCTTATGATTAAACTATTTTATGGTCTCATCTTGATTATGAATGGATTATTCTTATTGTTCGTCTTGATGATAATTACTTAAAACATTTATAAATGGAATGCCAAAAGATATCCAAAGTTAAATGAATAATTGGTTTGTTGAATATCATATGATGATCGGGATTCAACAAAATAGTTGATATCGTGCTAGATCCAAGTAAATAAGATATGTACAAGGAGAAACATGAACCAAGAACTGTTTGCAATGTTCAAATCAATTCATAATGAAGTTGGATATTAAATTAACTAGAATGCCAAAGTCTTGGAGATTTGATCGAAATGACTTAGCATTTGAGCTAAGGTTTGTGGCATGAAGACTTGTGAAAGTGTTTTCACAAATTACGATGTTGGATACATCAAAGTTGTTGATATGTCAAAGACATCATAATCATACTGTATTATATACATATGGTATAGAACTAATCTCTTAATAGGGTTAGAGTATCGTCTAGAGTTAGCATTATAAATAAACATTCATAAGGAACATCTGAAGTTCGTGGAAACAACACAAACTTTATGGCACATTCAAGTTTCTAGAGATTTCGAGAATATCAAAGTCGTGGTGAATGGAATTTTTTTGTAGTGTATTCTTAGGAAACTATGAATACATTTTATAGACTAAAACCAAAAGAAGGCAAAATGGTATTGCCTGACTTGGTACTTTGTCAAGAAAAGGGTTTTCTTAAAAAGGACATTAGTAGGAAGAAAGTGAAAATTTAAACGAGGTATTTGACCTTGCCTTCAATTATCAGAGTAGCGGGAATATGTTCCAGGAGCTAGACTCTATAAATTCAAGGAGAAACTAATGATAGAGATCATAATGTTTTAGATGGCACTTTTACTAAGGAAAGTAGGATTCAAAAATATATTCTACTGTTGCAGGATTATGATTCATTTGTCGTGTTAATGGAACATGACATACCTACGAACTACAAAGAAGCGTGATGGACCCAAGTACGATAAATGATTAAGAATCATAAAATCTTGTATAAAGTTACATTTAATATTGCAGAGTAACGTGTTACTTGATCTTATTAAGTAAAGAGTGTTTACTTATGTCTTCTGGATGACTGCAAAGTCATAAGGAAGAAATGAAACTTAAAGGAATACTTTATAGGATCAACCTGTCGCAAATGTGTTTGACAAATTCAAGAGTTTGACTACATTAAGTAGTGATACCTAAGTCTATTGGAATTACATAAGCAATTACTCCAATCTGGTAATTGGTTGTAAGATTGTCGAAACTAAGTTGTAACTAGTACAACAGGAAGGTTTTGTAATTAGCTAATTGATGAACATTTCGTAGTAGGAATTCTCAGGTAGATAAATGTTCAAGGAATTTTGGAAGTTCCCAAAATATTGTGAAATCCTGTATTTAGAAATTGAGTGGGAGTTAAGTAATCTTACATTAATATGTGTATGACATAATCCTGCATTTAGAAATTGAGTGGGAGCTAAGTAGTCTTACCTTAATATGTGTGTGACATATTTTGAGTTGGAGTAGAGAAGGAATCTCGATCTCATATGTGGATGACATTTTGAGTGGGAGCATGGCAACATGGGAATATATGAATATTCGATGAAATTTGAACAAAACATTAAACATTGGAAATCTATCAAGATAGATTGATTCGTTTAATGAACATTATTGTCAAAATGTTTCGTAAAATACATTTTGAAAGAGTTCAAAATATTCAATTAAGGATTCTGAAAGAGTTTGGTATAGAACAAGAATAAAATGGTTTTTATTGTAAAACTAGATGAAACATTGAGTTTGACTCAATAAAAACAATAATGGTTAAAAGGAAAGAAAATAGATGTGTAACATCTGCTATGTCTTGCTCATAGGTTCTTCCATATAACTATATTGTGTACTCGATATAATTTGACCCATAGTTTGTGGTTAAAATTAACAAGTTCTTAGTTGTAAAGAACATGTGCTTAGAAGTAAATTCTAGTTAAACCACTAGACTGGAGTTGAGTTTATCCTTAAATATGTAAGAAGTATGGTTGGAAATAGAAGTTGTAGTTAGATGCAATTTAGCTAGGATCCACATAGATATAGTATAGTTGTTATGGATTAAAAGAAGTTCTACTTCATCTGAGTGTGTTTTCTGGTGTACATGACAACAGTGAAAGTTCATTTTGACTGATCGACCGTCACGGTAAATCCTAGAAAACAAGGTCTCACTTTGTCGCCAAAACAATACTTTGACACATAATGAGATAATGGTGTGGATGTCAATTAGAAGACATTACCAATTTGCAAAGAACATAAGCATCTGGTAATACAGATCAAAAGGACATAAAGGGTTTCTCCATAAGCAGGCATGACCAAGAAACACATATGATATGGTTTCATGATTAGTAACCAACTTGATTATTTATACTCTAGTGCAAGTGGGAGACTGAAGGAGAAATTCCCTAGAGGTGAATAATAAAAGTTGTTTATTATCATATCTCAAAAAGTTCATAATAGTTTTTTATCATGTTATAATTGTATCAAGCGGAAACATTGATACATGTGTGATATTAAAAAAACCAGGATTCCTAGTAGCCTCTATTTAACTAGTTCATTAGGTAGCTAGTGATCAAGGTTTCCTGATCATGGTGCATTTATGCCGACTAACAATGAAGTCATATCATTTGTGAATGATTTGATGGACATTACCCAATATAATTATTGCAGCACGATCATAGTCACATGTTCATCATTGCAATAATTGGAAACAAAGTATCCTAATCCTTTGACAGTGAGATCATACTAACCGCTATCACCTGAGGCAGCTTTGACTGCATCAAACGTCATGACCATAACTGGGTGGCTATAAAGATGTATGTTGGGTATTCTAGAGGGATAGTTGAGGACTATGCATCAAGATCAAGATTTGTTCGCCTGCGTGACAGGAAGATACACTAGGCCCACTCAGTGAGACTACATCCATAAATGTTGCGCAGCATGCGACTAGGTCACGGGGATGGAATATCTTGGAATGGGTAAAATGGCACTTATCGGTAACGAGATTGAACAAGGTATGAAGATATCAATGATCAGATCTCGGGCAAGTCATGTATCGAAGTAACAAAGGGATTTGGACTCAACATTTATGGTTCAAATGGAAATAGACATCATGGAATGCACAGGGGTCATTATGGGCATCCCGGTCCCGCTAATGATCATTGATCTGAGAGAGGTCTCGATCATGTATGTGATGTTCCCGAATCATAGGGGTAACACACTTAAGGGTACAATGATGTTTGTAGATCTTTTTGTTGAATGGAATCAACAAAGTATGAAAGAGAGAATGGCGTTGGAATAGTTTTGAAGAGGATCCAAATTAGTTCAGAGAAGGAAAGAAGCCGAAAGGTGTTTCAGATTAATAGAGAGTTTATAATATGCATTTATATATTAATTATGAATTAATATATTAAATAATTATTTAAAATTAATATAAAAAGGGCAACTTCCTCTATTGGGCCAAATCCCCGGAGGGAAAGGGCCCAGAGGGAAGTCACCCTAAAGGGCAGCAAACAGCCGCCACTATTGGGCCTTGTCGTCTAGCCGACCCACTAGGGCAGGCGCTAGCACGAGCGTTGGCTCGACACATTGGCGGGACAGCCCACACGGGTCGTCGCTGGCCAGTAAGCGCATGCAAGGGAGCTAGCTAGCAGGAGTTAGTGGTCCCCTGGTCGCGGCCCACTCAGGCATAGTGGGGCAGACACGCTTGGGCCACCAAGGCATGGCCCACCCGGCCAAGCCGCATCTGGCGCACGAGCTGCTAGGCCGCAGGCGCTGGGCTAGCGCGGGGCAGCCCACCCGACCACCGCATCTCGCCTAGTCGGCTGCCACCCTCCTCCTATTTCCCTATTTTTTTCCTTTAGTCCCACCCCGGGACTTCAAGGAAGGGAGTCCTCCCTTTTAACCTATATATAGGGGTCTATATTGGTGAGAAAATACAACAAAAATAAATTGGGATTTTCTCGAAGGCAATTTTCCTTAGAGAACTTCGCTCTCCCCTCCTTCCCATTCTCTCTCGCAACTACGGTACCCTGTTAGGGTTGTGCGTGCAAAGGGAGTACTTAGCTATGGCACGTGGAGGTGATGCGGAGGTTCCAGCTGGAGATCTACTTTTGTACTCCTAGCAGGGATGAGGGAACCGGAATCCATCATCATACACCGCACGTGTGCGAAACCTGGGAGCTGCTGCCACTAGTGGCACCTGGGTTGTCGTGCAAGGACCTGGGGTGACTTGGGGGAGCTTCAAAACCTTGGGGTTGGCTATGATATCAACTACCTCATCCACGTTCCTCTCGGAATGTCAAACGCTTTCGATCTACAAGGGTATGTTACCGAAACCTTCCCATTATAGATTTACTCATAGATAGATCCTGGCTAGGTGTGTTCTATGTAGGAATTTTTTGTTTTCTACCATGGAACCCCTTCAAGCATTGCATAGCTGTGTTTTTCGTTCTAGCATGGCACATGACAAATTGCAGGTGGTCATCCAACCAGGTCTTTGGCTCCTAGAGGCCGTCAAATTTTAGGTTATCCGAAGGTATCTTGAAGCCCTTCGTCACCTGAGTTTGTCATATGGCGCGACTGAAGCATCTGGCACCACAAAGTTTGGTGTCTTCGTCATCCTATTCGATGGAGTAGGCGTGTTTTGCGCATGATTTTTTGATTTTTTGCTACATGATCTCGTCGCAAGCATCGTCGTGGTCTGTTTACCGCGGGTTGTAGCGTCGCCATGGCGGGTAGTCGTCCCGTGGTGGTGAGTGGTTGATCTTATGCACCGTACGTGCCGTCTCTAGCTCCTTGGCAGGTTCTTCCACGAGTGCAGCTTCGACTAGGCTAAGCCCCACAATGGTAGATCTGTGGACGGCGGATCATGGATCCCCTGCCGAGGGTTGGTTGGACAGCAGGTAGGTGGTGACCGCAATGACGATAGCTTGCATAGTTTTGGGCATCATGTTGCCTCGTGAGTCCACTGACATGAACGAGAAGTCGAGGCTTTGACTAACCTCATGCCTTGCTTCCTCGTCCATCAGGTGTGTTCAGGAGCGCCTCTTGTGTGCCCCAGCATGATGGTTCCCTTTGAGGAGGATCCACCGATGGATGAGAGTTCTTCCCATCAGCACTCGAAGCGCTAGACTTCCGCATGCATTCCTCGAGCTGGGTGTGATGCGTCTATTGGCGTTGTTCAGGTACCAGTGGTAAGCCATCAACATCTTGTGTGACGACTCTTTCAGTAGCGGGGTGCCTTTCAAGGCTAGCTTCTCTCCCACTCATCGTTTGAGAGGTGGATCTACGGGCACTCGATGGGCTCGTCGTGGTTGGCACTATTTTCAGGTCTGGTGCCGATGTTGCCGGCATTGGCGGGGATGATGGCGCAATGGTAGTGCTTGATGTAGACGTTGCTCTCGTAGCTCTCTGGGTTAAACCCGGCATTGTCATCTCCTCCGAGAAGGTTGCTTAGATCTTAGTTGCAACTGGTGTTGCTATCCGAACTATAGCTCAAGGAAGAGGTGTTGATCTCACTAACGGTGTGAAGTGGTGGTGGGATCCACGAGGCGGGTGCAACCGATGGAGGTGTCAACTATTCCGGGACCGAATGGATCTAGTCCAGGAGGCGCAAAGTGCCGGACTTGCTAACCTGGAAGTGGAAGTTGCTGATCGCTATATCAGCCCCGTTGTTGAGTGAGTCGAAGGCCGGATGGGTGGCCGATGAGTGGATGGTTAAGTTGAAGGAGACGAAGAAGATCTTCTCCTCTAATGTCGATAAGTCATAGATCGTCGGTGATGGGGCCGCCGAAGTCATGACATCAACGTGCGGGCTTCCCATATATGGCGCCAGTTGACGTGGGGTGATCATGTAAATGCCCATACTTGATGGAGTTGGGTTTTAGGGAAGAGTGGCACACTGGAGACTATGTCGGCTAACAAACAAGCACACGGGGACACAATGTTTACCCATGTTTAGGCCCCCGGAGGGAAAACCCTACTCCTGCTTGTTTGTTCTTGATTGATTGATAAACCGAAGGTTACAAGGGTGTTGAGATGGCTATGGAGCACAGCTTGAATTTGGCGAGGGTGTGTAAACTAGGGTTTAGGTGGTCGTCATCATTGCTCCCTCCTGGCCTTTATATGGGGAGGCCAAGACTCAGGAGACGTCCGAGTCGATTATAGGTTCGAGGGTGGAACACTAAAGTTTCCTATCTAGTCTTATCGTATCCACGAAGGAGTCGAATCCTTCATGGGCTTGCCCCCACCCGAATCATCACGGGATTCACCATCAGAAGCGGATCATTACATGGGCCTCCCGTTGGGCTGGACCAGATAGGCCAATAACAGGTACCTATAGGGCATACCTATGTCACCATCTTTCCCCCAAAGTAGTCCACATACACCCATTCGTCACACCACCGATATGCGGACACCAGTATGCAGCAGGAGAGGGATCTCTAGCTTGTAGAACGATGGTGGAATGACTAGCATGTGCATGTCATTCATGTCTAATTGGGCGTAGAAGCAGTGGGCAAGTAGGTCTTTGGGTCGTGGATGTGAAGTGGCACTGGCACTGCCTCAACCCTCCCCAGCACCAAGGCTTCTGTGCCCCGCGGTTCACCGAGAGCACACCCCAGAACCCAAGTGGGGGATGTCAGCCCCTAACACTGTGTCACAGTCCAACTTGATCACCTTGTTGTTAAATGACACACACGATCGTTAGAACAAAAGCCCAATCAACAAACCACAATGCACAAATAGCACATTAATAATCCATTAATGTGGAGAATCAAATTGCACATTTATCAAGTGCAATGCACAATCAAATTGCAAATTGATCAAGCATAATGTACAATCAGATTGCACACTGATCAAGCACAATGCACAATCATATTGCACATTGATGGATCAATATGCACAATAAGATTGTACATTAGTATATCGATGTGTACAGTCAATGTACAATTAGATTGCACATTAATCAAGCAAAATTCACAATCATATGGCACATTGATCAATCTATGTGCAAAATTAACGTGTGCACTAGTGCAAAAAATAACTAGTGCAATGTTGAAAGTGAATTTCCCTCCCTAACTGGTTTTTTCTGTTTTTTGTCAATACAACTGAATTTTACCATGTGCTAAGTGTTTAGGTACAATCTATGAGAAGCACAAGATGGTGAGTGACCCCTCAAAAATAAGAAAGGATCGAGAAGGTTTCTATAGATTTTTCATTTTGTTTGAGTCTTAGGAAACCTCACTACAAGAAAAGTTTCCTTCCGCAATGACTTGGCCCGACATTCATCGTAGAAGGCGTGTCTTCGGCGATGAAATTCTCGGCTCGGCCATGGCTGATGGAAAACTTTTTTTTCCTGGTTTCGCGGCCCTCTACTACGATGGAACCGCTAAAACATGGAGGAAGCTCGGCTGGCGCGTGGCAGAAGCAAGATTTTCGTTTCCTCGCGCGATGTTGACTCACCGAAGTCTCTTAGGGTGTGTGGGTCACGGACGTCAGTGTCTCTAGCGGACCATACTTTTTGGTCGCGCCTCCCTGATTTGAACTCGATAACGTTGCTCGATGTGTCTGCCGTTTAGTCAGGCTGCTAGGTCCCACATGTCAGCCTCTCATTAGAAGGGTCGTGTGTATGATGGAATTTTTTCCTTTCCTCGCGCTACCCTGTTCCGAAGTTGATAGCGTTGCTCGATGCATCTACCGTTGAATCAACCTCCTAGGACCCACATGTCATCCTCTCATTAGAAGAAATGTGTGTATAATGGAATTTTTCCCTTGGATATTGCCTCCATGATTTCAACTCGATAACGTTGCTCGATCTATCTGCCGTCTAGTCATGTTGCTGGGTCCTCCATGTCAGCCTCACATTATAAGAATCGTGTGTATGATGGAATTTTTTCTTCGCTTGTGCTACCCTGTTCTGAACTTGGTAGCACTGCTCGATGCATCTACCGTTTAATCCAACTCATGGACCCCATATGCCATCCTCTCATTAGAAGAAATGTGTGTATGATAGAATTTTTTCCCTCGGTCGCGCCTCCATGTTCTGAACTTGATAGCGTTGCTTGCTGCATCTACCATTTAATCATGATGCAGGGCCCCACATGTCATCCACTCATTAGAAGAAACGTGTGTATGATGGAATTTTTGCTCTCGTCGTGCCTTCGTGTTTCGAACTTGATAGCGTTGCTCGATGCATCAGTCGTTTTTTTAGGCTGCTGGGTCCCTAATGTGAGTCTCTCATTAGAAGAAACGTGTACATGTTGGACTTTTTCTTGCTTGCGCCTCCCTGTTTCGAACTTCGCAACATCGCTTGAGACAGAACCTGTATAAGGTCGTGCTACTGGGTCCCACATGTCGGTCTCTCTGTAAATCAAACCTGCATATGATGGACTTTTTTCGGCCGCATCCGTTGTTTTGACCTTCGCAACGTTGCTCGATGTGGCAGCCATGTATGGTCTTGTTGCTGAGGCCCCCATGTCAGCTTATCTGGTATGTTCTGGCTTGCGGGTCCCAGATACAGCCTCGTATGTTCTGGCATGTGGGTCCCTGATGCTAGCCTCTCTGTACAAGTATTTAACTTTTTTTTCAAATTCGAGGGATGCTGCAGGCTAGTGGGTCCGTGATGTCAGCCTCTCCGTAATGCGATGTTAAAACGTAAACCCTTTCTCAAAAAAGTAAACCCAAGATATATATAAATATGTACACATAGGGGATTCGAACTAAAGACCTTCAAATCAAATCAAATAGACATAAACTAAGTGTTTTTCCACTACACAAAAGATACTTCTAGAAATTGTATCATTAAATATGTATTAGTACTACAACTTATGTATTAGTCTTCTAAAATTATTTTTTGTCTCCATATTATCTCTCTTAAAATAAAAGAGAAGTGCTACTAGAACCTCGATTTATAAAAAGCCACATAATGGATTAGTTCCATAAAAACATGGGTAGATAGAGTTTTTTAGAGATGGGGGCAATGCCAAAAAGGCCAAATTAAAATGTTTTTGCGCTATGGTCAATGGGCTCCTATCTCAAATTTCACTGGGCTGTGGCTCGCCAGATTCAAACACAGACCTCATCGAGGGAGGAAAAAAGCGATAATTACTTTAACAGATATTCATGTAAAAATATCTAATGAACACACACCACATGCGCCAAAATAGGGCTGGTATCCAATGACTTCACTTGGTGAAATCACGCTGTATATATTTACCCTCTCATCTCTGTCCAAAATGCATCCAACGGTTCTGATGACACAAAGGCAAAAGCTCTAGAGCAAGCAACCAGCAGTAACGACAGAACTTTTGATAAATTCAATACCATTTGAAAGATTAAGGAGTATAGAATAATAAGACATAAATAATCGACAGATTCCTAGTTCATATTCAGCAGCACTTGACCAATTCAGAAGCATTTCAAAGTGACTGATTCAGCAATACAGACACTGAAATTCAATATCACTACAGAGAGAGAGACAGTTCTTGTTTCAGCTCTAAAAACCATGCCACGCGATCAGTTTGCCCTTTTCTCCAAATATACTCGACCACTGGAACACAATCATTGTCATAATATTTGGTCATATAGGGAACCGTCATATAGATAAAGATATACCATACCAGTACGTAAGAGGACTGCAGGAGTGGTCAGAGAGGCATATGAGACAAACAAAATGATTTGTTATACAATAGTAACTCCTAGACAGAGATGAGAGTATACAATCGAATTAAGTTACTACCTCTATTATTTCTCCTACTGAGGTCAACAAGTGTCATTACAAGAACTAGGGCCAGTGCCAGTGCCAGCAGCTTGATGTTGGCACCCTTCTTGGTGGTACGTAAGGGGAAGCGGATTGCAGAAGTTGTCAGTGTCATATGATGAGTAAACACAATGGTGCAGAATAGTTAGTCGCAAGAAAATCATTAGAGGTTGTGATGAGTACAAAAGCAAATTAATTAGTACTGCCTCTGTTCTTGGTCCTTCGTCAACAGTGTAATGATGGCGCAAAGTATCCGCCTGTGCTTTCTAAAATCGAATGTTACCTCGTCCCCCTGCTTCAGACCATTCTCACGGACATACTTGGACCAACCTCGGCCACCCAAATAGGTGGTGGCCATCGTCTAGGAGACATCCACATCATATAGTTGTCGCATGCCTTTAGGGCCCTCGCTATACAGATTTATAAACTTGTCGTTTTCGGACATCTTGTTTATAATGGGACGAGTGACACAAGGAACAGCCTTTATTAGAAAATTGATAGAGAAGTAAGGCGACGGCAAAAAAAGTGAGATACAAGATCTTACATCAAGTCGGTCTAAACCACTTGGAATCCATACCTAATACCATGGGTACCCTTTGCGAAGGGTGGCCATGCACCATTTTTCTTCCCTTTGCGTTTGGAAGGGCATACAGGGGCCCCCTTTCAATCCACAAGCTTGACAAGAGGAGGGTAGCAGAAAGGGTTGAGCAGCTGGTGCGTGGTACTGATTGAAATTATATGGAAAGGTTAAATTATGTAAAGAGCAAGTAAATCTAATAATATAAGACAAAACCATTGCCTGTAAAGCAAACAGATTTGATTTTTGTGAACTTCTGATGAGCATAAACATATAGTACTACCTGATAACAATAACATGGAAAATCATAACATGTGAATTTGTGGATTTCCAAATTATACCCACTTCTTAAAGAGGTCACTGCCCACCTGGGTACTGTGTTGGCGCTTGCTCGTTATGTAGAGGATGTCCTATTTTGGTGCGGGCATCAGAAATCTACTAGCCTCTACAATGACCTCAACCTCAGCAAAGACCTTCAATCTTCATAAATAGCAACAGAGCTCAACAGTTCAATACTATGTAAAGTTTGACCATGTTTTTAGAAAAAAATTATAATATGAATTATATATCCTTGGATAAATCATGAAACATATATTCACGTTGTATGTATATAATATCATAGTTCTTGATAGTTTTTGACTTTTTTCAAAAAGTTTGGTCAAACTTTCCGTAGCTTGACTTTTCAGAAAATATATATGCCTTAAGCCTTGGGACGGAGGGAGTACATTACATAGTAGTCATATATTGACTGTTTGAGACAGTCTCACAGATCCAGATCTGGATTCACATAAACACAGTGCCAGAATTAATAAAATCACAGATATGTTTCTAAACATCTAATAAGCATGCATGACACCAAGCGCGTAATACTTAAATCTGACGGCACCATGGTAATAAGGGTATTAAGAACAAATACCTTTCTCTTTAAGCTGGGCCCTCCCAGCTGGTCGGTGGCCTTGCGCTTGTTTGGTGAGTAGTGGTACTTGTCGGATCCTGCGGCATATGGGGGTACCATCATGTTTGCCGCACCTGGAGCACCGCACGTTCGCAGGTATGTACCACCGTGCTATAGTAAATGAAGAAGAGATGGTGTCACAGAGGCTTCCACAAAAACAGGATGCAGACAGAGACAACTTTTAGCACAGGGATACATCCAGGTTGCAGCCAACCACTTTCAGCATTGGAAAGAATGGAAGAACGTAATGAATATACTGCTACATTACCTTTTTTAGGCAACTTTTAAGGGAACTGATGGGACCATCCCTGTCCGTAGTGGTCGTGCACGCCACTAACCCATAGTTCTCCATGCATAATCTGACGCAAAATTCATTGCACATTACGAGTAGCAACTAAAGGTTACAGAAGTGAATAACACCAAAATCAAACCCGACCAAATGCCCCAATTAGAACAGCGGTGACCATGCCCTGATCCCGAATCCATACGAAATCAGTACCACCTCCCCCCCCCCCCCCCACCACCACCACCACCCTACCAAAATGACCCAATCGATCAGAGAAGAGGAAAATATCCTAATTAGGTGATTCGAGGTGAGCAATAAGCAAGAACTCCACACTCAAAGCATACCGAATACTACTACTCCTAGTACTAATAGTACCCCCAATGGCCCAATCTGAAGCAAATTAAGCAAAGACGGATTTCGAGGTAAGCAAATACACCCACCTATTTCAACAAGAACTCCCCAATCGGAGGCTGCACCAGTTCCAACAGTTGCTTGCTGGATGAGAGCTAGCTAGTGATGGTTTCTTGTCTTGACGTCGGTAGAAAGGCATGGGTAGGGGAGTAGTAGTACTAGTAGTAGTAGGGTTGGGCAGTACACTTTTCTATAATAAGTGTTTTTAAGTGGCAGTGGCGGGAACATTTTGCCAGGAGAGAATCCCGAATTTTTGTTCCCAGCTATCACGCGGTGGCCTACAGCTGTTTCAAGCGGGACCCACGTCAAGGGTGAGTTAAAGAGGGTTCCACATCAAGTGGGTGAGATAATTGACTGAGCCAACCTCCTCCTTCCCTTGGTACTAGTACTAGTTCTCCCGAGTTCCTCTCCAAGGTCAGAGAAAATCGCCCCTCTTCGAATGAAATTGATCCCAACTTATTATCCTTTTGTTGATTCATCTCACGAGCAGTGGACAAGACGGCAGTAGTTGAGCATAGGGCACCAGCGCTAGGGCCTGAAAAACAATTTAGGAACCAATAAAATGATAAGCTCGGATTTCAGACTAGAAACACACACAAACACACATATATATACTAATATACAGAATAGTTTCCAATTATAGTTCTACTAACAAAGGCCTAGAAATCATAAGGTAGCTCCATATTACAAAACTAGGATAGTAGCAAACCAATCATGGGATAGCTCTACAGCCCAAGAGTTTTGCAGCTGAGCTACTGGTCATGAGACTACCCAGACGGCACCAAAAGTACACCCCTGATGATCAGCAGCCCTGCATCAAATCCATCTAGAAGCAATGTACCCGATCCACAGCCTCCGGTGCAGGCTCATCAATGAACAAGTCATCGTCATAACCATCAAAGTCCTCTACGGTTGTCTAAATATGGTCTTCCATTATACTTTGAGGTAGCACCCTACGATTCACACACAACCGGCAAGGGCAATGCACTTTTGATTTGTCACAATGAGCTCTAACAAACCCCATAAATCATAGAACACCAAGGATATATTTAGCGCTGCCTAATGGAGCAATCTCTATCCAAAATATGCCCATATATTTAATTATGACAGACAAGGTTGGTTATTATTAAAAGAAAAGCAGGAAACATATAGATGGAGTACAAAAACTATATATGCCTATGTGTTTCAGCAAACATATTGACAGCAAAAATTGCTGAAGGTATTTAGGAACATAGATCCAGCACAGAATAAACTATGACCATGCAGATTGAGGAAAAATTAAACTACGTATTTGAGGAGGCAGATCGGGTGAAAGAGCAAAAAATTCCAATCAGATCGAGCTAGAGATAGAAGTACTACCGTGGGATCGACGTGCCCAACGGTGCGTCTCAAGAAGACCGACGGGTAGGGAAAGCTTCTTTGCGCATGTTGGTGATGAGGAGCGGCCGTAAGCGCATTTGTTTTGTGAGGAAGGGTGAGGGCCTAGGCGGCGGAGGGTGGAAGTTAATACACAGCGCGTAGGGCTGTGGAGGGATAACATTGGAAATTCTGACCTACCCTGCTTTGGGAACCACCATATACGTGGCCCACCTGCCAGTCACCATAGATCAAAATTGATCCAAAACTTGTCAAAATACAAGTTTATGTTTTACCATGGAAACTAATGTACATAGCATTGCGCTTTGCGAACAAATGGCTTTATGTCAAAAAGTTATTTAATTTTAGCATCTTCAGCTAGGAAGCTTAGAAACTCATGAAAGTAGGGCATTATCCATCAAATCTGGAATCTCCTTTGTAAACAATTGCTTGAAATGCCAAGATGCACCGATCTACCAAATATGGACACGTTTGTAAGCTTGGTTGGTGAAGATGCTTCAATATATGGAGTAGTACAAAACATGAAGAAGGTACAGAAACTATGGGTCATACAGGCCTTGAATTAATGATCATTAATTTCGGCAGATGTCTATAAACTCATTAAATGCTGGAAAGCATACAGGCCTGTGCATCTATCTGACGGGGACAACATCCCAAGTGGGAGTAGTGTGCCTTAGAAGCTTCAACTTCAAAATTTCCGGTAGAGCACCAAAATATCCCGCCCACCCATTCAAACATCCAGTCCCAAAAAATTATTTTATTGCACAAATTTAGCCTGGAAGCTTGAAAGGGCATTATACATTGTGTGAAAAAAGAGGGCGGTGGCATTTTGATCCATCATCTTTGTAGTTGCTTCACAATAAAACACATTGTTGTTACTTGGAAATTCGAAATAAACTTCAAATTTGGAACTAGACATATTGGTTGATTTGCAAAGATGCACCGATCTACCAAATAGGGACACGTCATCATAAACTATTTCCATGACCTTGGTCACCTTTTTTTTTACGACGGTCATCTTCTTGAAAGCCTTAAATTGTTCTAAAAATTCAGCAAATGCCTAGAAACTCGTTTAAATGCTGGGAAGCAACTCTCGCTGGCGTGTGGGTCTAGATGGTGACAGCACGTCTGAGAGTCCCCACGCCGGAGTAGCGTATGCTAGAAGCTTTGACCTCAAAATTTTGGTACGACGCCCAAACATCACACCCATCCATTAAAACATCCCACGCAACCATTCAGACTCAGGATGGGAATGGGCCGGGTCGGCCCGCCGGGTCACCGACCTGACCCAAAAATTCAGGTCCAATGGGTCGCGTGGGTCGGCCCTCAACAAGAGTTGGGTCAAACGAAGCCATCACCGAGTGACCCATTGGGTCAGCAGGGCCGACCCACAACTCTTAACATTTGTGTTGTATTTGAACAAAATATGAAGGCGCCTTGATCTGAAAGTTGTGACCCAGCTATTTATGTTTGCGTACATTAGTTTTGCTTAGCTTCTGCTAGAAATCGGTCAACTTGTGCTTGTGTAGGGTACATATGTGTGTGCACTTGTGCCTCTAGCTGGAGAACAAGTGACATGCCAACTATATGCAACAAATCGTTATCTCTCCCCAGAAATTATATGGACGGACTGAAAATCCAACAAGGATTAGGCTAATAATTTTGTTACAAAATATCCTAGTAATTTTGTTACAATATTTTAGAACTATCAAACTTTTTATTATTGTTAAATTTTGGGTCGGCCTCGGGTATCCATTGGGCCAACAAGGCCATTGACTTTTATTGAAATGGGTCGACCCGCGGCCCTTCAAATTGGCCCCAAGGCCACGGGGCCAGGTCCAAGGCCAGGTCCGGGTCGACCCATTCCCATCCTGAATTTAGACATGCTTCATCTCTTTGTAGAATGCAAAATTCCTCTTTTATCCCTGCTCCGGAAACAAGAATCTGAGGGAGCACTGCAATAACAGAGGGGTATAGGTGGTAAATTTGCGTTCTCCTAGGTGCATCACCCCATCGATGTTTCCCATCCCTTCTTCAATATTTACCTGCCCGCCCACTTCGACATACACTGACTTTTTGGACCCACTATGCAAGTGACCCACATGTTAGTGAGTCAGAATTACGGGAAGTAGAGATTCCCGTCGCTTGTTGTTCAAAATTCGAACATTTTTAGCTAAACCGAGATAAAATCGTTAAAATCATCCAACCTGGCTTGAACTATCATTCCACTATGTCAAAGTAAAAGCTAAAAAAAACAAAGCCAAAAACACATTCCTGGCTTTATAAGCCAAAAATCAAAAGCCAGAATTAGAGCCCAACCAAACAGCGCCTAAATCTCAAGGAACTCTTGGTGTTTCTCCCTTGTTTTAGTACTTGGGTACCTTCAATTTTATTTAACAAAAAATATGACCAAGCAGGGTATCATCAACTTGTACATCAATTTTTGAGATACTTTCATTAAATTGCGGTAACACCATTCTGTTACACGAATATATATAACCATAAAGTTTGAACATATTATTGAGAATTCACGGAATCCTAAACCATAAAATCTAAACCCTTAAACCCTGACCAAGCAGGTATCGTGCAACTATAGATCAAAATTTGAGATACTTTCCTTAAATTGGGTAACACCATTCTATTACACGAATATAAGCATAAAGCTTAAACATTATTGAAAATTCCCGAAACCCAGATCCCTAGCTAAACCCCTACAACCCAGACCCTAAACCCCTATACCCCAAAACCTGACCAAGGACGTAGCATGCACTTATAGATCAAAAATTGAGATACTTTCGTTAAATTGGGTAATGCCATTATATTTGACGAATATAAGCCTAAATCTTGAGCATTATCGAAAATTCCCTAAACCCTAAAACCCTCAGCCCCAAAACCCTAACCAAGCAGGTGCCATACACTCATAGATCAAAATTTGAGATACTTTCATTAAATCGGGTAACGCCATTCTATTAGACGAATATAAGCATAAATCATGAGCTTTACCAAAAATTATCTAAACACTAAACCGGAAACAAACCAAAACTAAACTATAAAACCCTAAACCCCCGACCCATAAACCCTAACCAGGCAGGTACCATGCAGTTATATATCCAAATTTGAGATACTTTCATTAAATTGTGGTGACACCATTCTATTCCACGAATATAAGCATAAAGCTTGAACATTATTTAAAATTCCTGAAACCCTAAAACCTAAACACTAAACCCTAAATCCTTACCAAACACGTAGCATACACTTATAGATCAAAATTTGATATATTTTCATTAAATTGGTAACGCCATTCTATTCGATGAATATAAGCATAAATCTCGAGCATTATCGAAAATACCCTAAACCCTAAACAACCCCTAAAACCTAATCCTAAAACCCCAAACCTCAACCCATAAACCCTAACCAAGAAGGTATCATGCACTTATAGATCAAATTTTGAGATACTTTCAATGAGTTAGGTAACGCCATATTCAATTCGACGAATATAAGCATAAAGCATGAGCATTATTGAAAATTCGGTAAACCCCCTAAACCCTATTTAGTCCATAAAACCTAAACCATAAAACCCTAAAACCCTAAACCCTCGACCCATATAAACCCTAACCAAGCAGGTACCATGGACTTATAGATCAAAATATGATATTCTTTCATTAAATTGCGGTAATGCCATTCTATTCCATGAATATAACAATAAAGTTTGAACATTATTGAAAATGCCCTAAACCCTAAACCCTAAAACCCTAAACCCTAAACCCTGCCTAAACGACCTTGGCAAATGAGGTATCACATGCACTTATAGATCAAAATTTCAGATAAACTTTCCTCAAATTGTGCTAACGCCATTCAATTCCACGAATATAAGCATATATAAAGCAGCTTGAACATTATCGAAAATTTCCAAAAACCTAAACCCTAAACCCCTAAACCCCAAAAACCATAAACCCTAAACCCTCATCCCCTCAACCAGTTACCAAGCAGGTATCATGCACTTATAGATCAAAATCCGAGATACTTTCATTAAATTAAGATAACACCAATCTATTCCACAAATATATATAAGCATATATATATAAATCTTGAACATTATTATTGAAAATTCATAAACCCTAAAACCTAGAAAACCCTAAACCCTAAAACCCTAAACCCTAAATACCTACCTTAAACTCCCAAGCCCTAAACCCTAAAATCCTAAATCATATACCATAAACCCTAAACCCCTGAACCCTCAACCCAAAAAACACGAACCTTAAACCCTAGGCTATATATATATATATATATCTTGTGTGGAAACTAGGGCAGTGGGATTTTGAGCCATACTTATTTGTAGTTTCTTCATGACAAAAGCCATTGTTGTCGCTTGAAAAATTCAAAATAACTTCAAATTCAGAAGCTTCCTTTGTAAATAATATTTTAAATGCCAATAATACGGACCAATCTACCAAATACAAACATGTTGTTATAAACTATAGCAAAGATATGGCCATGACCTTGGTCATCTAGTTTGAAAGCCATGCATATCCATACATGGTATGCCATATATCGTATGACAAAATTAAAGCCATTATTATCGATTGGGGCTTTTAAAATAACTCCAAATATGGAAGCTCTTTTTGTAAACAATATTGAAATACCAATATGCACCAATCTACCAAACATGGTTACATTATCATAAAGTATGGTAACACATATGGCCTTGACATTGGTCATCTAATTTTTGAAAGCCATGCATGTTCAAACATGGTACGCCAATTTTGTGAAACGAGTTTTTCAAGAGTTATCAAATTTTATATGTTTTTCATGGAAATTAGCCAATGCACACAGTGAGACACCAACAAAGAATGGTTGTATTTCGTTTTATATTTTGTTTCTTTATTTTATTTTAAAAAATGGCCCAAAATTGGTGTCATTACTATTCATATCAAAAAATTGAAATCTTGAAAAACTCTCGGTGGTTCTCCAATATTTGACTAATTCGGTACCTTTAAACTATTTTTAAAAAAGTCAACAGCAAGCTATATCACACACTTTGTAGTTCGTAATTAGACATACTTACTTTCAATTGTCAAAAAGTCATTTTATTGCACATCTTCAGCTAGGAAGCTTGGAAACTCATGAAAGTAGGGCATTATCCATCAAATCTAGAATCTCCTTTGTAAACAATTGCTTGAAATTCCAAGATGCACCGATCTACCAAATATGGACACGTTTGTAAGCTTGGTTGGAGAAGATGCTTCAATGTACGGAGTAGTACAAAACATGAAAAAGGTACAGAAACTATGGTTGTGACCTTGCTCCTCTTGTTTAAAAGCCTTGAATTAATGTTCATTAATTTCGGCAGATGTCTATAAACTCATTAAATGCTGGAAAGCATACAGGCTTGTGGGTCTATCTGATAGGGACAGCATCCCAAGTGGGAGTAGCATACCTTAGAAGCTTCAACTTCAAAATTTCAGCAGAGCGGCGAAATATCCCGCTCACCCATTCAAATAGCCCGCCCATCCATTCAAACATCTAGCCCCAAAAATTATTTTACAAATTTTGCCTGGAAGCTTGAAAGGGTGTTATACATTGTGTGAAAAAAGGGGCGGTGGCATTTTGAGCCATCATCTTTGTAGTTGCTTCACAACAAAACACATTGTTGTTACTTGGAAATTCGAAAACAAACTTCAAATTTGGAACCAGACATATTGGTTAATTTGAAAAGATGCACCATCTACCAAATACGAAAACGTCATCATAAACTATTTTCATGACCTTGGTCACCTTTTTTTTTGGGACGATGGCCATCTTCTTGAAAGCCTTAAATTATTCAAAAAATTTAGCAAATGCCTAGAAAATCATTTAAATGCTAGGAAGCAACTCTCACTGGCGTGTGGGTCTAAACGGTGACAGCGCGTCTGAGAGGCCCCACACCGGAGTAGCTTATGCTAGAAGCTTTGACCTCAAAATTTTGGTATGGCACCCAAACGTCGCACCCATCCATTAAAATATCCCGCGCGCCCATTCAAACATGCTTCACCTCTTTATAGAATGCAAAATTCCTCTTCTATCCCTGCTCCAGAAACAAGAATCTGAGAGAGCACTGCAATAACAGAGGGATATAGGTGGTAAATTTGTGTTCTCCCAAGTGCATCACCCCATCGATGTTTCCTAGCCCATCTTGAATATTTACTTGCTCGCCCACTCCGACATACACTGACTTTTAGGACCCACTATGCAAGTGACCCACATGTTAGTGAGTCAAAATTATGGGAAGTAGAGATTCCCATCGCTTGTTGTTCAAAATTTGAACATTTTTCGCTAAACCGATATAAAATCGTTAAAATCATCCAACCTGGCTTATACTATGATTCCACTATGTCAGAGTAAAAGCTAAAAAAGCCAAAAACACGTGCGTGGCTTTATAAGCCAAAAATCAAAAGCCAGAATTAGAGCCCAACCAAACATCTCCTAAATCTCAAGGAACTCTTGGTGTTTCTCCCTTGTTTTGGTATTTGGGTAACGTAGCATGCACTTATAGATCAAAATTTAAGTTAATTTTGTTAAATTGGGTAACGCCATTCTATTTGACAAATATAAGATAGCTTAAATCCTGAGCAATATCAAAAATTCCCTAAACCCTGAACAACCCCTAAACCCTAAAGCCATAAACCCTAACAAATCAGGTGTCATGCACACATTGATCAAAATTTGAGATACTTTCATTAAATCAGCTAACACCATTTTGTTCTACGAGTATAAGCATAAATCTTAAGCATTATTGAAAATTCGCTAAACCCTAAACCCTAAACAACCCATAAAACTAAACCGTAAAAACATATAACCCTAAACCCTCAACCCATAAACCCTAACCAAAGTAGGTATCATGCACTTATACATCAAAATTTGAGATACTTTCAATAAATTGATGTAATGCCATTCTATTCCACGAATATAAGCATAAAGCAACTTGAACATTATTGAAAATTCCTAAAACCCTAAACCCCTAAAACCCGAACCCTAAACCCTTACCAAGCACGTAGCACGCACTTATAGATCAAAATTTGATATACTTTCGTTTAATTTGGTAACGCCATTTTATTCAACAAATATAAGCATAAATCTTGAGCAATATCGAAAATTCCCTAAACCGTAAACCCTAAACAACCCCTAAAACTCCAAACCCTTAACCCATAAACACTAACCAAGTAGGTATCATGCACTTTATAGATCAAAATTTTGAGATACTTTCAATAAATTAGGTAACCATAAAGCTTGAGCATTATTCTAAATTCGCTAAACCCTAAACCCTATACAACCATCAAACCTAAACTGTAAAACCCTAAAACCCAAAACCCATGACCCATAAACCCTAAACAAACAGGTATCATACACTTATAGATCAACATTTGAGATACTTTCATTAAAGCAGGTAACGCCAATCTATTCGACGAATATAAGCATAAATCTTTGAGCATTATTGAAAAATCGCTAATCCCTAAACCCTGAACAACCCATAAAACGTAAACCATAAAACCCTAAATCCTCGACCCATAAACCCTAAATCAAGCAGGTACCATGCACTTATAGTTCAAAATTTGAGATACTTTCATTAAATTGCGGTAACGCCATTCTATTCCATGAATATAAGCATAAAGCTTAAACATTATTGAAAATCAAAAACCCTTAACCATAAACCCTAATAACCTCCTAACCCTAGAACCCTAACTTCCTAACCCTAGAACCCTAAACCCTTACGAAGGAGGTATAATGCACTTATAGATCAAAATTTGAAATACTTTTATTAAATTACGATAATGCCATTCTATTCCATGAATATAACCATATATATAAAGCTTGAACATTATTATTGAAAATTCCCTAAACCCTAAAACCTAAACAATCATAAAACCTAAAACCCTGAACAACCCTAAACCCTAAATCATGAACCCTAAACCCCTAAACCCTAAAAGCCTAAACCCTAAAATCCTAAACCATAAACCATGAACCCTTAAACCCTCAACCCAAAATAAAACCCCAAACCCTAAATGTTGGGGATATGCTAAATGGGTATCCTCATAGCATGTCTCTAATCCGGCTAACCCGAGTGGCCCATAGTTGGTAGCAAGGCCTATGGCCTGCTGGGCGGCCTAGCTAGACAGATCCAGAAGGGAGGCCCATGCCGGATAAAAGAAGGCTACGCAGGAGTCACCGAAATACTTGGAGTCTTGGAGTGCAAGACACGGAAGACTAGTTCATATTAGTGTAGGACTCTTTACCTTGTCCGCCAAGGACCTTTCCCTGTAAACCCTAGGTTCTGGTGCCTTTATAAGCAGGACATGTGGGAGCCTTTAGGGAACAAGAAAGGACAACCTAGATTTCTATGTACAACATGCAACATCTCCCACAGCGAACCTATCTCTGTAACTCGGCGTATTGCCATTATAGTGATTTATAGCAGGAGTAGAGTTTTGCCACCGTTGCAGGACTTGAACCTGGGTAAGTTGTGTTACCTCGTACCCGCCAACTCTCCGCCTTACCCCCACGTCTCTAAACATGCACTATGAGGACCCCTCCATGGCATACTCGTTGGCAATACCACGACAGTTGGCGCCCACCGTGGGGCAAGAGGCGCTTCGAGCTCTACACAAGGCGAGGTCCAATCACTTCACGGGAATCAGCGACACCGTAGCCATCGGACGCGCTCTCTTCTCCGGCAACGTCCCGATCATCCCTCTAGATGAGTTTTGTGTGCCGGCGAAGACAAACCCTACGTGTTGCTCCGTCATCCCCTTCGGAGACATCCACATCGTCACCGGCGAAACTAAATCGAGTCCTAGCTCCCAGGAAGTCGGAAACTCATCAAGCCCCGCACGGACCACCTATGAGGAGGACACGTTCGTGGAAGGGTCTAGGCCATACCTCTCCTTGGAGTATGGCTCAGATCAGGAAAATTCAAGGCCCACCCAAACCACCCCTTGTGCAGGATATAAAGGTGGAAGGACCCTGCAAATCCGCTTGTATTCCCCGAGTGTTAGAGATGCGCAGGTCACACTTTGTCGGTGTCGTCACCATCTTCGATCTGGCCAGATGCATTCAAAGGGATGGAGAACCTCCCCGCGAATACCTCGCCAGATGGATGAGGGTGAGGGAAACCCTAGAGGGCGACCGCACCGACAAACTCATGTACCACTTCGTGGAAGGGCTTACACTTGGAACACTCCTCCGGCATACCCTTCGAAGGCGGCAGGCCACAGGCCCTCTCACCCTTGGTGAGATGGTCGCAATCGTCAATGAATACGCGGACGACAAGGAAAACACCCAAGCTATGTCTGGGCTGGAAGCTGGAGGAAACAACAACAACAACAACAACAATGGCCCGCCTCCATCACCCTCAACATCTACCATCGACAACACCCAAGCAAACTCCGACTCCATCCTTGATGCGCTATACACCGACATTAATATGGATGGCGGCGGCTCGGACACTAAGTCGGAGGAATACGATGTTGTTATGAGGGATATTGAGAAGGAGATCGAGAAGGAGGAGCGTGCCAACAAGGCCAACACTTCCCACCAGGTGCTAGTCGTCATCGGGAGTGTGTTGGAAGAACATGGACAGGAACCGGAACGTGAGAGAGCTTCGCCCATGCCAACGGTTACCAGAGCGACAGCATCCAAGAAAGCCGCCGAGCCTCCGGCTCCGGCCAAGGCCTTGCCCCCTCCGGTTACCCGCCCGCAACCGGTGCAGGAACTCACCACGGCCACTAGTACTGCTAGACAGTCAAACCAGTCGCCAATGTCACCGTCAACGTCAGTAGCTGGCAACCCATTGGTTACTCCTGCAGACAAAGCAATTTATGACGCACTCCTCGTTGAGCCCATTACTGTTTCCAATATCCGGAGCGTTATGGAGCTTGATGAGAACCGTGCGGCAATCCTGGCGGAGGCCAAGTGTATCGCAGAGCAAGGCGCTAAGCTGGACGAAGACATGGCAAAGGCAAAATAATCTATTAAGGCGGCAAGAGCTATGGAGGTTGAGTACAAGCAATTGTTGTTAAAGCACAAGTCAAAGAAAGTGCCAGCTCAAGTCGTCGAAGACACGGCGTTCGGCGCAGGTTGGGGTATGACGGGGCCAGGCCGACAAAAGCCACCCCTTACATTGATTCAGAGGGGAGGCAAGTCATGCCAACTCCCACCCTCAACATTGCCGTCGCCAAGACCCTCCTGGAACAGGACAGGTCGCCAGAAGCAGTTGCCCAGGTGTATGACCTCGTCGCCAAGGCATGCAAGCAACAGAAAAAGCTACCTCGCAGAGGCTTGAGTCCAACCTGGAGCTTTGCCAGTCAACCCTAAACAGCCGCAGAAGGCCAAAATCTCCCCGTGACGAGGGATCCCATATAAGCTCCACAGAGTGAAGACGGAGAGAGGCATGCAACAGGGCTGACACCATATCCATATCCTCCGACCATGGAGAAAAGGCTCGCCCTCGTCGATCACCTCCTCCACCACCATCCCAGTGTCACGAGGAACCACAGCCACGCCACCGTACAAGCATGCCACCGCCTAGGCGTCCCTAGGTCAGCATCTTTATATGCGACCAGGGTGAGCAACCTCGGCATGCCGGAGAGTGCAGCGGTGTTGACGGACATAGGAGCATATCCCACAAGCAGTCGCCACGTCCGACAAGCAACCATGACAGGCGCGAGGAGTCGCGGGAGGGAAACAGCAAGAAATCTAACGCACCGCCTCCACCGCCACCGTCGCCACCTAGAAGTCATCATGGCGGAGGACACGTTGGATCTCATAAATCGTGACACAACTCCCCTCCCCATGAAGAAAAAGGGAAGTAACCAGAACCATATGACACACGTTCACGGCTGGACAAGATCCAGGAAGCTCAAGAGCTCCCATACCTTGGCCCACATTGTTTTGGACCAGTAATAAGGGCCACAACCTACCCCCAAGGTCTCCAGATAGACAAGACCATCAAGCCCTACGACAGCACTGCTAGACCGGTTACATGGTTGCAGGACTACAGCGAAGCGATTCACATCGCAGGGGGAAACCCCAATGTCGTTGTTAAGTACCTCCCATTTATGCTCACTGGTACCGCTAGACAATGGATTGACGACTTGCCGGAGAAGTCAATATGCAATTGGTTGGACATGCATGAAGCGTTCATCAAGAACTTTGAGGATACGTACAAACGTCCCTGCACTATCGGAGATCTACAGTGGTGCGTGCAAGAAAAGGATGAAACCTCTCGTGCCTACCTCTCTCGCTGGCTGGATATGAAAAATTCCTGCGTAGGGTGCATGAACAAACTGCTATGGCCGCCTTCATCGATGGTCTGGAAAACGGAAATTTTCTCCGGCATATGTTGAAGCGCAAACAAGACAACAATGAGCTCAACCTCAATGCAATGATCGCCATGGATAGCAAGTTTGTCATTGTTGATGACGACGCGCGTGGATCGTTGCCGGCAATAGCAATTCCTACCCAGGCCAGGAAGAATAATAATAACAAGCGAAAGACCCCGCTTGAAGAAAAGCAAACAGCCGACATGGTCGCCGCTACGTTCACTGGTAGAGGCGGAGGCGGACAGCGTGGATGTGGCAGGGGGCTAGCCATGGCTAGCAGATGAGTGATTCTACACCCTCAGCACACCGCGTTCCCCAAATGTACGAATAGTACCATGATATGCCGTGTTTCGTCTACCTTGACGCAAACGGCAAAGCCACCCGCACGAACTGCCAATGCAAGTTTGTCAATGATCTCAAGGAAGACCCTGAATCCAGCTACAAAACAAAGTCGGTAGAACAGACCCAGCGAAAAGGGCAAAGGAAATAAAAAGGAGGAGGAATCTAAGGAATCAAGCGACATGGACGAAGACGTGGAACCCAAATCCTCCGACAAGGGAGAGGGTAAAGGGGAAAACCCTTCGAGAAGAAGGCTCTAGTCTACCACACTTTCCTTAGTACTCCCACCGTCCGGGCCTAGAAAAACTCTTTGAGGATACTGATGGCTACCCTCCCTCCGGTTCCCCGGAACGTCAGGTGGTCGGAGATTCCAATCACTTGGGATAGGAAGGATCACCCAGACCTTATCCCAATAGAGAACCATTATGCAATGGTCATCAACCCTTTGATCGACGGCACAGAGTTCACCAAGTACCTCGTGGATAGTGGAAGCAGCATCAACATCATGTACCTAGATACACTGTACAAGACGAACTTGACAGAGACCCAGCTAAGGAAGAGAAACACCGTGTTTCATGGGGTTGTCCTCGGCCAACAAGCAATTTCCCTGGGCTACATCACCCTTCCGGTCGCTTTTGGCGATGTTAACAATTACCGCCAAGAATGCATGACCTTTGAAGTGGTGCCTTTCAAGAGCGTGTACCGTGTCATCTTCAGATGCGACATCTTCCACTTCTTCCTTGCAAGGCCATGCTTTTTCTACAACAAGCTCAAGATACCCGGACCAAACGGCATCATCACCGTTGACGGAAGCTTCACCAAGGCACGGGAGTGCGAGCTCAGTGAGTCGCCTTCGCCAAAGTAGTTCTCTATAGTGGGGAGTTCATGGAGATCCAAAACCAGGTCGATGCCTTGGAGATGTCGGATTCGAAGAAGCAGATCAGTGTTGCGGAACCCACATTCAAGGCCGCCATCAAGACCAAGCAGGTGGAGCTTGTTGATGGAGATTCCTCCAAGACCACCACCATTGGCACGGACCTCGATCCCAAATAGGAAAGCGCACTCGTCAAGTTCCTCCATGAAAATAGGGACGTATTTGCCTGGCAACCTACCGACATGAAAGGTGTACCTAGGGAACTTGCCGAGCATAGCTTGAATATTGATCCTAATGTCAAACCGGTGAAACAACCTCAACGATGCTTTGGTGACGAAATACGAAGGGATATACGCAAAGAAATAGCTAGGTTACTAAAGGCTGGCTTTATCCGAGAAGTTATTCACACCCGATGGGTGGAAAATCCTGTACTTGTCCCCAAAAAGGGAACCAATGAATTAAGAATGTGTGTTTATTACACCAGCTTGAACAAAGCATGTCCGAAGGATCCGTTTGCTTTGCCTCGCATTGACCAAGTCATTGACTCGATGGCTGGCTCAAAACTTCTGTGTTTTCTAGATGCCTACTCAGGTTACCACCAAATCCGGATGCGAAAGTCGGACCAACTGGCCACTTCGTTCACCACACCTTACGGCACGTATTGCTACGTTACGATGCCCTTTGGGCTGAAAAACACCGGCGCCACGTACCAATGGACAATGCAACGATGCCTACACGACCAAATAGGTCACAACATACACGATTACATGGACAACATCACGGTAATGTCAAAGAAATCAAACGACCTTATCGCTGACTTGTAGGAAACCTTCGACAATCTCTAGAAATACAACATGATGCTGAACCCCAAGAAGTGCATCTTTAGGGTACCTTCCGGCAAGCTATTTGGTTTCATCGTCTCGCACCGTGGAATCAAGGTGAACCCGAAGAAAATCAAGGCCATCCTAGATATCAAATGTCCGACATGCCTGAAGGACATACAAAGGCTCACAGGCTGTGTAGCAGCAGTAAGCCGATTCATCAGCAGGCTTGGGTAGGAGGCTATGCGGCTCTACAAGTTACTCAAGAAGGCGGACAAATTCATCTGGATGGATGAGGCTCCCGCGGCACTTCATGAGTTGAAGAGAATACTCTCCTCCCCACCAGTACTTGCAGCACCAGTGTCAAGGGAGCCTATGTTAGTTTACATGGCGGCAACCAACCAAGTAATCAGCATCGTCATCATGGTGGAGAGCAAGGAACCAACGCATGAATATAGAGTTCAGTGAACCGTTTACTATGTAAGCGAGGTCTTCACGGAATCCAAACAGCGTTACCCGCACTACCAAAAGATAGCTTATGGAGTTTTCCTTTATTCACGCAAGCTAAGGCATTATTTCCAGGAGCACCCTATCATAGTAGTGAGCAAAGCTCCGCTGTCCGACATCATCAACAACAGCGACACTACAGCAAGAGTGGCAAAGTGGGGCATTGAACTTGCCGCATTCGACATCACCTACAAGCGACGCGACGCTATCAAATCACAAGCATTGGCGGATTTTCTTGCAAATTGGACAGAACTGCCAGAAGACACTCTTGTGCCAGAGCCAGAGTATTGGGCCATGCACTTTGATGGATCGAAGCTTGGATCAGCTCACCGACCAATTCCGCCAGGCGTTTTCTGAAGCATTTACGGACCCCATCCATGAAAGGAGCGGACCCCGACAACCCGGATAGAGTGGATTCATTTGTTAATACACTAATAGTGACCTCTCTGGCTTGGACAAAACCATTCATGGACTATCTACAAGACGGAACTTTACCCGCCAACAAAGTCGAAAGCTGGCAAATAGTACGCAAAGAAAAAGGCTACGTCATCATTGATGGCTAGCTATACAAAAGAAGTACCACAGGAGTTTTCCTCCGATGCGTCTCCCAGCAGCAAGGTATTGAAATACTTAGAGAAATACATCTCGGAGATTGCGGGCATCACGCTGCTCCCTGATCGTTGGTGGCCAAGGCCTTCCGGCAAGGATTCTACTGGCTAAATGCTAAGGCAGATGCCGACAAGTTGGTACAAACTTTCCTTGGGTGTCAGTTCTACGCAATACAACCAAGTGTTCCAGCTTAAGAACTGCGAACAATACCAATAACTTGGTCGTTTGCAGTCTGGGGCTGGACATGGTGGGACCTTTGTAGATAGCACCCTGTGGATTTACACAGTTGCTAGTAGCAATGGATAAGTTCACAAAATGGATTGAAGCTAAACCCATTAGAAAGCTTGATGTGACAATAGCCCTAAAATTTGTCCGGGATCTAGTGGTGAGATTTGGTCTCCCACACAGCATCATCGCCGACAATGGCAGAAATTTGTCTCTCGAAGAAGTTGAGGAGTACTATCATGAAAGAGGCATCCGCCTTGACCTAGCATCTGTGGCACACCCACAGTCAAATGGGTAAGTTGAAAGGGCCAATGTACTAATTCTGCATGGAATCAAGCCACGCTTAGAAGCATCGCTACATAGTGCAGCTGGAGCCTGGGTGGAGAAATTACCATCTGTCTTGTTGAGTTTACGAACAACACCCAACAGATCCACCGGCTTGACTCCCTTTTTCATGGTCTATGGAGTAGAAGCCGTCCTTCCATCCGACATCCTCCATGATGCACCAAGAGTCACCGCCTACAAGGAGGATGACGCTGAAGAATCCAGACGCCTATCTATGGACCTACTTGAGGAAGAGCACGTGTTGGCATGCCAGACATCCGCCGTCTACCAGCAGAAGATGCATGGCTACCATCATCGCTGTGTAAAGCATCGCTGGTTTAAAGAGGGAGATCTAGTTCTTAGACTCAAGCATGAGAAATCACAAAAACTATCATTGCCTTCGGAAGGATCCTTCGTCATAAGCAAAGCATTGCTCAATGGTTCCTATTACCTCGTCGACATTCGTGAGTTGAAGGATAGGCCAAAAAACTGCAAGCGCAAGCAACATGACTCTGATGATGATTACCCGGAGATAGATCGGCCTTGGAACATAGCACAGCTACGTCCCTATTACACTTAGCATATTTATATTATGTAATAAGCTTTGTATATGATCAATTAAATAAAGCATTTGGTTCACTCATATCCTCTGAGTCTTTTACCTCTTTTAGTTGTTCATTTTTGGATCATATAAACCCTTTATGCGCAAGTTTGCATTTGCACTTGTGAAAATTCTGCCTACGGGTGTTAGCTTAAGTTTTATGGTCTACACATTTTCTGAAGTTTTTATGTGGATTCCGGAGTAGTGACTTCTCGGCACTCAAAGTCGGCGATTTTGCTCCTAGGTTCTTGATGGTGCTATTAAGCATCATCACCTGAGGGCATCGTTATGTGCTGCAAGTCTTCCGTCTCACGAAACGTCAAGCATATGAACTAGAATAATGGATAAGGCAGCACTTGCTTAAAAAATATACACATGCTAGAAATAGATAAGTAACAAGAAACTTGAGTACAAGTTCTCCCGCCTTAACAAAACACATAAGTTTTTCCGCATACACATCGCAGAGATACATTTAATACAAATATTGTTTTTATGGCTCTGCTGCAGGGGGCTTCGTGGTGGCATCATCGGCAACAGGAGAGCCAGGCCGGGATAGCTCATCAAACTCGGAAGGAGATGGGCTAGACTTAGACGAAGCCATATCTTCATCAAGTATCTCAGTAGGCACAAAGACATCCACCTTAACCATCTTAGTGACCCTGGTGTCGAAGCCAATGAGGGAATTCCAAATAGCATCGCTATCAATTTATTTCCCTTCCTCATCTATCTTGGGCATGCCGGAGGTCACTAGATCAATCTCGGCATTGTTGTAGTGTGCCTTGACTAAGGACAGGGCCATTCTTGCACCAGCCCGAACGCAAGAGGCTTTCCAGTCCTTGACTTTCTCGGGGGCTTAGCGCAGGATTTCCGAGTACTTGGCCGCTAAGTCTGCCGCTTTGATATTTATTCCTAGAGGTTGGGCTATCTCCTTGGCCTGGGCAATGGCGGTGCTAACAAAGTTGCCGGCAAGAATCATGCATTCCTTGGGATCTGGAGCACCTTCACCCAAGTTGGCCAGGCCAATGGGAGCTGTGGTTTGCATAAGATACAAGGATCATGAGTACAAAAACATCAAACACTTCTCCAAAATACAGAACCGACCAAGACAGAGGAAAGTTACCAAAGATGCTCGTCTCCGTCTGCTTGCATGTCTCCGCCAAGATGTCCAGCTCCTTCCGAACTGTCTTGTACACCTTAAGGTTCCTCGCATTCTGCTCTTTGGTAGCTTGGTTCTGTTCCTTGAGCTATGCAATTTCGTCATTCAGGCGTTGCATCTCGGCATCAGCAGACTCTTGGAGCACCTTCATCGCCTCTTCATCGCCCTTGACAGCATTAGCCAGGTCTTTCTTCAAGATTTTGTTCTCATCGTCGAGCTGTTGGATATGCTTGGATTGCTCGATGATGCTCTTAGCCTTGGCAATGGCTTCTGTAAGACGGAAATCAGAAAGCACTATGAGAAGATGGCAGAAAGGAATCGATGAGAAAAAGTAAGAAGCTATTAAAAGAAACAGACTCTGGCTATTTTTGATCTATTGCTTCAGGAAGGTTGTTTTACCCTGTTCAAGGTCCAGTTCCTTTTGCAAGGCAGCAAACCTCTCATTGGCGGTGATCCTCCGTCTATTCTCATTTTGTAAAAAAGTAAACATGCTTGGTTTCTCTAGAGCATCTAGTCAGAACTATCTGCTTTCAACTACATGCTCGGGGGCTATAGCACAAGATTTTAATCATTAAGTATGCTACTCTTAGAGCATCTAGCCGGAATTTTCCTAAGTTTCCACCTAGACGCTCGGGGGCTACACTATCAGTTTCTACTCTTAGTTCTTTGGAGCACTTAGGCCAATAACTTTTTTTTCCGCCTAAGAGCTCGGGGGCTACAGAGAGAGATATTACACAAAGTAAAATAAGTGAAGTTTAAAAGACTTACAATGGCAATAAGCTTGAGATTGTTGGCCAGATTGGCATATGTAGTATGGAAGATGTCGGCATTGTTGTACACGGCATCTGCCTGTGCAATGAGGTCATCCAGGCACAACATCGGAGGAGTCACAGCCAAAGGAGATGTTGAAGCCAGAGGCATGGATGATACCCTAGCCACCTATTGCATTTTCAGAATAGTTGATGGCTTAGAGGCTCCCGCCTTGTCTGTTCCCACAACCACCTCTGCCTCCGCTCCTTCCATTACTTCCTTCCCTTTCTCGGTGGCATCCTTAGCTGGAGCTTCAGCCACTCTGGAGGAAGTGCTCTCCTGCGTCGCCTGACCACTAGGAGCAGCATCTACCTCGACAGAGCCTGAGATATCAAGGATTGTATTGACATCTGTCTCCATGGCGGAGATCTCAGGGATGATGGGGGATGAAGGCCTAGTGGGACCAGCAAAAGGCTTGGCGGCAGGAGTAGCGGGAGAGGGCTTGGCGGCCACATCTCTGGTCAACATGTCATGAATGTTTTTTGACCCTCTAGCATCTTTGGAGGATCGCTTCAAACTAACACCAGCTTTCCTCCTGAAATGTACAAAGTATAAGTACAAGAGTTGAGAAAAGGTATGAGCTACAAATACAAGTCGGAGAATGAATACACTTACTCCACGGCAGGAGCCTTGGTGAGGGGAATGCCGGTGGATTTCTTCTTCTCCACCTCTAGGGCGGCAGTGGATCATCTGGAGACTCCACTCTCCGATTTCTTCTTCTTCTTGGCCTCGGCAACAGCGTTAGAGGTGGAGCTCTTCCGCTTCCGCGCTTCCGGAACTGGCTGATCCTTGGGGGTATCATCATCAGACACCACTTGGATATCCTTCAGCTTGGGATCATAGACCTGGGAGGCCATCTGGTCTTCCGACAAGGTCGCCAGCTAGGAAACAAAGGAGTGTTAGACTGACAACTTCAAGACGGAAAAACCTTAGAGTATATAATGAGCAACAAAGAAAACAATAGTTACCTCTAGGCATTTTTCATAGTCGAACATGTCATAGGTGATCTTGAAGCCACGCTTCCTGTCCTTCACCTTGACGATGTCCTTAAGCCGGAGCTTGACAGAGTCAGTAGATAAGTTATCCCTCAAAATTCGCATGGGATCCCTCCTGTCCTGAGTGTATTTGCACATCAACTCGGTGCGATGCTACAGAGGCTGGATCCGCCTAACAAACTAGCACATGGCTAGGTCCAAACCTGTCAGACCTCTGTCCACGAGCTATTCAATCCTCCTTACGGCGCGGTTGGCTTCGTCGTTGGACGGAAGGGAGGCTGGGGTCCGCCATGTGAGCACTTCAGCGGCGGCTCCGTCGACAAAGTCGGGATATGTCTCAAGGCGGTCAGGCAGTGGAATATCTGGGCCATAAAAATATGTGCGATGCCAGTTCTTGCATGACTCATGCCCTACAATGTCGGGGAAGTGCTGACTAGGCCGGATCTTAAAGCTAATGGTTCCAAAAATCCGCAACTCGTCCTTGGACTCTACGAACTCTCTCTTGACGGTAAAAAAGTATACAAACAGATATAATCTAGATGCCTAGGAATCCTTCGCACAAAGCTACGAAGTTGCTTAGGACTAGGATGTTGTTGGGAGAGAGATTGTGGGGAAGTACCCGGAAGTGCCGAAGGACATCCAGGAAGAAGTCAGAGACTGGCAGGCTTACACCTCGTACCAGCTGATCTTTGAGGTACACCTTCTCTCCGGCTTGAGGAGAAGGAGCCACCTCGTCGGTCGGTGCCGGCCGCCAAGCCAAATCCTTCGCCACGGGGAGATACCCCTCGGAGACCAGTTCTTGCAGGTCTTCGGTGGTGAGGTCAGAGCCTCTCCACACTCCTTTGTGGGAGTCATTATCCTCTTCAGCGACATCTGGCGCCGCTCATTCGTGGTCGTCGCTGGTGGTTTCCACCACAGCGGTGACAGGGACGACAACCCCCTTCGGCGGTACCGTTACTCCCTGAGAAAGCTCTGGATTAGCTTCAGGGGTCGCCGTCATCACAGGGGTGGAGCTGCTGAAGGCCATTGTTGTGCTGGGGGTAAGTGGAGGAAGAGAAGGCTCTGGCTAGGGTTTTCCGAAGAGGAGCTCAAACGGATGCGCGACTGGAGGAAGACAAAGACGAGGGAGAGAATGCGGGTAAAAAGAAAATAACCTGGCCACGGTGAAAATATATAGACCCTGTGTCAAGATTTGTGCAAGAAGATCAAATGGAAGAAGAGCTGCCGACATGGAGACGAACATGCGCGGTAATTTTTCCACGTCCTCCGTCTTTGCCGCTTTACCGATTCAGATTTCGCGCATGTGAAAATAGCTGATGATTAATTCCCTGCCTTCTATGAGTTTTGAGGTAGCGTAGGTTGTACCCTACGCCATCGTCCTGATAGTTGCAGTGAAGGGTCACATCTGAAGATTCCATCGAAGGCGGAGATTGTCCGGCTCTGGAAATGAAGACTGAAGGAATCTCTGGCTACATTGCAAAGACGGAGAGGATTGCAGAGTTCTTTGGGAGACCTTTGAGATATTGCTTGATGAATTGTCGGCATTACTTAGACGGAGCATTCAAGATTAATGGGCAAGACGGCGCAAGATTTCAAAGTCCTCCGGGGGCTACTGTTGGGGATATGCTAAATGGGTATCCTCATAGCATCTCTAATCTGGCTAACCCGGGTGGCCCATAGTTGGTAGCAAGGCCTATGGCCTGTTGGGCGGCCTAGTTAGACGGATCCAGAAGGGAGGCCCATGCCGGATAAAGGAAGGCTACGCAGGAGTCACCGACATACTCGGAGCCTTGGAGTGCAAGACACGGAAGACTAGTTTGTATTAGTGTAGGACTCTTTACCTTGTCCGGCAAGGACCTTTCCCTGTAAATCCTAGGTTCTGGTGCCTTTATAAGCCGGACCTGTGGGAGCCTTTAGGGCACAAGAAAAGACAACCTAGATTGCTATGTACAACGTGCAACATCTCGCACAGCGAACCTATCTCTATAACTCAGTGTATTGCCATTATAGTGATTTATAGCAGGAGTAGAGTTCCGCCACCGTTACGGGACTTGAACCTAGGTAAGTTATGTTACCTCGTACCTTCCAACTCTCCGCCTTACATATGTCTCTAAACACGTACTATGAGGACCCCTCCATGGCGTACTCGTCGGCAATATCACGACACTAAATTTAACCCTAAGCTATATATACTTTGAGTGAAACCTAGGGCAGTGGGATTTTAAGCCATATTTTGTAGTAGCTTCATGACAAAAGCCATTGTTGTGCCTTAGAAAATTGAAATAACTTTCAATTCGGAAGTTTCCTTTATAAATAATATTTTAAATGCCAATACGCACCAACTAGCAAATATGGATAGGTTATTATAAACTATAGAAAAGATATGGCCATGACCTTGGTCATCTGGTTTGAAAGCCATGCATATTCTTACATGGTACTCCATATATTGTGATACAATTTTTTCTCAAAAGTTATCAAATTTTAAGATTATATTTTTCCATGGAAACTAGCTAGTGCACATAGTGAGACACGAAGAGAGAAAATAATGAATGTATTTCTTTTTATTTGTTTCTTTGTATTTTTTTAAAATGGCTGAAATTAGGTGTCATTACCATTCATATCAAAATGTTGAATTTTGTGAAACTCTCGATGGTTCTCCAATATTTGACTATCTGGTATCTTTGAATTATTTTAAAAAGTCAAGAGCAAGGTATATCACACACTTTCTAGTTCAAAATTAGACATACTTACTTCAGATTGTCAAAAAGTCATTTTATTGCATAGATTTAGCTAGAAAGTTTGGAAATTCATGAAAGTTGGGCATTGTCCATCAAATCTAGAATCGTCTTTTGAAATGCCAAGATACAGCGATCTACCAGATATGGACACGCTATTATAAACTATAACAGAGATATGGTCGTGACCTTGGTCATCTTGTATGAAAGCCTTCAAAATATATTGTTTATCAATTTTGGCAAATATGTGGAAACTCATTTATATGTTAGTAAGCATACTGTCACTAGCGTGTGGGTCTAGACGGGGAAAACATGTGAGAGCGGCCGTGTCGGAGTAGCGTACGTCGGAAGCTTCAACCTCAAAATTTCCGCGTGGCGCCGAAACATCTCACGCACATCTATTCAAATATCCCGCCCTGCTTTTTCCAAATGCAAAATTCCTCTTCTATCCCTGCTCCGGAAACAAGGATCGTGGGAGTACTACAATAATAGAGGGGTATAGGTGGTAAATGTGCGTCATCCCACCTATATTCCCTTCATTGTCTCTTCCCCGCCCACACCCCTCCAACCTCGACCTTCATCGGCCCTCTCTTCCACACCGGAGCTCTTCCACTGCCGGCGCTCTTCACCGGAACTATTTCACCGACTCCCTCGCTGCACCGGATCTGCTTCACCAAAGCCGTCATCTATCCTATCGGGGATGATTCACTGAATCATTCGTTGCTGACCCCAAAATGTCAAGATGCCGCCCCCGCCGCCCTCTTGCCCGTCCCACCCATCCTCGCCGCGCAGCGGTAATTTCTCTTGCCCGTTTGCTATATTTTTGGTACTCGTAAGCTACGAAATCGTTAGGATATTGCTCAATATACTGGATGATATTGCCATTTCGTTTGCACCCTTCATCTTGTAGGTCATATCCATATCATTAGCTTCTCGCTTTTATTCCCTTTCTTACATTCTCACGCTATTGGTTTAATCCTCCAACACCAACTCACAGATGCTATTCTTTCCGAGCGTTCGCACAAGTCATGCAAAAAGCTCATAGAGGGTCCAACACTAACAATCTGACGCCCAGCAAGGCTGAATCGTGAGGTTTCCTTGTGTTACTTAGGCCAGTTTCTTGTCATATTAATTAGTTGTATAACCTGCATGCCTAATAAGTTAATAAGTCATTCTACTTAAGACCTTGCCATGACATTTGCATTCATGTTCTATTGTGTTTCTATTTGCGAATGCTTAATTCGAAAAATATCCATCTAGTTTAAATGATATATCAAGTCATTTTTAATGCTATATGTTGGTGTTTTCACCTGCTTTCATCCTTCCAAACCAGCTATCTAGTTTGAAACATACATCTAGTAATTCTTAATACTATGTTTTTGGTGTTTTTTAAGAGTTTTCATCCTTCCAAACCAGCTAACTTGGTTTCAAATGTCATGCAGAGAAATGACAATGGAGTACAAAGACCAGAGTTCCAACTGCTCGGCTCAGATTCTTCTGGCAGATTGACCAGGAGTCGCACCCGCTCGAGAAGGAGCTACTGTCAGCCTGAACGTGCTACTGTAAGTTCATACTTACTTTAAATGATCTCTACTTTATATAATACTACTTGTTTCCTTTGTTCTTTGTTTTAACCTCTTTCACCATATTTTAGCAAACTACAGTTAAAACCTAGCAGGAGTCCTTGGAAGGCAGGACTGAAAGTTCTGATCCCTCTTCCCATTCATCCTCTCATTGCACTTCCGAAACAAACAACTTACTTAATAGTCCATCTAGAACAACTCCTGCAGGTGATAAATATATAAAGGTTGTATTGCATGCAGAACGAAAGGGTGTAGCTGCTCTTAGATCTGTAGCTAAAATATTAAAGAAGAGGACAGATGATACATTGAAGCGAATTATCATGTACCGATCTCTTATTGATGGTACTCACATATTGTAATCTTTCGGAATTACGATCTTGTTGTATAACCTGTTGTAACAAACTTTTATTATTGTGTAATAAGTAGTTTTAATTTGTGCGTGTTTATTAATTGATGTCTTGATATTCACCTATTCTGCCAAAAGTAGGCGCTAGCAAAAAGGGCTGAAACAGTAACATGCTGAAGCAGTAGCATGTCAAATGTTGAAACAACGTGCGCGTGGACGGCCCAAAACGACTAGAACAGTAAAAGGCCAGAATAGTAGAAGGCTAGTACAGTAAAAGACCAATACAGTAAAAGGACAGAACAGTAAAAGGCCAGTACAGTAAAAGGCCATAACAGAAAAAGGCCAGAACCATAAAAGGCCATAACAGTAAAGGCCATAGCAGTAAAAGGCTAGAACAGTAAAAGGTCAGAACAGTAAAAGGCCAGAACAGTAAAAGACCAGAGCCGAAACAGTGTCGGGCTCGAAAGTGTACGGGTCGGTGCTGGTTGTAGTACTGGGCCAATTCTAGACAGTGCACGACTAAACAGTAAAGGGTCGTGTTTCTATTTGGCTCTCCACTTGGGCCGGCCCATTTAGTTATTATCAGGCCTTGGCTGGGCCTGGCTTCCACCACAGTTTATGCGGTCGTTAACGGCGGTAACCGGACGTTAACGGTGGCTGCCACGTGGCAGGTTGCGTGACGTCAGCAGTCATCGTGGCTAGCAAACAGATCTACGACGGAACAAGTTTTCGTGGCCAAATGGTGCATCCGCCACGGTCGGAAAAAAAATCATGATTGATTCATTTATGACAGGGCTTTTACCACTAAGGACATCCATCGCAGAAGACTTTTTAGCCACGAAAAATGGGCCTTCGACCACGAAAATCGTTCGTTGTAAAAGCCAACTTTTCTTGTAGTGCCTTACTATCAAGAGAGTTTGCATAATGGATAGTAAGGGTGAAATCATCACAGACACAAACTATATTGCACCTATATCCATCCTATGTTTATAAGGAGAGAGAGCACAGAATGTTTCGGTTAGCATGTGGTTGAGGGGAGATTCTAGAATTGCCGGAGATAGCTAGGACAAAGCCTGTACTCCATAATGTACAACCCTTATACCACTTCCAGCCCACAACGACATCGACGTGTGTGATCTAGAGGCATGTGTCTAGAAGCTCCCAACTGACCTGACTTGTCGTGCTGCAAGAAGATTTCCTGAAGAATCCCAAGACCAGGCGTACATTGAAGGGAGATCAAAAAAAATTACTTGCAAGACAAGATGAACATCGAACATGACCCACGGAGAATCTTGCAACGTTGACACATATATATACTGAAGGACATTCAACTGAAGAGGACACACTATCTACACGCATATCGAAGCCTTAGTCTCTGTAGTCTACAACCCTAGTTCATATACTCTCGTCGGGTGCATTTATAAGCCCAATGAGATCTGTCTTGTAATTCTTGTACGATCTCGAGATCTCACCATGAATAAAAATCTAAGGGAACTTCGTCATCATCATCGTTGTCTCTTTGATCCAAATGTGCTGACCCGAGCCGTTTGCTCAAAACATAAACTCTCTTTCGATCTTCGAAAGTGAGACTGTCGTGGAATCGTTAAAACTAGCATTCGTCAATTGGCGCGCTAGGCAAGGGGTGCACGTGTCATGTAGATAAATCAGTGCCAACACTAGGAAGGGTGTCTTAGGATAGAGATAACGTGGTGGGGCTACATATTCTATCTCCAATGACACGCAAGTCCCAGGTGTCCCCGGCTAGAGCTCTGATGTGTTTGGCTTCCCAGAGCCAGTACTGTTGTGGTTGCAGGATGAAGATTGGTCTTTTTTTTTGGCGGGAGATCTCACCTCTTGTTTACAACGTGACTAGACATTATACGGCGTTGTTTGTGCCACTTGGCACTTTTTTTATATGATTAATACATCTTCTAGGTGCAATTTCAAAAGGTAAAAGAACTAAGTACTGTCTTGCCAAGCTTCGAGATGGAAGGGAAGGGAAGGGAAGGGAATTGCAAGTGTGCAAATTTGTAGCTCCTGAACTTCTGGTAGTGGATCTAGTGTCTTTCTTTGCGTGTGTGTGGCATGAGCTCTAGACTTTGCTAGGACAATGCGTTTGCAATCATATTTGTAGTTTAAACCTTGATATTTTCTTGTCAATCATATTGATTTGACCCTTTGGATTTGTAGTTTAATCCTGGTATATTTTCTTGTCATTCGTATTGATTTGACCATTTGGATTTGTAGTTTAATCCTGGTATATTTTCTTGTCATTTGTATTGATTTGGTCCCCTAGATTTATCTAATGCCAACAAATTATTTTAACAATTATGTAAAATGGAGTATATGCTTAGGGGGAAATGGACACAATGGTAGAGATCATGAGAGAGAATGTCAATTTTCATCTCTCCAATATTGCGAGAGTTTGGCTTTTAACTCTTACCTTCACGAGTGTGTAACTTTGACCCAACTTCTGAGGGGAGTCAAATTTCATCCCTAAGAATAAGAAGGCGTGGCTTTGGACGTGACAGTGATTTTCGCACACTTATAGCCTAGTTTGCGCATTCAACAGTTTGTTTGAAGTAGATAAGATAATAGGAACCGGATAGTTTAGCAAAAGTAGGGAGAAATGAGAAGATCTGCCCGGCAGGGCATTGGCTCCATTTGCGGGGTTACAAACGCGAAGCAGGCAGGAATTAAGGATAGCACGAGAAAGCCCCGCCAACCAAAAATAAGGCCAAGATGAGGGCTCTCCCCATGGCTGTCGGCCGTGGCGCCGTCGCCTGCGCCACCCCGGCCGCCGCTGTCCCCCGGAGGTCCCTGCTCCTCTCAACCGCGGCGGCCAGTGCAGGTAAACATGATGTTAATTCCTTCCTCCACGTCAACCGAGAACAGCAAAACCAAGAACGTACGACGTCGACGATACCTCTTGCATTGCATTCGGTTGACTCCGTTTGTTGCTTCTCGGAACAGCGCTGCAGTCGGAGCCGATCAGGCTGAGCAGCAGGAGCACGAGCGGCGCGCCGAAGCTCCGGGCCTCGGCGGACGCGGCGCAGGCCGCGGCCACCTCGTTCGTCAGCAAGGAGGAGGCCTTCGCGTGGGCGAAGAAGGACAACAGGAGGCTCCTCCACGTCGTCTACCGCGTCGGCGACATCGACAGAACGATCAAGTCGGTAGCACCTTCTCCTTCCGCGACACCGGTACCGTTGTTCTCTTAGCAGACGACACCTCTGACCTGACGGTGCCCGAGACCGATGCAGGTTCTACACCGAATGCCTGGGCATGAAGCTGCTGAGGAAGCGCGACATACCCGAAGAGAAGTACACCAACGCTTTCCTTGGATACGGCCCGGAGGACTCCCAATTCGTCGTCGAGCTCACCTACAGTCAGTACTCACGTTACTTACACGTCGTATTACTACTGTACACACATTTTTCTTCATAGTCTCACCGTTGCTGATGGACGATTCTTCGTATGCAGACTACGGGGTCGACAAGTACGATATCGGATCGGGGTTCGGTCATTTTGGCATCGCAACTGATGATGTAGGACGCCAGTTCAAAGGCAATTTTGATGAATGTGCGTTGAACTAATTTGATGGTTTATCACGACGACAGGTGTCAAAGACGGTCGAACTCATAAGAGCAAAGGGCGGCAAGGTGACCAGGGAACCAGGCCCTGTCAAGGGTGGCAAGACCGTCATCGCGTTCGTCGAGGACCCCGACGGCTACAAGTTCGAGATCCTTGAGAGGCCAGGGACACCGGAGCCATTGTGCCAGGTGATGCTTCGGGTCGGCGATCTCGACCGAGCCATAAGCTTCTATGAGAAGGTATGCAGCTCACGACAGTTACTCGGCCTATTCGATCTGTCTCGGTGGTCATCACAGTGACTCTTCCTGTCGCCAAACTGTAGGCTTGTGGCATGGAGCTGCTGCGGAAGCGAGACAACCCTGAATACAAGGTGAACAATAATCTTCCAAGTGCATCTTGTACTAACAATCTTTCGTCCTGTGCCATGCATTAAATTCGACAAGTTCTTGTGCAGTACACGGTAGCGATGATGGGGTACGGACCTGAAGACAAGAACGCGGTTCTGGAGCTGACCTACAACTACGGTGTCACTAAATATGACAAGGGCAACGCATATGGTCAGGTAGAGTCTATTGCTTATGGATCGACTCAAAATTTCGAGGACCGCCCTCAGCCACTTCAGTGCTGTGTTTTATGCAGATCGCCATAGGCACCGATGATGTCTACAAGACCGCCGAGGTGGTGAAGCTATCAGGAGGGAAGGTGGTGCGGGAGGCAGGTCCCTTGCCAGGGATCAACACCAAGATCACAGCCATCCTGGACCCTGATGGGTGGAAATCGGTATCACCCCTGTTCCCATCATGCTTATCTTCAGACCTTCTGTTTCTTTCAAGAGACAGTTGCCTGCTAACCGTTCAGAGACTAAAGCTCTTCGTCCAATTGGTCATTGCAGGTGTTTGTGGACAATATTGACTTCGCCAAAGAACTGGAGTAACCATAGATAAAACAGCTTGATTAATACATCCTCCTTTGCATCCTTGTAAGCATGAGCACGCAAGCTTTGCAAAGGATTGTGTCATCTCTAAATAATGGATGCCATTGAGAACCAACTCCAGTTATAAAGTTCGTCCTCTCCCATGGACAAGTTCAAAGCCCAGTTGATAAGAGTTGATATGACTAGAGATTTTTGGCTCCCGAGCTCTCCAGTGCTCCTGTTATTTCAAAAAATCTAAATCATATTTGTGAATTTCAAAAAATATTCACTTTGTAACTGGAGATGGTTCTCAATGGTATCCACTTTGTAACAGGTGCTCAGGAGTCAAAGACACTTTCCGGAGTTGATATGCACTTCAATTGATTCGTCCCAAATGAAACGTGCATAATATCAGAATGTAAGACAGACAGTTGTGAATCTAAAATGAGGAGATTTTAGATACAAAATTTTCACTGTTGTCCTTATCAAATGAACTGAAAACCAGAGGTAACGTTAGACAGCACAACTACTAGTTGTGAAACTCTCTAAAAAAAAGTTAAGAAACTACAAGGGTCAATAACGATTATGTATAGTACACCATCCGTCCTCAGCTGAGTGACTTTCAGATGGTCTAATAACAATACACAAATGCTGCAGATAAATAAAGCAAACATACTGCATGTTGTCGTCGTAATGGTATGAGCAGGTGTGTTGATGCTATACAGAATTAAGCCATAACTAGCAAACACAAATTCATGGCAGCACCACAGCAGGGCTTCCATATTACAGCAGTGACTATTTTATCAGCTGAAAATGGTACAGAAACTGGCAAGGCTTCTTGCCCTTAGACTTTTTTTGTACATCGCTGGAATGTGATCTTATATCTTCATCTGCCCCAGGTTTTGAGAATGGTGATGAATTTTCATCACCCATTCTCAACAGGAACACAAAATCATTTGTATTATAATTAGGCAGATTGACAGAAGCAGTCAAAACAATCATCCAAACACGCCCTCACTAACCAAAATCATATCTTCCCAACACACTCTTCATAAACCTTGTTGGGATCTGAGGCAAACATATTTGACGCTAAAGCCCATCTAAGTTGAATAATATGCTGCTTTCTGCTTGCAGATTGTGAGCATCTGGTGAGAAAAATATTTTGTGAGATACCCGACCCAAGTAACTTATACTACAATATATATCAAATAGCAACTCGAGTGGACTTACAAGTAAGAGTCATTCTAAGTTCAGAGGGAGGTCCCATGATGAGATGCCGAAACAGGGGGCATATATCATCGTGCCGGCGCTGAACCCTAATTAAAGCTACAGCTATTCCAATAAGTCCTCTTTCAAAGAATACAGTGGCATTGCTGTTAGTTGGCAAAGAACCCTGAATCAACGAGCTGAGATGAAGTCTCACATTGTACAGTCATGTAGAACACAAAATATGTTACTTCCATTCCCAAGTAAGTTTCCAAGTATTATCCACATACTAAGACGGAAAAGCAATTTCTTCCCCACTGAATTATACTGATTTCTCATCAACATATCAGCCATATTTTCTGATAGGTAGTAATCACCTCATGCAATAAAGAGGACACCTTAAAAACCTGACAGTAATTTACAAGTTCACTCCGGATTCTCCGTTGAAACCATATTCAGTGACCTGCAATACAATAAAAAACATAGAAGAGTGAGCCCAGTCATCACCAAAATAGGTTACAAGGACACTGAGAATATTATACAGCTGGAGCAAATAAAGACACAATCAGGTTCCATGAAATGATTATGCCATCATGCTTTAAAAAACATAAAAGAGTAAGCTCAGTGTCATCACCAAAATAGGTTACAAGGATAATGAATTTGATACAGCTGGAGCAAATAAAGGCACAATCAGGTTCCATGAGATGATTGTGCCATCATGCTTAAAACCTTGCAATTCGCAGAGTGAGTCAGTAAACCATGCCAATGCAGATATAGAAAGGGATTACTTCTCAAATAGGAAATCTTCAAATGATAATAAATGCTCACCCAATACATGTTTTGGGGTATATATTGCGTTGTTCATTACCATTGTGCCCAAAGGTTAAGTATTTGTTATTAAAATCTACTTGTATTGGCCAACTATTTTGGAGAAGTGCAAGACAAAGCAAATATTTTCTCCAACATATTGTTCCACAGTACAACAGTACAGCAGTTCCAAGTGGGTCAATTCTTTTTCTCGCTTACGCTTTGAACTCAGTTTTACCTGGATCCATAAATTCAATTTAAATGGTGATTTCGAAGTATGTTGACCAGCCTAGCAAGACAGTGAGTTCCTGGTCCATGCTAGCACCAATAGATGGGCAGCATAAGTACAAGAAACAAATATAAAAGACAACCCTGGTTGATAGAAGCTAAAATCAGCTGGACTTTGATCTCCTAGAAGACAGCACCACCACTTGACGAGTCATGCGAACAAGACAAGACCACCTGCTTCAGGACTATTGGTTCCGTCTCAAAGACCACACAAGGCATACTTAGCATTGAGATTTACTCACAGCAGAAGGGAGCTCCACAGCTTCAGTATACAGCACAATGCTCACATGTTCAAGGCAACCAGAACTGGCAGCTGGGACTTCTCCACCATGATGATCTCAGACAGTGAAACAGGTACTCATCGTTGAAGGCTACATCAGTGTGGCTCAGGTGGAACCCATTTTAGCCGGTCTTTTGTCGGTGCAGCAATTTTTCTTGTGGAAGCAGTTCCAGAATTCTGCCGTGTCAACATCTGACTGGATGTCGAACACGAAAGCTTCCGCATTTTTTTGCCGATCTCCAGCTGGAGTGCCCTTCTGATAAGCTCACCATCTCCAGACGAAGAAACATGTTTTGAGTCCCACTAGTACTGGCCTCAGAAAACCTTGCCCCATGCACTTCGCAAATGCTCAAGACAGAGAAATTTCCTTTGGGATCAAAGCATCAAGCAGTCAAGTCCTCCTGCCCATTGTAGATAGGGATCTGCAGCACCTCTGCATTTCCCACAGGATCTGTCGCAACAGTGGTTCGTCGCAGATGCCTGTCATGGGGCAGATCGGTTCAGGCACAGTTGAAAGGAGATTGTTTCCCTGCAAACTTGCTAACTCTTGCGAAGGTGTTGGCTAAAGAATCCCCACTACATAGCCATAAGAGTGGAGAGATGGCATAAGGGATAGAATTAGCCAAGTAAAGGAAAATGTTAGCTCACTAATAAGCCTTATCTCATAACCTTTTTGTTTTGATTTCTAAGTTCCGCACTTTGTCTTTATTAGTTTCTTGGATTCTGGATTTAAAATTTGGTCCCTTGACTTTGCTGAACAGCAATAGAGTTTTTGGACTTCAAATTATTTATTGATCTCTGATCTTCGGATGCTTTACTATGTAGTTCGGACACTACAGGTGATTATAAATTTATAACAATATATCCAAACCTGCAACCAGTGTCAGACTACTAGAAGTAACCTTAGAGCCTATACCAATTATATGGTAAGAGTATTTTGTTGCACAAACCGAAAAAACACAATGTCAATTAGAAGAGAAAAAACATTATCGCCAAGGCACCAACATAATTGTTCATACCCTATACACATGAAAAGAGCAAGCACATGACAGAATCAATGATAGTCTCACCAATTGTTTAATAAAGAGACCATCTTGAACAGAAGCCAACTGATCTGAGTGCTAAAGGTGCTTTGAAGGCCCTTGATCGTTAGTTCCATGATGATTGTGGGGATCAACAAGCCCCTGTGTTTTCGAGACTGGTATATTCTTCCTTGGGGCATCAGTATGCCCAAATGATGTCGATTGCAGCAATGCATTATCGGTGCTAGCACCCAACCTCTGCAGCAATGCATTATCGGTGCTAGCACCCAACCTCTGCAGCAACGAAGAGAAAAGAGATAAGTATAACCAAAATGTAGACACCATAAATCATACTACCTCCATTCCTAGGAATAAGGCGCACACGCATTCCAAGACAAACTTTGACCGTAAGAATTTGAGCAGCAATATCTTGATTTGTATTGAAAAACACTTTCTAATGATGTTAATTTTGTACGTACCAATAATCTTAGTACTCCCTCCGATCCAAATTAGTTAACTCGGATTTGTCTAGATTCGAATGTATCAAGAGATTTGTCTAGATTCGAATGTATCAAGACTTGTTTAGTAGTAGATACATCCGAATCTAGACAAAACCAAGTCAACAAATTTGGATCGGAGGGAGTATATCTGGAGTAATTCTTGGTCAAAGACAGATCTTGAAATACGCGTGTGCCTATTGATTGGAATGGAGGGAGTAACGAGTAAATGTTCCCGTTAGGTTAGAGAACAGTACGGCTGTAAGAGCTAGTGATGGCATTCTGAAACTTTATGAGCAGTTAAATTACTCGAAGGTCACATCAAACATTTTGTTACTCCCTCTGATCCAAATTAGTTGTCACAGGTCCGCTGAACCTAGACAGATTTAGCCAACATTTGCCTAAATCTGCGACGATTAATTTGGATCGGAGGAAGTATTGAAGTTGGATATTTTCATCATCAAGGAAGGCATTACCAATTTATCAGAATGTCGATTATTTGAACGGCTGTTCTCAGCAGTAGATCTTATTTGCATTCTGATTGCCGGGCGTTGGTCTGCTTCAAGCTGACCAGAAGCTTCAGCTGCCCGTGAACCACTGACTGAAAACAATTTAAAGGAACAAACATGAGAATGTAGTTCCCAACTTCCCATCCTATAGGTGTATTTAAAGAGAAAGTACAATGATCCCAGGAGCACATGCTGCCAGGTCAACAAAGACACTTGAGGGAAATAAGAACTAGGTTTTCATTGCGTGATAACATGTGCGCCTCCATTTATGGTGAAAAAATGTCCATTACTATGCACAGTACACATGTAGTTGCTAATCATCCCATCATCCCTTGCAGATCACGCAAATAGATATTTTCAGACAAGAACAGCTTCAAGTGCACATATTTGTCCAAAAAACTTGTTTGCCTACTATTTTAAAGAAAATGAGAAACCATACTGATAATGAAAGCAATTTAAAATAACGTATGAATATGACCAAGAAGTATTTTGTAGAGCAGTCAACCAGCCAATATTTAGGACGCTTTGATCAACTATAACTCATTGCTGCAAGGGAAAATTTGTATTGGAAAGTAGTACTGATGCGAAGAAAATTGCTACCTTGGTGCTTGTCCATATTCAATGGAGCCTGCCTGCTACTTACACCTGGCTCTTGCTGTCATTGGAAAGAGGGGGCAAAATTAGCAAAGGCAATAAAAAAGTGTCCACAAAGATACAATGTCAAAGGGAAAAAGGACTACTGTCATTCCATTAAATGCATCAAACCTAGTATAAGATGCATTGTTTTCTAACAGGATTCCATCGTTTTAAAAGATAAATGGTATGTAACCAAGCATATGATTATGTGAGAGGAAGAGCTGTTACACCTGGAAAATACTAGCATAGCATACCTGTTGAGCCTTCACCTTCTGTGTTTGCTTACACTTCAATAATGTCCAGTCGAAGACATGGTCAAACTGGTGACCTGCAGGTGTCCAAATATTCAACAAGTAACTGAGCATAGATCACAGAATTCAAAATAAAGATGATGCGATAGTGCCTCTAATGCTATACCTTCACGGTCAGCCAGATCTCTAAAGAGCCGTCGCAGAAATCCATAGTCTGGCCGTTGATCAAATGTCAACGAGTGGCAATAGTGGAAATAAGAAGCAAATTCCACAGGATGTGATTTACATAAAACCTGTAATAACGAAACAGATGAGTACGCTACAGTAATGGCATAAAAAGGTGCAAGGACATTCTATATAGATAAAACATGTAGCCTTAAACAACCTCAATAGGTGTTGAAAGTTTCTTCTCACTTATTTTGTCATACTTCTGCTTCTTTGTGGCAGCTTTCAAACCCTGCCAAGGAAGACTGCACAGAACATATACAAAATTAAACAAAGATCATATAAAGAGAAATCAATAAGCAAATGTAAAGGGATGTCAAAATCAAGATCAAAGCGACCTGGCTTTTGATCACAATAGTAATACCGAGAATAGATACAAGTGGTATGTGGTACTAATTAATACAAAAGATGACATTCTTAACAAGGAACATGGACACTTTACGGTTATCTTTTATTAATCTGCCACAACAAAAGGCGTTACAAACAGGTTATCGAATTAAGTTGCCATTAATGTTGATTATAGCATTTGTGAATTGTCAACCAACTGGTAAGTTTATATCTTTGTGTTTGGACTTGCATAGAGATACGATAACTCAATTCTCTGAAAAAGAAGACACTGACTCGGCCAGGAAATGACTCGACTCTCAAGAAAAAAGATAATGTGACTCGGCCACGAACTGACGTACATCTAATAGACGATGTAATAGTTCAGAACCATGTATATTTATCTATCTTAATTCTGCATCCAGTATTTATAAAACCTTCTGGTGGTAGTACAAGTACCATCTGGGTATTCCTCACAAACTTACCTTTCTTCACAAAGATATTGTATAGGACGTTAACAGGATCAAAGCTACCTAACTTATTGATAATGATGCTAATACAGGTGCTACATGTACATAGGCCTACATTGCTACTTAAGTCTTAATGGAAGTGTAGACACACATAGTTCTCAATGATGCAGATGGACACACTTGCAGATCTTTATTATTCCAACACAATGGGAAAGAAAAAGAACACCGAAATATGTTTGGTCATACAGAAGAATCCTACCTTCCCCTGAGAAAGTACAACAGAACATATCCAACGGACTCCAAATCATCCCTTCGACTTTGCTCTGGTATGTGGTAAATACTAAGTTGAGTGATAGGCATCAAAAGATAGCAATAAGAAGGCATCTAGTTTATTGGTAGTGTCAAAAGCACAGTAATGAGCCTGGTAATCAAAATGAGATAGTACATCTGATTCATGTATTTAGGTTAATGACATCAAGAAAAAAGACAAATAGTATGGCCATCTCACTCACCAATCCCAAGATGAGTGTTGCAACTTGCATAGCGAGCTGTTCCAGTCAAGTTTTTATTTTCTCTGACAAAGGGTAAGTATGTTAGGGATAATCAGAGAACACATGGAATGCCACAAATATTAGGAGATCAAATAAACAACGCAAGCAAAACAAAGATGTTTTTGGTTTTAAATTACCAGCTCACCTATAAGGTATGTGGCGATTGGTCGTTGAGTCACGGTATCTCTTTGCAAGTCCAAAGTCAATGATGTACACCTGAGAGTTGTATCACAAATTAAGCATGATGAATACCAAAAGCAGCTGAAGTGTCAGTAGCCGCTTGTACACACCTGATTAGCTTTTCGACCAAGGCCCATAAGAAAGTTATCAGGTTTGATGTCTCTGTGCAAATACCCCTTGGAATGCAAAAACTCTATTCTTGTTATCTGTGGAGGCAAACGAGTAGAACTAATAAAACAAGTGAATCCAAACAAGGTAATATGAGGGGGTTCTGCCGGCTGCATACAGGAACTCCACTCAAGAATCGGTGTACAAAAAGGTAAGCAGAAAATAGTAGTAGGCTTAAGTCAAGAAGTTAAGCACAACTTCAAAACGCAGATAATAAGTGTATAAATTGATCAGTAGATACAGAAAGGACACAAGCAATAAACATAACCATGGAAGAGAAATTGCCAGAGAATCAAATGTTTGCAGTGTCTAATGAAATCCTTCTACAGGTAAACTCTACACCTAACGTTCAGAGCAGAAAACAGACGCATTAAAAAAAAATTAGCCTTAAACTCATCATCCCACAAACGTTAGTCAACAGAAGAATTTTAAAGCAATCACAGCTGCATCACTGATTCATCATTAGCAAAAAGAACAAGAGCAGAAGACTATTTCTGGCTATTACCATCTGATCTGCCAACATCAAAACTGTCTTCAGTGAGAATCTCCGGCCACAATAAACAAACAGATCCTCAAGACTTGGCCCAAGCAAATCAATAACAAGGACATTTTCCTCGCCATCGATGCCACACCATTTTATGTTTGCGATACCAGCTACAAGAATCCACAAGTACCAAGAATTATTTCATTAACTATGATATAGTAGTTCACAATAGAAAACAGTAACAGTTTGAACACATACTCCCTCCCTGAAGAGCATTATACAGCTTGGCCTCATAAAGCAATTGGGGATGATTGGTTTTGCTGCTTTCCTGAACATTGATTAATTCAACATAAATCAAAACAATAGCGGGGATACAAAAACCAAACAAATGGTATCCTATATTTTTATTAAAAAGAAAAAATTCATGCTTTAAAATGTATAAAAATGACTGTTGTTTCTACTCTAATTCCAGTACAGAAATGTGAGAAACCTGTGTTCAGGATCAATCAAAAAGGGAAAATGAACAAGATATGCAACTGGCCCTGAGACTGTCAGGGTGGGAGTTAGCCAAAGCAGCACCTAAATAATGTAATAATACACTGGAGAGAAAACATGAACACGGGATGAGAGACCACTACTTCACGTAGTCCATAACCCAAAAGCCCATCTAAGTCATTAGTGATGTATAGTTTTTGTTGAGTTATCTTGTTATGTGTTCTCATTTTCTAAAAAAAAAATTGTACAGGCAGCACCTAGGCAATGCAGCGATTCAGTCAGGAAGGTGGTCCATGAGGAGCTGAGGAACTCATGAGTTAAAAATAAACACTACACCTAAGTAAAAAAAAATGAGTCCATCCAGCCTAGGAAGGAAAATAAAAAAAGCACGAAATGGCCGATGGCCAGTTTGAGGAACTCTAGGTACTATAATGATCTGGAGCTGTTTCCACACACGTAAATGCCAATATGTTATTTAAATGGAAAATACAAGTGTTGTCAGTTGCTGTGTTAAATGGCCGCGCTACAGATAAAACCACAATTTCAATTTTAACACCGGTCACGGTTCAAGATAACGTACCAATTGTCTCAGCTACTCATAATCCAGTGGAATGAACAAGAGCGGGCCAAAATGCATAAGATGGTTATACCACTGAATGACAATACTCTGACAATTGACCTCATCTATTAATTGACAGCTGGACAAGTAGCACTGCTGTGGCAGATACGTTTAGTACGAACAAAAATACCCTTTCAACTCCAAAATACACTATCTTGCAGAAACATCCAGCAATTCACAACTCCGAACCATGCACCTACATTTTTAGGCAGAAAACATCCCATAACTGTATCAACACATGAACTCACTGAATGTGATGTTAAAAAGCGCTACTTCACTCAAAAAGCATCAACACTTGAACAAGCCATAAAAACTGAACAGCAAAAGATCATCTAAAAATAGAATCAGCAAGGCACAACAATCTACGTTTCTAATCGATCACAGAAACTTAAGTTGAATCGTTAGACTCCAAAAATCCTGATATTCTAATATGCACAGCAATCTGCAGACAAAAATAATAATATATGTGGAACCCAGCGGCTACATCTTCAGGTAATCAGTGGCACCAGGCGCCACAATCCCAAACGTATTGAACAACGTCTAACACAAGTGTGGGGGTGGAGGAGGAGCTCACGATCTTCACGGCGACAATCTCGTACGTGTCGACGTGCGTCGCTGCAGAGAGGAGTCAACGAGCCCCGTAAGATCCATGAACGTAATCGAACCACGGGGATAGGGGAATCGAGATCGAACCGAGGTAGATCTCCCCGAAGGAGCCGCTCCCGATCTTGCGGCCCAGCTTATACTTGCTGCCGACGATCCGATCCATGGAGCCGCGCCGGCTAGTGGAAGCTAGGGTTTGGAGCTCGGGCCGACGAAAGAGTTGGGAAAGGGCGAGGAAGTTGGGGAGAGGGGGGAGCAAAAAGGCTGAAGATTCTAGAAGGGTCGTACTGGATTAGATTTGTTTGCTTCGTTTGACGCTCACGAGTGTCTGGCCCCGCACTTTGGGGAGGTACGAAAGCCTGGCAGGGCATGGGATAATGGGACGATTTTGATATGGGAAATGATGATGATCCCCCGGGGGATCGCACCATCCCATCGTCCGAGTATCCCGGGAGTGCACGTCCTCCTTTGAGCCCCACCCCTTTCCTACCTTAACTCCACGCAGATTTTTCTCCTCACAAACAACGCAGTGTCTGAGTCGCTAGAGGCTAGCCAAAGCTGCCGCCGCTCCTTTGCCGGGGCTGGCCACCGCTGCCGCCGCTTATCCGACGGAGCCTTTTTTTTTAGTAAAAAGGGAGCGTTTTTTGCTACAATGGCATAATTGTTTTGCTACATATGTTCTGGACTTTTGTTATAATTATATAAAACGTTTGCTACACTGTTTTTCGGCGAGGTCTCCCGGCAAAAGTCTCCGGCGAGTCTCCGGCGAAGTTGATTTTTGTTACATTAGCACATTTTGTTTGCTACCATCGTTTTGTGGTTTTGCTACATTTGCGCAAAGTGTTTGCTACAATGACTCCGGCGAGAGTTTTTCTGGCGATGTCTCCGGCGAAGTAGGTTTTTTGCTACATTAGAAGAACTTTTTTGCTATAACCGTATTGTGGTTTTGCTACAACAGTGTCAACTTTTTGCTACAAGGTCTCCGGCGAGAGCCACCGGCGAGTTTTTTCCAATGATGTTTCCGGCAAAATCGGTTTTGCTATATTAGTACAATTTTTTTGCTACATGGTCTCCGACGAGGTCTTCGGCGAAGTCTCCGGCGAGACGTTCTATTTCTGGAACGAACCTTTTTTTGCTTCGGAAGCAAAAGCGAGAACATATGTAGCAAAAATGGCGCGTTCTGCAGCAAAAGCGGGATTTGGATAGACACGTGGCGCGCGGGGGAGGAGGACGATGGGAAGCCCCCATCGTCCGGGGGACGTCTAGCGTTTTCCTTTAGATATCGGCCGAATGACTATTTATGGAGCGATTTGCTTCGTGTTTCTTTCGGCTGGTTTTCTTTCCTTTTCTTTTGGTTTTTCTAGAATTTGCATTACCTCATTTAGGTTATTAAAAAAGGACTTATCTACCTAGCAACCGTTAATCCTGGCGGTCGTTCCGACTAGGATGACGCTGAGCTAGTCGAACCGTTTATCGGATTTATGATCCATTTTCACAGGCTAGTTGTGACGAGATTTTCGAAACTAAATCCCATACTTCTATATTTTGATGAAAGTTTTTCAACCTAAAAGTTTTTGTTTTTGACAAATTCGGATCTAAAAATTACGCATCCCTAACACGTAAGTTATCTAGATCGTATCGCGTAAGTTACTTACTCTGTAACGCATAAGTTAGCCGCTATATAAACGGAGGTGGAGGTGTTTACGCATGCATGGCAAAACTGTTGATATCATCCATATTTTAAATTGAAAACGGAAAATTCAAGCACCTTAGTACCGATGACTGCCCCGTAGATTATAAATTTCGACGGACAATTCAGACAACGAAGAGTGACTCGACCAAACATGTGGTATGCGCGTGGTTCCTTCCCATTTGGAGGCATTGTATGCCCTATGGCTAGTTATTTGGTCCTTAAAGACAAAATGACAAAACTACTAATGTCATGCGCATTAAATGCAAAATTTAAAAAAGTCAAAATGGTTTGTAGTTTAAATTGTTTATACAATTTAGGATTCGTTTTTATCTCTAGGCTAGTCGCGTCGAGATCTTTAAAACCAGATCTCGTGTTGGTATGTTCTGACAACTTTTTCTCAGACGTAAAGTTATCCACTTGTTACCGGTGAGTTATCCAGGTCGTAATATATACGCACCCTATAAAATATATTTTGTGGAGACTCTTTTGCATGGATGCAGGAAAAGTACCTGACGACCATTGCGTTCCTATAGCCTCCACAAGTGATGCCCTTCTCACCATAGTAATATGAGTTTTTGACCAACAAGTTATCCACCATTAACGAGAGTTATTCAGGTTTCAGCATGTAAGTTACCTAGCTAATAACATATAAGTTATCCATCACTACAAAAATGTACCCACAGATAGAATATAAAAATTATTCTATCAGCTCGGTTTCATGTCGCCGCTCTCGTGTCGTACGGGTTACTCAACCTTGAAAGACTACCATGTCGGATATCAAGCATAATTTCTTTAAAGGAACAGAATTTAAGCTTCTCTTGCATACGATATAATAAATGGGGTCTTATGCCCGAATCACCCACCACAACAAATGTAATGCGCAATCAGTAATCTAGAGGCTCGATTTCATCGCCCATCGTCGTTAGCGCGACGTACGGGCGACGAAACCTAGAAGGGTGTTAGGGTCACGAAGTCTCGGTATCCTAACACCTAGGCTATTGCGTCCCAATTAAACTAACTCATAGCACATATTTAATTAACTAAACTAAAATACACCAGACAACTGAGCTTTCATTAGACAAAAAATACAAAAGTTATCCATATGAGAAATATGAGAACGCCTCCACCTAACTCGTTTATATGGTGGGTAACTTATATATTACATGGTGGATAATTTACATATTATGACATGGATAACTCACGTGTTAGGGTAGGTAACTTTTTGAAATAAAAAAATTTCATCGAAACATATCAACATAAGAACTAGTTTCGAAGATCTCATTGCGACTAGCTCAACGGTGAAAACAGATTTTCAATCGGATACACGATTTGAGTTGTAAAGCCTTTTAAATATTTAGTTTTCTGTATTTCATTAAATGCCGATGATGTGAGAAATTTCGATTTTTAGTGCATGCATGCAAGGAATTAAAAAAGGAACGTGGGAATCACAGAGTTGCTATCGGAACGAGTCCGCTAGGTTTGACCATCTAGCGACTAGTCTAGAAATAGAATCCCTGTAAAAATACAAATACAAACTAGATAAAAAAAGCAAGTGCATTGGTCATCTTTTTGTTATTCAGATCTTAAAATGAGATTGATGTGTAAGGGTGGAGCAAGATCCGACCAAACATTGTGCCAACTTTATATTAAGTGTTGTAATTATGCTAAATCATAAATCAAATCAGTTGGTCCTACTAATACTAGTTGAATACTCGTGCTTCATTACGGAATGGAAAATAATGTTTCTGTAGTACTTTTATTTATTGAATATATGTCATACGTGATGTAAATGTGATCTATTACATAAAAATACATCATGTTTTGTTTTGATTTGTCCTTCTTGGTCTTCTTTCTCTTCTTCGCATGGCTTTATTATGTTTCTTGGTTTCGGTTCAGTCTTTTAATTCACTTTGTATGTCTCCAAAGTAAGTCCAAGGTTTTTTTAGGGATCACGAGCTTTATTATCTTAACAACAAAGTGTTACAATTAGTCGTAAGACTGTGAACTAAGAATGCAGGTGGCTCAGCATCCTATGAAAACGACCTCTCTTGTAAAATCGTGTACTTCACACAAGAACGAGCTGCATGGTTAGCCTCGTGACGAGCAAAAACCACACTATTACAAATAAAAAAACAAACTACCTCGCTAATCTCATCTAAAATGGGCTTGATCACCGACCTATCACCGAGGCGGTCAGTCCAGTGACGCACTAGCTTCGAACAATCCACTTCAAAGATCACCTTCTGAAAACCCTTTGCCACTATATAAGACACTACATCACGAAGAGAAAGAGCTTCTGCAACTATAGGGTTTGTGTTAGAGTATTAGGTATATACGGTTGTTATGATAGTTTAGATAGAGTTAGGATCTGTTTACGTACAGTCCTAACTTTACTCGTACTTCAAGATAATCCTCTGTATGTCTATATATACTCGCCTATGAGAATAATATATCCATCATATTCTGCCAAACTCATACTCTTTTATGGTATCAGCCTAAATCAATCTCAAGCCCTAGCTTCCGCCGCGCTGTCCCCGGGAGGTCGATCTCCATGATCTTCGCCGGGGGCTGCGTGATGACCCACAAGTATAGGGGGTATATCGCAGTATTTTCGATAAGTAAGAGTGTCGAACCCAACGAGGATAAGAAGGTGCTGGCTAGTGGTATGGATCAGCAATTCTCTGCAAATACTTAGCAAACGGGGTTTTTTGATAAAGCAAGTAAACAAAGTACGAGTAAATAAAAGACAGTAGGAATAAATGCAGCAAGTGGCCCAATCCTTTATGCAGCAAAGGACAAGCCAGTTGTATTACTTAAGATGATCAAACGTTCTCAAGGACACATGGGAAGACTGTCAAGTGCTTTCGTTTCATATAGTTGATTAATCTTCTTTAGCTTGCTAAGTGTTGTGTGGATGAACCTGTGCTAATGTACCGACTTTCCTAGGACTAATATATACTTGTGATTATACCTCTTGCAAACATCCGTAAGTATAAGAAAGTAATTAAGGTAGAAACCTAACCACAGCTTTAAAATCCAAGACCCTTACGTCCCTTGTGCAATGGTTTTCTAACGGGGGTTCAGGTTTCTATCACTCCGGCAACCCCTACGATTAGTAGCCAAATACACAATGCATTCCCCTAGGCCCATATAGGTGAAGTGTCATGTAGTCGACGTTCATATGACACCACTAGAAGAAGTACACCACAACTTAAATATCAAACTATTGAATCTTTCTCAACACAACTCCACTACTAACAACATGACTTCTCTCATGTCCTCAAAAACAAAACGAACTACTCACAAGACATCATATGGATCATGATCAGAGATGGAATAATGATGTATAACAATCTGAACATAAACAATAATTCAACGGTTCACTCAATAGCATCAACTACAAAGAGTAATCAACACCGGGAAAGTTTCCCCTAAGAACTAATGCAAGATTCAACGCAATTGTTACAGCAATATAGAGATGGTGATGAGGGTGCTGATGGTGGTGATGATGATGATGATCCCGATGAAGTCCAGCTTGATGGTGGTATTGATGGCGACAATCTCCCCTCTCCGAGAAGGAATTCCCCCGACAGAAATCTGTCTACTAGAGAGATCTTTCTCTCTCGGTGTTTTCCGCCCAGCGGAGGCGGCGGAATCTTTCTGTGTCGCTCCCCGAGTCTTAGGGTTTCGGGAGGATAATATACGCCAGAGGGGAGAGCCTGGAGTGGGCCAGGGCGGCCACGCCACCTGCTGGCGTGGCCTAGGGCTGCCCGCGCCAGGGGATGGTGTGGGCCCCCTATGGCCTATCTCCAGCCCCCCTTCTGGCTTCCTTCGTCTTCTGGAAAAATAGGATTTTCCGTATATTTTCCTGGATTTTCTGAACTTCGCGAATTTTGCCTCCAAACAGCACCTTTTCCATCGGAAATCTGACTACAGCGGTCCATGCTCCTAAAGTCATCAACCATGCAAAAATAGATGAAATAACATAAGTATCACCTCTCAATACGAAATATATCAATGAATAACAGTGAATTGTGACATAGAATAGTGATGCAAAATGAACGTATCAACTCCCCCAAAGCTTAGACTTTGCTTGTCCCCAAGCGAAACTGAGCTCAATAAACATGGCCTCAGGTTTATGGAGTGAAGAGTCGATAAAATAATACGGACAAGAAGCATCACATTCATCAATACATAGATCATAATAGAAGACAACTCACTATTATATAACTCAACTTGCAATGAGTAAAGGAAACACAATAAAGATACATAAAGTGAATCATAATTGGTAATGGCAAACTTAGCTCTTGGTCGAAGAATAGTTGATAATTTGCTGGAGTTCACAAATAACTGGTTTTCAATGATAGCTTTCAAAGTAGTAAACATCAAGATAAGAGCAATATGCAAAACAAGGAACATAAGAAACATGAATGAATAAATCATCATATGAATAAATGAAACACAACAACTCAAAATACTTGCTGAGATAGAAGGGCCCTTCGCAGAGGGAAGCAGAGATTGCAAGTCTCATAAAGAGCTCCCAAAAATTATGATACTTACTAGCTTTCAGCTCTCATTGCCCCTATCATAGGCATCTTTAGGTGATTAAGGTTAAAGTGATCAAATATGAGGATATGCATTGACAAGTTGTAAATTGAGAATCTCATGTCCCTTGAATACGAGGGCCGCTACTCATGCTACTCAAGTTTAGTCACCGGTAAGTTCTTGTCATCGTAAGCATATGTGTATCATAGAGAACCGCCAACGGGGTACCCCTTGCCCGATGATACGGAAGAATCCCCATATCAAAATGACAAGGCAAGAAGACAACAAGCATCTCAGCAATCTTCTTATTTACCATGGGAATATGGTGGTTTTTTCTCTCTTTCCTCTTTTCATAATCTCTTTTTTTCTTTTTCTCTTTTTTCTCAATATCGGACTCTCTTTTTTTATAAGAAGAATGCTTCATAGATGCTCGTTATGGTTACGCTGCAGGTTTCCACCATGTCAGCATGGATTAGACCAATGCCCGTGCTTTCTCTAACACATATGCATAACTCCATGGACTTACAAGCTCCCCTTTCATTTCACACCGACGACATCCATAGACAAAAGAACATGATATCAACTAGGTTCAAAGTACCAGTACAATGTTGAAAGTGTTCCCCATGACAACATGGTTCTGCTAATTCACAACTTACAAAGCGCAAGCATATACGCAACATAGGTGAGCACAATGGTTCAAGTTTATTTAAATGCAAGAAAGTAAGGTGTGCCATCAAGTTCGTGAGAGCTTTAATCACTAATTTTCACATAACAAGTTTAATTTGGAAGGTAGACAAAACAAGAATTTACTTGGAATGCAATAATGCTACTAGGTAGGTATGGTGGACATAGATGGCAAAGGTTTTGGTTTAAAGGAGTGGATGCACGAGAAGAATTCCCTCTCAGTACAGGTTTTTGGCTAGCAAGGCTGGGTAGCAAGTATAAGAGTTGAAGGAAACAATCAAACATACAAGTGATAAAAACAAACATGCAATCTTCCTTGGAAGCACAAAAGATCTTAACTAGAGAATACTAAACTTATGAGCAACTCAAGAAAGAAAGATGATGAAATTATTTTTCTTTAAAGGTACTTTTATCTTTTCTTTCAACTCTCAAAAATAGTGTGCTACTGACCGAGCCAGGTTTGCCAAAACCAACTAAATTAACTCAATGATCCCAAAGTGATACCAATACTAACAACAAGACCAATCATATAACCACGAATTGAAAACTAATATAAGCTATGAAAAAGAGTGAATGATAGAACTTCTCATTAATATTCCATAACGGCAACTCACACCAAGGGATACACATCTAACGAGAGAGAGGACACTTCCATAATGCAAACCATACTACATAATAACTCCTCTATTCATGATATGACTCTACTAATAAGGTAAAAACATAGAAGATGATGTGATACCGCGGCACTCCCCCAAGCTTGGAACAAACCAAGGGGATGCCAAACCTGATGACGAATTATTCCTTTGGTGGTGGTGGTAATATTTTCTTAGTTGACGTGAGGAAATCCTCCAGCATCTTGTGAAGACTATCATTCTCCTATTGAAGCATGTCCACCTTCCTCCTCAAGTCTCGGTACTTGTCGCAAAACTCCTTAGTGACTCATAGGGCTTCCGTTGATGCAGGCAAGAGACTAAAGGTACTAGCCCCTGCTTGGGGTCTTGGAGGTCTTCCTCCATAGGCTCCTTCCCTTTATCATTGGCGGACACCATTGTGCTTCTAAACCTTCAAAGAGTATGTCCCGCAGAAAGATCAAACGAAAACACGCATTTAAAACACGATATACAAACCTCGGGAGATCCGGGGGATTATATATTACAAAGTTTCATATCAAAAGGAAGGTACTGAGAGAAAACGAGTCGGAGGCGAAGTCCGGGGTGGACTCACCACCTGGTGGCAAGGCCAGGGGTGGGCCCGCGCCACAGGGTGGTGTGAGCCACCCTGGCTCTGTTTCCATCCCTCTTTCGCTTCGTAACTTTCCTTATTGGCTAAAAACTGCAAAAATATAGTTGGATTGTATTTTTGCGGAACTTTTCTTACCAGAACTGTTACCTATTTGAAAACGGACTCTGCAGGTCTCTGAATTTGGTATCTAGTAGATTCTTTCAGAGTCATCACTTGAATATCATCGATATCTTCATCTTCATATAGTTATTACTTGAGTCATAAAACCCTTCTCTTCCTTATTACACCACTATCTCCACTTCCTGGAAATTTCTTTCACACAAAACTTCACACAGTTCTTATTAGCAACATTAATATAAGTGAAGTGATAAAACCTTTTGAGTCCAACTTCAACTGAAAACCATCAAAACATAAGCTACTGTAGCAACTCCTTTCGAAAACCCAAAAAGAATTCAAAAAGGAAATCGAATAAAGAAGCAAATGCAAGAGTGGCAAAATCTGTCAAAACAGACCAGCAGGTAAAGATCATTTTTTCGAAAATCTTATGTTGCTCAAATCAAAAAGTGCAAAACTAACGAAAGTTAAATAACAACCTGGCGCAGAAGCACAAAAAATTACAGCTCAATCCGACATACAGAGATCTCTCACGAATTTTTACGGTGAAGCACAAAAATCTATTACTGAAGTAATAACTTCCAAGACTCAAAGAAACAAAAACAAACTGAAAGCAAAAACAAATTGGGTTGTCTCCCATAAAGCTCTTTCTTTATAGCCATTAAGATGGGCATGATAATTTTGATGATGCTCACATAGGAATATGAATTGAAGCGAAAGAGAGAATTAAGAAGAAAAAATACACACATTTAAGTCTAACCCACTTCCTATGCAAGGGAATTTTGTAAACAAACAAGTTGTTGAAACCAGAGGCTGCAAGCATAGGAAGGCAAAAGAAGTGCAACATAAAAACTTTCAGCATAAAACGAGGAAACTTGATATTATTGAGATGCATAAGAACACTTTTTCCTCTTTCATAGTAACTTTCAGTATCGTGCATAAACTTAACAATATAGCTATCACAAGGACCATCATAGCAATGATCACTTATTCTAACAGAAAACACAGGAATACTAGCTCTCATAACACTACTTTGTGAAACAATATTAGAGGTATCCTTACAAAGGATAGGGTGTCCCTCTTTCTCATATTTAGTAACAAAGTCTTTCACATTTTCTATTATAGGTTCATCAACCTTTTGTTTATCAGGTTCAACAGCTTTATTCATACTTTCATCTACCATACTAGCCATCATAGAATGTTCCCTTATCTTAACTAGGAAAGGCATTTTCTCAATATAAGGTTCAGGTAAGACATGATTAGCAGTATAAACTTCAGTATTTCTTGCAGGAACACTCTTAGCAATATCTTTATAAGGTTCATGATACTTATTCCACTTCTTTTTAGGCACTTCAATGTAGGAAGCAAAAGCCTTAAAATAAGAAGCAATAGCTTGAGAGTCTAAACCATAAGCATTTTTAATATTTTGAAAGTCATCAGTTCCCATAAAAGATTCAATGCATTCATAATCATAATTTATACCTGACTTTCTACCTTTTTCATTCTCCCAAGCTTCAACATTGTCTTGAATACGGTCTAGAAGATCCCATTTAGCTTCTTCTTCCATGTGAGTGAATGATCCAACATAAGAAGCATCCAATAAATCTTTATCATGTAGAGGGAGCCTTGCATAAAAGTTATTGATAATAATATTGTTGGGGAGCTCATGAATGGGACATTTGAGCATTAGTAACTTTAATCTCCCCCAAGCTTGAGCTGTACTCTCTCCATCAAGAGGCCAAAAGTTGTATATTTGATTCCGATCTTTATGAATCTCACTAGGAGGATAAAACTTTGAATAAAAGAGAGGTACTATTTCCTCCCATTCCAGATCTTGACCATTCTTCGTCAGCTTATACCATTCCTATGCTCTTCCTTTCAGTTATAATGAGAATAACTTCTTCTTAACTTGATCTATAGTAATACCTGCACACTTGAACAACCCGCATAATTCGTGTATAAAGAGTAAATGATCACCGGGATGGACAGTTCCATCCCCAACATAGTAGTTATCCATAACACGATCAATAATTCTTGTAGGTATTTTAAAAGCATCATTCTCAGCAGATGGTGACTCATCCACTACCTTAGCAGTGGTAGTAGCATTACCAAATAAGAAACTCAGCGAATTATCCATAACGAAAATAAAGCAACTAGCAGAAGTAAACAATACCCACAGTAGAAGTTTCCTTTACCAGTTCCACTATCCAATAGCGCTTCACTCCCCGGCAACGGCGCCAGAAAATAGTCTTGATGACGCACAAGTATAGGGGGTGTATCGCAGTATTTTCGATAAGTAAGAGTGTCGAACCCAACGAGGAGCAGAAGGTGCTGGCTAGTGGTATGGATCAGGAATTCTCTGCAAATACTTAGCAAACGGATTTTTAGGGGTTTTTGATAAAGCAAGTAAACAAAGTATGAGTAAATAAAAGAAAGTAGGAATAAATGCAGCAAGTGGCCCAATCCTTTATGCAGCAAAGGACAAGCCAGTTGTATTACTTAAGATGACCAAACGTTCTCGAGGACACATGGGAAGACTGTCAAGTGCTTTTGCTTCATATAGTTGATTAATCTTCTTTAGCTTGCTAAGTGTTGTGTGGGTGAACCTGTGCTAATGTACCGACCTTCCTAGGACTAATACATACTTGTGATTATACCCCTTGCAAACATCCGTAAGTACAAGAAAGTAATTAAGGTAGAAACCTAACCACAACTTTAAACTCTAAGACCCTTACGCCCCTTGTGCAATGGTTTCCTAACGGGGGTTCAGGTTCCTGTCACTCTGGCAACCTCTAGGATTAGTAGCCAAATACACAATGCATTCCCCTAGGCCCATATAGGTGAAGTGTCATGTAGTCGATGTTCACATGACACCACTAGAAGAAGTACACCACAACTTAAATATCAAACTATTGAATCTTTCTCAACACAACTCCACTACTAACAACATGACTTCTCCCATGTCCTCAAGAACAAAACGAACTACTCACAAGACATCATATGGATCATGATCAGAGATGGAATAATGATGTATAACAATCTGAACATAAACAATAATTCAACGGTTCACTCAATAGCATCAACTACAAAGAGTAATCAACACCGGGAAAGTTTCCCCTAAGAACTAATGCAAGATTCAATGCAATTGTTACAGCAATATGGAGATGGTGATGAGGGTGCTGATGGTGGTGATGATGATGATCCCGATGAAGTCCAGCTTGATGGTGGTGTTGATGGTGATGATCTCCCCTCTCCGGGAAGGAATTCCCCCGGCAGAAATCTGTCTACCGGAGAGATCTTTCTCTCTTGGTGTTTTCCGCTTGCAGAGGCGCGGAATCTTCATGTTGCTCCCCGAGTCTTAGGGTTTCGGAGGATAATATACGCTAGAGGGGAGAGCACAGGTGGGCGGCCACACCACCTGCTGGCGCGGCCTAGGGTTGCCCGCTCCAGGGGATGGTGTGGGCCCCCTGTGGCCTATCTCCAGCCCCCCTTCTGGCTTCCTTCGTCTTATGGAAAAATAGGATTTTCCGTATATTTTCCCGGATTTTCTGAACTACACGAATTTTGCCTCCAAACATCACCTTTTCCATCAGAATCCTGACTACAGCGGTCCATGCTCCAAAAGTCATCAACCATACAAAAACAGATGAAATAACATAAGTATCACCTCTCAATATGAAATATATCAATGAATAATGGTGAATTATGACATAGAATATTGATGCAAAATGGACGTATCACTGCGCAACCCGTATGCGGGGTTCGTCTGCCGATCTGTGATCGGCTGCCCTGTAAGTCTTTTTCTCCGATCTCTTAATCGGCTTTCTTTTTGGTTTACCGATCTTAGATCAGATTGAGTCGCCCACCGCCATCGTCATCGCCGCGCCTCTACTCCGACCATCGGCATAGAGGATCTACATCGTGTCCGTGCGCCTTCCCCTCATTGTTGCGCCTGCCTCGAGTTATCGCGCCTCACTAAGAGTCGCTATGCCTTCCTCGAAAGGCTACTGATGTCTACGCACTTCTATTCTTGTAGACAGTTGTTGGGCCTCCAAGTGTAGAGGTTTGTAGAACAGCAGCAAGTTTTCCCTTAAGTGGATCACCCAAGGTTTATCGAAGTCAGGGAGGAAGTGGTCAAAGGTATCCCCTCTCAAGCAACCCTGCAATCAAGATACAAGAAGTCTCTTGCGTCCCCAACACACCCAATACACTTGTCAGGTGTATAGGTGCACTAGTTCGGCGAAGAGATAGTAAAATACAAGTGGTATAGATAATTATAAGTGGTAATGGTGATAGAAAATAGCTTGATGGCGTGGAAAAGACTAAAGAAAAACTGAAATAAAGATAGAAGCAAGCAAACATGTAATAGATCTAATAGCAAACGGTGTTTCAGTGCTTAGAAACAAGGCCTAGGGATCATACTTTCACTAGTGAACACTCTCATATAAATATATCATCTTCATGATACTATGCTGAACTACTCTGCGGTTGGACACTCTAATCCATGGTAGGGCTATAACAACACACCTCAAAGTAAGCCTTTCCCATCTAGATAACCCCACACTGTCACCTTGAGCTCTAGATAGGTCCAACAAACACTACAAATTCATAAAGACATCCAACTCCAAATATAACTCATAACAAGTATTTGTAATATCTATCCTAAGTGCCACCATGGTGTGCATGCTGTCACTTTCACAGACATGGGGAGAGCAGAGATCTATTAAAGCACTTGAGTAGCAAGGTAGATCTATAGATTATAAGCTCATGATCACAATATGATCATGCATAGAGAGAGAGATGAACACATAGCTATCGGTAGAACCCTTAGCCTCGAGAGAGAACTACTCCCTCCTCGTCATGGGAATCAGCAACGGTGATGGAGATTGTGGTGGAGATCGATGGAGATGGCTCCGGGGCACTTCCCCGTCCCGGCAGGGTGCCGAAACAGAGACTTTCTGTCCCCCGAATCTCCCCTTCGGTGGCGGTGGCGCTGCGGAACTTTTCGTGGATTTCTGATTGATCATTTAGGGTTTTGGTATCAGGAGGCTCTTATAGGCGAAAGACGCAAGGTCGGTGGCTGGCCAGGGGGCCCACACCATGCCCTGGCGTGGCCTAGGCTGGCCCGTGCCAAGGGGGGTGTGGCCACCCTGTGGCCCCTCTCCGACTCTCCTTCTGGCTCCATGAGTCTTCCGAGAAAATAGTAACTTTGGCTTTTGTCCCGTCCAATTCCGAGAATATTCATTTTCTGACTTCCTGGAACCAAAAACAGCAGAAAACAGGCAACTAGCACTGTGGCATCTTGTTAATAGGTTAGTCCAAGAAATCATATGAAAAGTACTCCAAAGTGTGGAGAAAACATAAGAAAGTAGGTAAAACCAAGCATGGGACATCAAAAATGATAGATACATTTGCAATGTATCAACATCTCCAAGCTTAACTCCTGCTCGTCCTCGAGTAGGTAAGTGATAAAAAGAAAGTATAATTTTTTGAGGTGACATGCACCATCATAAACTTGATCAAAGTATTTGTAAAACAATCAAAGCTGGGATCATAGTACTTCAACATAACATGAAAGACAGAGTTGTAGCAATAGGACAAAGAAACTATGTTGCAACATGAAAAGGCACAAACAAAAGATTCATGAATAACAATGCTTTGCAAGACGTTTGTTTGTTTCACATAAATAAAACATAGAATAATAGTATTCAGCTTGTCCCTCATAGAGTAGCAAGTATAAATGCATAGGACACCTTCAAAGTTCATAAGAGTGACTAGATACAAATAGTTTAAAACAAGCAATATCAAGGTATGCATCAATCAACTAGTCTTGGGACAATGCACATAGAACTAAGAATGGCCACTATGCTCTCAAAGTAGGTGCATAAAGATAGAAGGTGGAGACTCAATATAATGGTGGAAGAAAGGCCTTCATAGAAGGAAGCAGAGATTCAAGTTTCATAAAGAGCTTCCAAAAATTATGGTACTTAATAGCTTTCAGCTCTCATTGCCCCTATCATAAGCATCTTGAAGTGATTAAGGTTAAAGTGAACAAACTATGGTGTATATGCTTGACAAAGTATAAGTTGAAAATCTCATGTCCCTTGAATACGAGGGTCGCTCCTCATGCTACTCAAGTTTAGTCACCGGTAAGTTCTTGTCATCATAAGTACATGTGTATCATAGAGAACCATGTGAGGTACCCTTGCCCGATGATACGGAAGAATCCCCATATCAAAATGACAAGGCAAGGCAATGAGCATCTCAACAATCTTCTTATTTACCATGGGAATATGGTGCTTTTTCTCTCTTTCCTCTTTCATAATCTCTTTTTCGCTTTTTTTTTTTCTCAATATAGGACTCTTTTTTATAAGAAGAATTCTTCATAGACAGCTCATTATGGTTACGCTTGCAGGTTTCCACCATGTCAAGATGGATTAGACCAGCCCAAAGTGCTTTCTCTAACACATATACATAACTCCATGGACTTACAAGCTCCCCTTTCATTTCACACCGACGACATCCATAGACAAAAGATCATGATATTAACTAGGTACAAAGTTGAAAGCGTTCCCCATGACAGCATGGTTCTGCTAATCCCCAACAAATAAGTGCAAGCATATACAACATAGACGACACAATGGTTCAAGTTTATTAAGGGCAAGAAGTAAAGTGTGCCTTCAAGTTCGTGAGAGCTTTAATCACTAGTTTTTTCATAACAAGTTTAATTTGGAAGGTAAATAAAAACATGAATATACTTGGAATAGCATATGCTAGTAGGTAGGTATAGTGGACTCTTTGGAATAACTTGGTTTAGGAAGTTGGATGCATCAGTGGAACTCATACTTGGTTGTGGAGGCTAGCAAAAGACTGGGAGCGACAAACTAAGAGAGCAATAATGGCCATAATCATGCAGAGCGACAAAACATCATTGATCAAAGCATAAAGTGATACTACAAGTTGAAAACTAAAGGATCATAAAGGCTATGGTGACTTGGGATAGTCATAACATGGTGTGAGCATGCGCCAAGTCAACCCAAATAAAGCATCAAAGGAGAATACCACTATACTATGCTTTAATATGCTAAAACAACGCATGATTCATCCAAGGCACATTAAGAAATCTCAATTGTTTATAACAAGTCATGCTACAACAAAGAATACTAAGCATAAAGCCAAAACAATATCAAGCATGGCATGACAAAGCATAGGCCACAGTCAAAACTGAGCTCTTTTACCACATAAGCATGAACTTTCCTACTCTTTTCCAAACCAAACCAAACTATTTGCAAACCAATATATGAAAGAGGGGGTCCAACCAATTTATTCAGCAAACTAAGAAAACCAAGAAAACGAAAAACCAAAACGAAAACGAAAAATAAGACGCTCCAAGAACAACACAACTGTGCATGAAACAATAAAATGAAGCGTTTGGAAGAAACCTGGGATCTTTATTGATGAAGAAGGGGATGCCTTGGGCATCCCCAAGCTTTGACGCTTGTACTTCTTGGATATTTATTGGGGTGACATGCGTGGCATCCCTAAGCTTGATATTTAGTCCATCCTTCATCTCATTACTCATTCCTTCCATACACCTGAATTTTTTCCTTCATACAAAACTTCACACAATCTTTATTAGCAATATTAGTGCACTCAAGATAATAAGTCTTTTAGGTTCAGTTATAACACCAATAAAACTTCCATTAAAACACAAGCTACTGTACCACTTCCCTCAAAAAGCTCAATTCCCCAAAAGAACTCAAAAAGGAACAAACAGGAAGCAAATGCAAATAATGGCAGAAATCTGTCAAAACAGACCAGCAGGTAAAGACAAAATTTTTCGAAGACCTTCTGTTGCTCAAATCGAAAAGTGTTGAACTAACGAAAGTTAGATAACAACCTGGGGCAGAACCACAAAAAATTACAGCTCAAAACGACGTACAAAGATTTTACACGAATTTTTACGGTGAAGCACAGAAATCTGTTTCAGGATAGCAACTTTCCCAATCATTACTTCTCTCTTATTAGAGGTTACTCTTGGCACAAAAAGCAAATAAAAAGGATGAGGAGCGGTTATTACTGAAGTAATAACTTCCAAGACTCATCTAAAACTTTTGGGTTATCTCCCAATAAGTACTTTTCTTTAACGCCTTTAAGTTAGGCATGATAGTTTGAGAAGATGCTCACACAAGAAATATGAATTGAAGTAAAAGAGAGCATCAAGAAGCAAATTCAAAACACATTTAAGTCTAACCCACTTCCTATGCATAGGAATCTTGTAAATAAACAAGTCATGAAAGCACAAATAAACAAGCATAGAAAAGCAAAACAAGTGCAACTTCAAGACTTTCGACATAAAGAGGGGAAACTTAATATTATTGAGATGCATAAAACCATGTTTCACTCTCTCATAATAACTTTTAGTAGCATCATGAATAAAATTAATAATATAACTATCACATAAAACATTCTTATCATGAGCCACGTGCATATAATCATTATTACTCTCCACATAAGCATAGTTATTCTTATTAATTGTAGTGGGAGCAAATTCAACAAAATAACTATCATTATTATTCTCATCACCATAATCATCAAATATAGGAGGCATATTGTAATCATAATTAATTATCTCCTCAATAGTAGGTGGACTGAAAATATCATATTCATCATTGTAATCATCATATATTGGAGGTTTAGTATCATCATAAGCAATAGAATAGCTATCTTCCAAAGCTGGGGAACTAAAAAGATCATTTTCATAGAAACTAGCTTCCCCAAGCTTAGACTTTTCCATAGCATTAACAATAATGGTGTCTAAAGAATTCATACTAACAACATTGCTATTAGCACGTAAATAAAGTTCCATAGGTTTTTTAATTTTCTCTTCAAACACTTCATGTCCTAACTCAAGATAAATACTATAAAGCTCTCTAATTTTGTTATTGTTTTCCATTAAGCCTAACTAGTGAAAACAAGAAACAAAAAGACAAAATGGCAGAATCTAATGGAAATAACTTCGAGCACTCACACCGGAGGATGTGAGTACCTTTTACCTTACCTCCCCGGCAACGGCGCCAGAATAGGCGTTTGCCGTGGGAGGTTCTTCTTCTTTAATCCTCCAGTGTGAATACCTTTTACCTTACCTCCCCGACAACAGCGCCAGAAAATAGCTTGATGTCTACGCACTTCTATTCTTGTAGACAGTTGTTGGGCCTCCAAGTGTAGAGGTTTGTAGAACAGCAGTAAGTTTTCCCTTAAGTGGTCAAAGGTATCCCCTCTCAAGCAACCCTGCAATCAAGATACAAGAAGTCTCTTGTGTCCCCAACACACCCAATACACTTGTCAGGTGTATAGGTGCACTAGTTCGGTGAAGAGATAGTAAAATACAAGTGGTATAGATAATTATAAGTGGTAACGGTGATAGAAAATAGCTTGATGGCATGGAAAAGACTAAAGCAAAACTAAAATAAAGATAGAAGCAAGCAAACATGTAATAGATCTAATAGCAAACGGTGTTTCAGTGCTTAGAAACAAGGCCTAGGGATCATACTTTCACTAGTGAACACTCTCATATAAATATATCATCTTCATGATACTATGTTGAACTACTCTGCAGTTGGACACTCTAATCCATGGTAGGGCTATAACAGCACACCTCAAAGTAAGCCTTTCCCATCTAGATAACCCCACACTGTCACCTTGAGCTCTAGATAGGTCCAACAAACACCACAATTTTATAAAGACATCCAACTCCAAATATAACTCATAACAAGTATTTGTAATCTCTAGCCTAAGTGCCACCATGGTGTGCATGCTGTCACTTTCACAGACATGGGGAGAGCAGAGATCTATTAAAGCACTTGAGTAGCAAGGTAGATCTATAGATTACAAGCTCATGATCACAATATGATCATGCATAGAGAGAGAGATGAACACATAGCTACCGGTAGAACCCTTAGCCTCGAGAGAGAACTACTCCCTCCTCATCATGGGAATCAGCAACGGTGATGGAGATGGTGGTGGAGATCGATGGAGATGGCTCGGGCACTTCCCATCCCGATGGTGCAGTGGAACAGACTTTCCGTCTCTGAATCTCCCCTTCGGTGGCGGCGGTGCTACAGAACTTTTCGTGGATTTCTGATTGATTATTTAGGGTTTTGGTATCGGGAGGCTCTTATAGGCGAAAGAGGCAAGGTCGGTGGCCAGCCAGGGGGCCCACACCATGCCCTGGCGCGGCCTGGGCTGGCCCGCGCCAAGGGGGGTGTGGCCACCCTGTGGCCCCTCTCTGTCTCTCCTTCTGGATCCATGAGTCTTCCGGGAAAATAGTAACTTTGGCTTTTGTCCCGTCCAATTCCGAGAATATTCATTTTCTGACTTCCTAGAACCAAAACAGCAAAACAGCAACTAGCAATCGTGGCATCTTGTTAATAGGTTAGTCCAAGAAATCATATGAAAAGTACTCCAAAGTATGGACAAAACATAAGAAAGTAGATAAAACCAAGCATGGAACATCAAAAATTATAGATACATTTGCAATGTATCATGTCGCATGCGTCGCCTCTCGGATCCTCTTCGCCGTCAATCGTCAGGGACTTTACCGACAACGCCGCCATCGAATCCGATATATATCTTGCGTCGTCCATGCCATGGCGATATACCGTCACGTCGATCAACCGATCCGCCGCGCTACATGCCTACCACCTCAGAGCCACCGCCGCCGCCTTTGTCCATGCTACCGCTTCCAACGCCTTTCTTGGTGTGTACGTCGCTGGTGGTCTCCCCAGCATTGTACCGACTTGCGCGCATAGCGCGCGCCGCTTCGGTCGAAAGCGTACGTGACGCAGCCTACTTTTGCCGCCCTCGTACATCGATGACCTCGAGGGCGCTTTCATCGCGCCGCAGGTCCCGCCGACTACCCCATCACCACTCTAGGCATCCAGCATGACTAACCCAGGCCGCCGCTGGTTTCGCCGCCTTCTACGTCTTCGTCCACTACAACTTTGCCGCCAGCATCATTGCCTCATCCCCGACTACACCATCTGCTACTCTACTCTAACAACCGCGGACTGCGCCAGCATCTCTCCCTTTGCCGCTTTGCGCGTCGCAACCGCTCTGGAGGCTTCCTCTGCTAATCTTTCTAACATGACGACAAGTTCATGATGGTCCCTGCCCCCACATGCCTGGTACTGGCAACACCGGGAGTGCCTTCGTCCCCGACGTGTTTCCAAGTCTGGCAAACTCGGATCGGCACCTCGTCTTCATCGGTTTCGATAACGTCTTTTTCGGCATCGACCCCTCTACGACTGCCTCGACCGCGTCACCGACGAGTTCTTCTTTGCATACTCGGTTCTGGCAAAACCGGAGTGTGTGTTCGTTCCTGACGTGCGCCTAGTTCTGGCAAAACTATGGCCGCACCTCGTCCTCGATGGCTCGGACTGCATCGACTTCGGCATCGAAACCCTCAACGACTGCCTCGACGTGTCTCCATCCTCCTCCTCGCGCGCTATGCCCATGCGGCTTCACGTGCGGCTACCTCGACACCGGCATCCCCGACCACGACATCAACCATGGCGACCCATCGCACGGCTACCTCGACCATGGCACCGCCTCACGCTCTCGGCTCCCTCGACATCGGCACAAGGGCTACCACCTCGCTTGAGCATCATTAGCTTCCTCTACAGTCCAAGCTACCGCGCTGCAACACCGTCCACGATGTTCCCGCTCGGACTGCGGGGGATGTCAGCCTACTGGATGCTACTTCGGTTTATCTCCGGTCTAACCGTCCGCGGTGTTCCAGTTGTTCATGACACTATCGCTACGACTGCGGGGGAGTGTTAGAGTATTAGGTATATACGGTTGTTATGGTAGTTTAGATAGAGTTAGGATCTGTTTACGTACAGTCCTAACTTGATTCGTACTCCAAGATAATCCTCTGTATGCCTATATATACTCGCTCATGAGGCTCAATAATATATCCATCATATTCCACCAAACTCATACTCTTTCAGTTTGTGATACCTACAACGACCTTGCAGGTCGCCCCACGAAAGGACTGAGTGTCCCGAGCCACCACTCCCGCCGCCATGCCTATCTCGAGTTGGAGAGCAACATCTGAATTTAACTTGATTGTGTCATCTGGCGGCTTGCTCCACTTACATGGTTGTCTCGAAGATTTCACAGGCCCTTTCTCCCCTTAGGCAGCTCGATCAGCTGTAAAATCTCTTGGATAAAACCCATAGATTTAGCTAGGTTGTATCCAACTTCATGATGTGCTTGTCGTTCGACGTGGAGCTCGTTGGGAACCCCAAGAGGAAGGTATGATGAGCACAGCAGCAAGTTTTCCCTCAGTTATGAAACCAAGGTTTAATCGAACCAGTAGGAGCAAGGAAACACCCCAAAGGTGTTACTAGCTGAGCTTTGGCAGGGCGCACTACCGGTGCTAGTAGGAACGTGGAGACCTGCACAACACAACCACAAAACTTTGTCCCCAACTTGCGATGAGGTTGTCAATCTCACCGTGTTTTGGGAAAACAAAGGATTAAACATATCGAATGGAAAGAAGTAAAAGTTTGCAGAAAGTAAACACAAAGCAGTAAAAGGTTGTAGATTGTATGTAAAGAGAAAGGACTAGGATCCATAGTTCACTAGAGGTGGCTCTCCTTAGATAGATAACATGCTGGGTGAACAAATTACAGCGGGGCAATTGACAAACACCGAGAAAGCAATACATGCATATACTAATCATCTTGACTCCTTTGAGACTTGATTGGGCATTACAACATAATACATAGACCGCCATCCAACTGCATCTATGACTAATAATCCACCTTCAGGTTATCATCCGAACCCCCTTCAGTATTAAGTTGCAAGCAACAGATTATTGCTTTACGAACTGCGTGTAAAGTAAACAATACGATTGTTCTATGAACAAAGGATTGTTTTTTTCTCCCTAGTAGCAACAGCACATCTAGTACCTTAGAGATTTCTATCACTTCCCCAGATTACGAGAGGCATGAACCCACTATCGAGCATAAATACTAACTCTTGGAGGTGCTAGCATATACTTGGCCAAGATAGCTACTAACAACGGAAAGGATGCAAGATCACAAATAACAAAGACATGATAGAATCAATAATCAATCTGAAATAGCATCTCAATATCCATCGAATCCTCTAAAACACAACATGTATGAATTACAAATAGATGATCTTGATCATGAACGGAGCTCACAAGATCTAAACATAAAAGCACAAAGGAGGAGAACCAGCCATCTAGCTACTACATGGATCCGTAGTCCAAGGATGAACTACTCACGCATCACACCGGAGGCTTGCATGGTGATGAAGAAGGCCTCCAGGGTGAATTCCCTCTCAGGTGCCGGAAGAGCAGATCCCTCCCGATCTAGGGATGGAGATGACGGCGACTCTGCACTCTTTCGTGGATTTTGATCGGTGCTTAGGGTTTTCGTCCCGAGGGCAATATATAGGCGGAAGGAGAGGCCGAGGGTGCTGGGGGCCACCACACCACCTGGCTGGCTGGCCCAGCCGCCACGGTGGTGGTGGCAGCCTCGGCCCTTCTCGCCTCGTATTCTGGCACTTGATCCCTTCCGGAAAAATAGGCACTTTGGCTTTTGTCCCGTCCAATTCCGAGAATATTCATTTTCTGACTTTTCTGGAACCAAAAACAGCAGAAAATAGGCAGCTGACACCGTGGCTCTTGTTAATAGGTTAGTCCAAGAAATCATCTGAAAAGTACTCCAAAGTTGGAACAAAACACAAGAAAGTGGATAAAACCAAGCATGGAACATCAAAAAATATAGATACATTTGCAATGTATCAACATCCCCAAGCTTAACTCCTGCTTGTCCTCGAGTAGGTAAGTGATAAAAAGAAAGAATAATTTTTGAGATGACATGCACCATCAAAGACTTGATCAAAGTATTTGTAAAACATTTAGAGCTGGGATCATAGTACTTCAATCATAACATGAAAGACAAAGTTCTAGCAATAAGCAAAGAAACTATGATGCAACGTGAAAAGGCACAAACAAAAGATTCATGAATAACATGCTTTGCAAGACGTTTGTTTGTTTCACATAAAGAAAGCATGGCATAATAGTATTCAGCTTGTCCCTCAATAGAGTAGCAAATATAAATGCACAGGACACCTTCAAATTTCATAAGAGTGACTAGATAATATAGTTTAAAACAAGCAATATCAAGTTATGCATCAATCAAATAGTCTTGGGACAATGCACATAGAACTAAGAATGGCCACTATGCTCCCAAAGTAGGTGCATAAAGATAGAAGGTGGAGACTCAATATTATGGTGGAAGAAAGGCCTTTGTAAAAGGAAGTAGGGATTCAAGTCTCATAAAGAGCTTCCAAAAATTATGGTACTTATAGCTTTAAGCTCTCATTGCCCCTAGCATAAGCATCTTGAAGGTGATTAAGGTTAAAGTGACACAACTAAGAGGATATGCTTGACAAGTTATAAACCGAAATCTCATGCCCCTTACTTACGAAGACCGATCCTCATGCTACTCAACTTCAGTCACGAGTAAGCTCTTGTCATTGTAAGTATATGTGTATCATTAAGAACCCAATGGGTACCCTTGCACATGATCTGAGAGCTTTCCCATAATCAAAATGACAAGGCAAGCATAATGAGCATCTCAACGATTTTTTATTTGCTATTTGCATAGGTTTTTATTGAGGATGCTTCATAGAGTGCTCATTATGGTGATGCTGCAAGTTTCCACCATGATTAGGCATGGCCCAGGCGTTTCTCAAACACACATACAAACTCCATGATCTTACAAGTTCCACTTTTATTTCACACCATGGGATCCGTAAGCAAAAGAACATGATATCAACGGGGTACAAAGTACAAGTGCAATGTTGAAAGCGTTCCCCATGAAACATGGTTCTGCTAATTTCAACTTATAAAGCGCAAGCATATACGCAACAAAGAAGGACCCAATGGTTCAAGTTTATTAGAGGCAAAAAGTAAAGTGTGCCATCAAGTTCGTGAGAGCTTTAATCACTAGTTTTCTCATAACAAGTTTAATTTGGAAGGTAAACAAAAGCATGAATATACTTGAAATAACATAAGCTAATAGGTAAGTATGGTGGACTCTTTGGAAATAACTTGGTTTAGGGAGTTGGATGCATGAGTGGAACTCATACTTTGTTGTGGAGGCTAGCAAAAGACTGGGAGCAACAAACTAAGAGAGCAATAATGGCCATAATCATGCAGAGCGACAAAACATCATTGATCAAAGCATAAAGTGATACTATAAGTTGAAAACTAAAGGATCATAAAGGCTATGGTGACTTGGGATAGTCATAACATGGTGTGAGCATGCGCCAAGTCAACCCAAATAAAGCATCAAAGGAGAATACCACTATACTATGCTTTAATATGCTAAAACAACGCATGATTCATCCAAGGCACATTAAGAAATATCAATTGTTTATAACAAGTCATGCTACAGCAAAGAATACTAAGCATAAATCCAAAACAATGTCAAGCATGGCATGACAAAGCATAGGTCACAGTCAAAAACGAGCTCTTTTTACCACATAAGCATGAACTTTCCTACTCTTTTCCAAACCAAACCAAACTATTTGCAAACCAATATCAGAAAGAGGGGGTCCAACCAATTTATTCAGCAAACTAAGAAAACCAAGCAAACGAAAAACCAAAACAAAAACGAAAAAGAAGACGCTCCAAGAACAACACAACTGTGCATGAAACAATAAAAATGAAGCGTTTGGAAGAAACCTGGGATCTTTATTGATGAAGAAGGGGATGCCTTGGGCATCCCCAAGCTTTACGCTTGTACTTCTTGGATATTTCTTGGGGTGACACGCGTGGCATCCCCAAGCTTGAGCTTTAGTCCATCCTTCATCTCATTACTCATTCCTTCCATACACCTGAAATTTTTCCTTCATACAAAACTTCACACAATCTTTATTAGCAATATTAGTGCACTCAAGATAATAAGTATTTTAGGTTCAGTTCTAACACCAATAAAACTTACATTAAAACACAGGCTACTGTACCACTTCCCTCAAAAAGCTCAATTCCCCAAAAGAACTCAAAAAGGAACAAACAAGAAGCAAATGCAGAAAATGGTAGAAATCTGTCAAAACAGACCAGCAGGTAAAGACAAATTTTTTCAAAGACCTTCTGTTGCTCACATCAAAAAGTGTTGAACTAACGAAAGTTATATAACAACCTGGGTCAGAAGCACAAAAAATTACAGCTCAATCCGACATACAGAGCTCTCTCACGAATTTTTACGGTGAAGCAGAAAAATCTGTTTCGGGACAGCAACTTTCCCAATCATTACTTCACTCTCATTAGAGGTTACTTTTGGCACAAAAAGCAAATAAAAAGGATAAGGAGAGGTTATAACAGTGGTAATAACTTCCAAGACTCATCTAAAACTTTTGGGTTATCTTCCAATAAGTACTTTTCTTTAACGCCTTTAAGTTAGGCATAAGAAGCAAAGAAAGAATCAAGTGTTCTCAAATGAAGAAGCATTAAAACCAACTTTCTTGCCCTTACCTCTCTTATTTTTATTCTTAACCTTTGGGAAAATGTGATTGTTTGGTGGAGAATAAAGGTGCATGGTCCCCTTTACCACGTCTATTATTGCTCCAAGGAGTTCTAATAGGGACCTTCCAAGTGTAATTTGTCCTTTTCCTGCACATTCAATAACAAGATAATCAGTAGAAATCATTTTCCCAAGGATCTTTGTAAACACTCCTTCAGCTATTCCAATAGGTAATATGGTAGCATTATTAGCAAGAGATATTTCTTTTCCTCCTTCAGTAATCCCCCAAAGATTCAAAGATTCATAAATATCTTTGGGCATAAGACAAAATTTAGACATGATGTCGCAGCGGGCTTGAAAAGTTCCAGTGTTTATCTCAATGTTTACTATTGGGAGCCACTTTGATGGTTCAGAATTTATTGGAACATAATTGTGATGCTTCCTAAGCGTATTATAGCAATCTTTTAAGCTAGTAGTGCTAGTCTCAAGAGTGTTCAACCTAGCAAATATTTTTGCGAGAGAAATATCAGTTTGGCTAGGCATGTTGTAAGTGGGGATCAATTTATTTATAGCATTAATAGCATCATCCTCATTACATTGGAGGAAATCTCCTCCCACAACAGCATCTAAAGCATATCTATAGCAAAGAGCAATCCCAAGGTAAAAACTGCTAAGGAACAAGCTTTGAGTCATTTTAGGCTCAGTTTTTTCATGTAGATCAGAGATTCTAGACCAAGCTTCCTTAAAACTTTCCTCAATTCCTTGTTTAAAAGTGAAAATCATTTCCTCGGGTGTCATAGTGATTGGAGCAAGGCTAGACATGAAGGCAACTTAAGATAAGAACTATTTTTTTTGTGTTTTTCAAATAAGAACGCAAACTTGTAAAACTAATTTTTTGTGTGTTTTTGATAAAGAAACAAGCAAACAAAACAAAAAGAAACTAAGCAAAACAAAAACAACAAAGTAAAGATATTGGTTATGAGGGACTCCCCTTGTGAAGATGTCCTTGACTCCCCGGCAATGGCGCCAGGAAATGATCTTGATGTGCTCGTCGTTCGACGTAGAGCTTGTTGGGAACCCCATGAGGAAGGTATGATGAGCACAGCAGCAAGTTTTCCCTCAGTTATGAAACCAAGGTTTAATCGAACCAGTAGGAGCAAGGAAACACCCCAAAGGTGTTACTAGCTGAGCTTTGGCAGGGCGCACTACCGGTGCTAGTAGGAACGTGGAGACCTGCACAACACAACCACAAAACTTTGTCCCCAACTTGCGATGAAGTTGTCAATCTCACCGTGTTTTGCGGAAAACAAAGGATTAAACGTATCGAATGGAAAGAAGTAAAAGTTTGCAGAAAGTAAACACAAAGAAGTAAAAGATTGTAGATTGTATGTAAAGAGAAAGGACCGGGATCCATAGTTCACTAGAGGTGGATCTCCTTAGATAGATAACATGCTGGGTGAACAAATTACAGCGGGGCAATTGACAAACACTGAGAAAGCAATACATGCATATACTAATCATCTTGACTCCTTTGAGACTTGATTGGGCATTACAACATAATACATAGACCGCCATCCAACTGCATCTATGACTAATAATCCACCTTCAGGTTATCATCCGAACCCCCTCCAGTGTTAAGTTGCAAGCAACAGATTATTGCTTTACGAACTGTGTGTAAAGTAAACAATACGATTGTTCTATGAACAAAGGATTGTTGTTTTCTCCCTAGTAGCAACAGCACATCTAGTACCTTAGAGATTTCTATCACTTCCCTAGATTACCAGAGGCATGAACCCACTATCGAGCATAAATACTAACTCTTGGAGTTGCTAGCATCTACTTGGCCAAGATAGCTACTAACAACGGAAAGCATGCAAGATCACAAATAACAAAGACATGATAGAATCAATAATCAATCTGAAATAGCATCTCAATATCCATCGGATCCCATAAACACAACATGTATGAATTACAAATAGATGATCTTGATCATGAACGGAGCTCACAAGATCTAAACATGAAAGCACAAAGGAGGAGAACCAGCCATCTAGCTACTACATGGATCCGTAGTCCAAGGATGAACTACTCACGCATCACACCGGAGGCTTGCATGGTGACGAAGAAGGCCTCCTGGGTGAATTCCCCTCTCCGTGAGGTGCGGAAGAGCCAGATCCCTCCCGATCTAGGGATGGAGATGACGGTGGCTACAGACTCTTTCGTGGATTTTTGATCGGGTACTTACGGTTTTTGTCCCGAGGGCAATATATAGGCGGAAGGAGAGCCCGAGGGGGGTGCCAGGGGCCACCACACCACCCCCTGGCGCAGGCCCAGCCTGGCCACGCGGCCAGGTGGTGTGGCCGGCCTATGGCCCTTCTCCGTCTCGTATTCTGGCACTTGATCCCTTCCGGAAAAATAGGCACTTTGGCTTTTGTCCCGTCCAATTCCGAGAATATTCATTTTCTGACTTTCCTGGAACCAAAAACAGCAGAAAACAGGCAGCTAGCACTATGGCTCTTGTTAATAGGTTAGTCCAAGAAATCATATGAAAAGTACTCCAAAGTTGGAACAAAACACAAGAAAGTGGATAAAACCAAGCATGGAACATAAAAAATTATAGATACATTTGCAATGTATCACTTCACCATGCGTCAAGTTATTCCTGGAAATCCATATCGAGTACATCACCGTGATGATCATGTCCCTCTCCCTTTGCATGAATAACGGACCACACAAATTCTCTTCCGCCCACGTCGAAGGATGGACTCTTGGTAGTTTAATTAGTAGTACTTCTTTGACTTTTGTCTAAAACAATCTTGCATGGTTGCATTCAGTAAGCGCATGCTTCAGTGTTTCAGACTCCTATTTGCAAATTCCACATGTGCTATTATCTCTGATATGCCAGCGTGTAAGAGTCCCATAATCTGGTAAAATACCACGAAGAACACTCCACCAAAAAACCCGCACCTTGGGTTGCACCAAAAATTTCCATAATCCCTTCCACTTCTCCTTACTATTAGAGGAAGAAGGAGTTTCATTCTGCACCATCTCCTCATCTTGTTGTTTCATCACCAACGCTCTATATGCAGACCGAACTGAATAGATACCCAACTTCTCATGAATCCATGCCAAAATATCGTCTCGAGCACTTCTGCTTAGGGGGAACTAGCGATTCTGCTCTAGAGCGTAGCTTCTCTGGTTATCACGTTCGCTCAATATATTTTCGTGATCTGTGCCAAATTAAATTATGTGGGAATACCTAATGCATACGAAAGCAAATACAAGCGTGGTGCAAATTATTTCGGATCCACCCACATGATTGTCTCGCACTATTGCTTTCCTGTTTGGTTTCCTCCTTTGCGGTCTGGACTCCAGATAGAAACAAAACAATGTGACCTATGTAGTATGGTGCTCGATGAGGCTATCGGTGACAGGAGGAGGCCTCATTATGAGAAAGTTATGTTCATGAGGACAACACCAGTGCGATCAAGAGGAGGATAATGATCTGATACATGAGTTATGGGAGCTCATGGATCCGACGCCATCTTGTTCTTCAATGTCCAGTGTGCACATATTGGGCATCTCTGATATAACTCTAGTGGCCGGAGCTAATGGATTCGGCACAAGAGAGTGTGGCGCCAGGTCATTGTGCATGGTTCGCCCGACGTGCATCCACGATGCCATGCACCGCAACGAGCGTCATCTTCCTCGATTCCGGCAACCTAAGCGCGTGGATGAGTCGCAGGTGAGGGTGGCACAAGGTTTTCTGTCCAGCCGGGGTTGCGTCCGCTATCATGTGCACGCTCTCCACCGACACCTGGGGGTCTCCTTGTTCATGTAGTAGTTTGTAATTTTGAGATAAAGGGAGGAACAAGATGGTGTCATTTATTGCTATGTTAGAGAGCTACCAACTCACTCAATGTGAGTTGATATTTCACTACTAGAAAAGATGGCTTTTACAATGGACGATTTTCATGGTTGAAGGCCCTTTTTCGTGGCCAAAGAGTCTTCCGCGACGGATGGCCTTCGTGGTAAAAGCCCCATCACAAATGAATTAACCATAGTTTTTTTTCCGACCGTGGCAGATCACACCCTTCAGCCACGAAAACTTGTTCCGTCATAGATCTGTTCGCCAGCCGTGCTAATGGCTGACATCATGCAAACTGCCATGTGGCAGCCTTCGTTAGCGGCCGGTTACCGCCATTAACGGTCATAGAAACCGTGGCAGAAGCCAGGCCCAACCAAGGCCTACTAAATACTAACTGGGCCGGCCCATCAGGGGAGCCCAATAAGATGATGGCCCATTACTGTTTTGTCTTGCACTGTTTGAAATGGGCCCAAAACTGCAGCCAGCAGCGGCCCGCAAACTTTCAGGCACGATTCTGTTTCGGCCTACAAAAGGCCCATGTTGGTCCAACACTGTGATGCCACTTGAGGCCTGCACAAATACGGCCCATCACTGTTCATGCTTGTTGCCAATCTAGCCTTTTACTGTTCAGTCCTGTTACTGTTCCAGCCTTTTAGTAATTTCGACCCGTTACTGTTTAGGCCCTTTAGTGTTTGGGCTTTTGCCTATTCATGTTAGCACTGTTCGGCCTGTTACTATACTGGCCTACCATCGTACTGGCCTTTTGCTGTTGATACCTTTCGCGGTTCCGGCCTTTCACTGTTCTGGCCTTTTCTTTGCTCGGCCTTCTTACTGTTCTGGCCTTTTACTATTCTGGCCATTTACTGTTCTGGCCTCTTGCTGTTCTAGCCTTTTATTGTTCTGGCATTTTACTGCTACGGCCTTTTACTGTTCTGTCCTTTTACTATACTGGCCTTTTACTGTTCTGGCCTTCTACTGTTCTGGCATTTTCCTATTCTAGCCTTTTATTGTTCTGCCCTTTTACTATTCTGGTTGTTTTGGGCCGTCCATGCGCATGTTGTTTCAACGTTCGGCATGCTACTGCTCCGTCCTGTTACTTTTTCAGACTTTTTTGCTAGCACCTACTTTTTACAGAACAGGTGAATATCAAGACATCAATTAATAAACACATACAAATAAAAACTACTTATTACACAACAATAAAATATTTTTACATCAGGTTATACAACAAGGTCGCAATTCCGACAGATTACAACGTGTTAGTACCATCAATAAGAGATCGGTACATGGCGATTCGCTTCAATATATCATCTGTCCTCTTCTTCAACATTTCAGCTATAGATCTAAGAGCAGCTACACCCTTTTGTTATGCATACAATACAACATTTATATATTTATCACCTGCAGGAGTTGTTCTAGGTGGATTGTTAAGTAAGTCGTTTGCTCCGGAAATGCAATAGGAGGATGAATGGGACAAGGGATCACAACTTTTAGTCCTGCCTTCCAAGGACTCCTGCTAGGTTTTAACTGCAGTCTGCTAAAATATGGTGAAAGAGGTTAAAACAAACAACAAGGGAAACAAGTAGTATTATATAAAGTAGAGATCCTTTAAAGTAAGTATGAACTTACAGTAGAACATTCAGGCTGACAATAGCTCCTTCTCGAGCGGGTGCGACTCCTGGTTATCTGCTAGAAGAATCTGAGCAAAGCAGTTGGAACTCTTATCCTTGTACTCCATTGTCATTTCTCTGCATGACATTTGAAACCAAGTTGGTTGGTTTGGAAGGATGAAAACTCTTGAAAAACACTAAAAACATAGTATTAAAAATTACTAGATGTATGTTTCAAACTACATAGCTGGTTTGGAAGGATGAAAGGAGGTGAAAACACCAACATATAGCATTAAAAATGACCAGATATATCATCCAAACTAGATAGCTGGTTTGGAAGGATGAAAGCAGGTGAAAACACCAACATATAACATTAAAAATGATCAGATATATCATCCAAACTAGATGGACATTTTCTGAATTAAGCATTCGCACATATATTCACAACTGAACATAAATGCAAATGTCATGGCAAGTTCTTAGGTAGAATGACTTATTAACTTATTAGGCATGCAGGTTATACAACTAATTAACATGACAAGAAACTGACATAACACAAGGAAACCTCACGATTCAGCCTTGCTGGGCGTCAGATTATCAATGTTGGATCCTCTATGAGCTATTTGCATGACCCATGCGAGCGCTCGGAAAGAATAGAATCTATGAGTTGGTGTTGGAGGATTAAACCGATATCGTGAGAATGTAAGAAAGGGAATAAAAGCGAGAAGCTAATGATGTGGATAGGACCTACAAGATGAAGGGTGCAAATGAAATGGCAATAGCATCCAGGATATTGAGCAACAGCCTAACGATTTTGTAGCTTATGAGTACCAAAAATATAGCAAACAGGCAAGAGAAATTACCGCTGCATGGCGAGGATGGGTGGGACGGGCAAGAGGGTGGCGGTGGCGGCGGCTCGACATTTCGGGGTCAGCAACAAATGATTCAGTGAAGCAGCCTTGGTAGGATAGACGACGACATTAGCGAAGCAGATCCGGTGCAGCGAGGGAGTTGGTGAAATAGTTCCGGTGAAGAGCGCCTGCAGTGGAAGAGCTCCGATGTGGAAGAGAGGGCCGACGGTGAAGCAGCTGGAGGAAGGTCGAGGTTGGAGGGGTGTGGGCGGGGAAGAGGCGATGGGAGGAAGATAGGTGGAATGATGCACATTTACCACCTATACCCCTCTATTATTGTTGTACTCCCACGGTCCTTGTTTCCGGAGCAGGGATAGAAGAGGAATTTTGCATTTGCAAAAAGCGGGGCGGGATTTTTAAATAGATGCATGGGATATTTGAATAGATGTGCGCGGTATGTTTCGGCGCCATGCGGAAATTTTGAGGTTGAAGCTTCCGACGTACGCTACTCCGACGTGGCCGCTCTCACGTGTTGGCCCCGCCTAGACCCACACACCAGTGGTAATATGCTTACCAACATATAAATGAGTCTCCACACATTTGTCGAATTTGATAAACAATATATTTTGAAGGCTTTCATACAAGATGATCAAGGTCACGACCATATCTCTATTATAGTTTATAATAGCATGTCCATATCTGGTAGATAGCTGCATCTTGGCATTTCAAAATAAGATTCTAGATTTGATGGACAATGCCCAACTTTCATGAATTTCCAAACTTTCTAGCTAAATCTATGCAATAAATGACTTTTTAACAACCTGAAGTAAGTATGTCTAATTCGAACTAGAAAGTGTGTGATATACCTTGCTCTTGACTTTTTAAAATAATTCAAAGATATCAAGTAGTCAAATATTGGAGAACCAACGAGAGTTTCACAAAATTCAACTTTTTGGTATGAATGGTAATGACACCTAATTTTGGACATTTAAAAAAATACAAAGAAACAAAATATAAAAAGAAATGCATCCATTATTTTCTCTCTTCGTGTCTCACTATGTGCACTAGCTAGTTTCCATGGAAAAATATAATCTTGAAATTTGATAACTTCTGAGAAAAAATTGTATCACAATATATGGAGTACCATGTAAGAATATGCATGGCTTTCAAACTAGATGACCAAGGCCATTGCCATATCTTTTCTATAGTTTATAATAACCTATCCATATTTGCTAGTTGGTGCGTATTGACATTTAAAATATTATTTACAAAGGAAGCTTCTGAATTGGAAGTTATTTCAATTTTCTAAGGCACAACAATGGCTTTAGTCATAAAGCTATTTTAAAACATGGCTTAAAATCCCACAGCCCCAATTTTCACTCAAAGTATATATAGCCTAGGGTTAAGTTTAGGGTTCGGGGTTCTATTTTGGGTTGAAGGTTTAAGGGTTCATGGTTTATGGTTTAGGATTTTAGGGTTTAGGCTTTCAGGGTTTAGAGGTTTAGGGTTCATGATTTAGGGTTTAGGGTTGTTCAGGGTTTTAGGGTTTATGATTGTTTAGGTTTTAGGGTTTACGGAATTTTCAATAATAATGTTCAAGATTTATATATATGGTTATATTTAGGGAATAGAATGGCGTTATCGCAATTTAATAAAAGTATTTAAAAATTTGATCTATAAGTGCATTATACCTCCTTGGTAAGGGTTTAGGGTTAGGAAGTTAGGGTTATAGGGTTAGGAGGTTATTAGGGTTTACGGTTAAGGGTTTTTGGTTTTCAATAATGTTCAAGCTTTATGCTTATATTCATGTAATAGAATGGCGTTACCACAATTTAACGAAAGTATCTCAAATTTTGATCTATAAGTGCATGGTAACTGCTTGGTTTAGGGTTTATGGGTCGATGATTTAGGGTTTTACGGTTTAGGTTTTATGGGTTGTTTAGGGTTTTGGGATTAGCGATTTTTCAATAATTCTCAAAGATTTATGCTTATATTCGTCGAATAGAATGGCGTTACCCGCTTTAATGAAAGTATCACAAATGTTGATCTATAAGTGCATGATAGCTGCTTGGTTAGGGTTTATGGGTCGTGGGTCTTGGGTTTTAGGGTTTTACAGTTTAGGTTTTATGGTTGTATAGGGTTTAGAGTTTAGAGAATTTATAATAATGCTCAAGCTTTATTGTTATATTCGTCGAATAGAATAACGTTACCTAATTTATTGAAAGTATCTCAAATTTTGATCTATGAAGTGCATGATACCTGCTTGGTTAGTGTTTATGGGTTGAGGGTTTGGGGTTTTAGGGTTTAGGTTTTAGGGGTTGTTTAGGGTTTAGGGTTTAGGGAATTTTCAATAATGCTCAAGATTTATGCTTATATTCTTCGAATAAAACAGCGTTACCAAATTAAACAAAAGTATATCAAATTTTGATCTATAAGTGCATGCTACTTGCTTGGTAAGGGTTTTGGGTTTTAGGGGTTTAGGTTTTTGGGTTTTAGGAATTTTCAATAATGTTCAAGTTGCTTTATGCTTATATTCGTGGAATAGAATGACATTACATCAATTTATTGAATGTATCTCAAATTTTGATGTATAAGTGCATGATACCTGCTTCGGTTAGGGTTTATGGGTCGAGGGTTTAGGGTTATAGGTTTTTACCAGTTAGTTTTATGGGTTGTTTAGGGTTTAGCGAATTTTCATTAATGCTCAAGATTTATGCTTATACTCGTAGAACATAATGGGTGTTAGCTAATTTAATGAAAGTATCTCAAATTTTGATCAATGTGTGCATGACACCTGCTTGGTTATGGTTTATGGCTGAGGGTTTAAGGCTTTAGGGTTTAAGTTTTAAGGGTTGTTTAGGGTTTAGGAAATTTTTGATATTACTCGAGATTTATTCTTATAATCGTCAAATAGAATGGTGTTACCCAATTTAACAAAATTATCTTAAATTTTGATCTATAAGTGCATGCTACGTGCTTGGTGAGGGTTTAAGGTTTAGGGTTATAGGGTTTAGGGGTTTAGGATTAGGGTTTTAGGGGTTTAGGTTTTCGGGAATTTTCAATAGTGTTCAAGCTTTATGCTTATATTCATGGAATAGAATGGTGTCACCCAGATTAACGAAAGTATCTCAATTTTTGATCTGTAGTTGCACGATACCTGCTTGGTCAGGGTTTAGGGGTTTAGATTTTATGGTTTAGGATTCCGTGAATTCTCAATAATATTTTGGGTGGGCGGGATATTTCGACGCTCTGCCGAAATTTTGAAGTTGAAGCTTCTAAGGTACGCTACTCCCACTTGGTATGATGTCCTCGTTAGATAGACCCACGGGCCTGTATGCTTTCCAGCATTTAATGAGTTTATAGACATCTACCGAAATTAATGAACATTAATTCAAGGCTTTCAAATAAGAGGAGCAAGGTCACAACCATAGTTTCTGTACCTTTTTCATATTTTGTACTACTTCGTACATTGAAGCATCTTCGCCAACCAAGCTTACAAACATGTCCATATTTGGTAGATCGATGCATCTTGGCATTTCAAGCAATTGTTTACAAAGGAGATTCTAGATTTGATGGATAATGCCCTACTTTCATGAGTTTCCAAGCTTCCTAGCTGAAGACGCTGAAATTAAATAACTTTTTGACATAAAGCCATTCGTTCGCAAAGTGCAATGCTATGTGCATTAGTTTCCATGGTAAAACATAAACTTGTATTTTGACAAGTTTTGGATCAATTTTGATCTATGGTGACTGGCAGGTGGGCCACGTATATGGTGGTGCCCAAAGCATGGCAGGTTAGAATTTCCAACGTTATCCCTCTGCACCCCTTCGCGCTTTGTATTAATTCCACCCTCCGCCACCTAGGCCCTCACCCCTTCCCCACAAAATAGACGCGCTTACGGCCGCTCCAGATCACCAACATGCGCGAAGAAGCTTTCTCTACCCGTCAGTCTTCTTGAGACGCACCGGTGGGCACGTCGATCGCATGGTAGTCCTTCTATCTCTAGCTCGATCTGGTTGACATTTTATTGCCCTTTCAAATACATAGTTTAATTTGTCCTCAATCTGTATAGTCATAGTTTATTCTGCGCTGGATCTGTGTTCCTAAATACCTTCGGTGATTTTTGCTGTCAATATGTTTGCTGAAACGCATAGGCATATATAGTTTTTGTACTCCATCTATATGTTTCCCGCCTTTCTTTTAATAATAACCAACCTTGTATATCATAATTAAATAGATGGGCAGATTTTGGATAGATATTGCTCCATTAGGCAGCGCTAAACGTATCCTTGATATTCTATGATTTATGGGATTTGTTAGAGCTCATTGTGACAACTCAAAAGTACATTGCCCCTACCGGTTGTATGCGAATCGTAGGGTGTTGCCTCAAAGTATAGTGGAAGACCATATTTTTACATTTGGGATGCTAAGCACATATGTTAGATGGGTATTTCATGGTGAATCATATGATCCTCTATATAAACTGGGGGAAGCACATCTTTATCATCAAGATCAAGTAGGGGAAGCAGATGTTGATCAACTAGATCAACTGACAGAGGCAGCTCCTGAGCATCCAGATCAACTTGGAGAAGGGGGAGGAGAGAAAAAGTGCAAGCTGCATGAAACAAGTTTCATTTCTGGTACTACCGCTATGCTACATGACAAGGTATATCTATAGAACGACAAATGTTCAGGTTGTGTGTCTTTGATGTTTCTCTATAAACGTATCTGTTAATCTACTAAGCATAGAAGCAGACGATCGAAGAGGACTTTGATGGTAATGATGATGACCTATTCATTGATTAGCCTGTACATGAGGCTGTGGATCGGGTACACTCCTTCTGGATGGATTTGATGCAGGGCTACTGATCATCAGGGGTGTACTTTTGGTGCCGTTTGGGTAGTCTCATGACCACTAGCCCAGCTGCAAAACTCTTGGGGTGTATAGCTATCCCATGATTAGTTCACTATTATCGTAGTTCTGTAATATGGAGCTACCTTATTATGATTTCTAAGCCTTTGTTGGTAGAACTATAATTGGAAACTATTCCGTATATTAGTATATACGGAGTACATGTGTGTTTGTGTGTGTTTCTAGTCTAAAATCCGAGCTTATCATTTTATCGGTTCCTAAACTGTTTTGAGGCCCCAGCGCTGGTTCCCTATGTTGCAACTACCGCCATCTTGTCCACTGCTCCGTGAGACGAATCATCAAAAGGATAATAAGCTGGGATCAATTTGATTCGAAGAGGGGCGATTTTCTCTGTCCTTGGAGAGGAACCCGAGAGAACTAGTACTGGTACCAAGGGAAGGAGGAGGTTGGCTCGGTCAATTATCTCACCCACTTGATGTGGGACCTGCTTTAACTCACCCCTGACGTGGGTCCCGCTTGAAACAGCTGTAGGCCACCACGTGATAGCTGGGATCAAAAATTCGGGATTCTCTCCTAGCAAAATGTTCCCGCCACTATCACTTAAAAATACTTACTTTAGAAAAAAGTGTACGGCCTAGCCCTACTACTAGTACTACTACTCCCCTGCCCATGCCTTTCTACCGACGACAAGACAAGAAACCATCACTAGCTAGCTCCCATCCAGCAACCTCCGATTGAGGAGTTCTTGTTGAAATAGGTGGGTGTATTTGCTCACCTTGAAATCCAGCTTTGCGTAATTTGCTTCCGATTGGGCCATTGGGGGTATTATTAGTTTTAGGAGTAGTAGTATTCGATATGCTTTGATTGCGGAGTTCTTGCTTATTGCTCACCTCGGAATCACCTAATCAGGATATTTTTCCTCTTCTCTAATCGATTGGGTCATTTGGGTGGGATGGGGGTGGAGGTGGGGATGGGGGGTGGGGTGGGGCGAGGTGGTACTGATTTCGTATGGATTCTGAATCAGGGCATGGTCACCGCTTTTCTGATTGGGGCATTTGGTCGGGTTCGATTTCGGTGTTCTTCACTTCTGTAGCCTTTAGTTGCTACTCGTAATGTGCAATGGATTTTGCGTCAGATTCTGTATGGAGAACTATGGGTCAGTGGCGCGCACGGCCACTATAGACAGGGATGGTCCCGTGAGTTCCCTTAAAAGTTGCCTAAAAAGGTAATGTAGCAGTATATTCGTCGCGTTCTTCCATTCTTTCCAATGCTGAAAGTGGTTGACTGCAACCTGGATGTATCCCTGTGCTAAAAGTTGTCTCTGTCTGCATCCTGTTTTTGTAGAAGCCTCTGTGACAATATCTCTTCTTCATTTACTATAGCACGGTGGTATATACCCGCGAACGTGCGGTGCTCCAGGTGCGGCAAACATGATGGTATCCCCACATGCCGCAAGATCCGGCCAGTACCACTACTCACCAAACAAGCACAAGGCCACCGACCAGCTGGGAGGGCCCAGCTTAAAGATAAAGGTATTTGTTCTTAATACCCTTATTACCATGGTGCAGTCAGATTTAAGTATTACCCGCTTAGTGTCATGCATGATTATCAGATGTTCAGAAACATATGTGTGATTTTATTAATTCTGGCACTGTGTTTATGTGAATCCAGATTTGGATCTGTCAGACTATCTCATACAGTCAGTATATGAATACTATGTACTGTACTCCCTCCGTCCCAAGGTTTAGGCATATACTATATTTTTTGAAAATTCAAGCGACGGAAAGTTTGACCAAACTTTTGAAAAAAGTCAAAAACTATCAAGAACTATGATATTATATACATACGACGTGAATATATGTTTCATGATGTATCCAAGGATATATAATTTATATTATAATTTTTTTTAAAACATGGTCAAACTTTACATAGTATTGAACCATTGAGCTCTGTTGTTATTTATGCAGATTGAAGGTGCTGTCGCGGAGGCTGAGGCTCTTGTAGAGGCTAGTAGATTTCTTATGCCCGCACCAAAAGAGAACATCCTTTACACAACGAGAAAGCGTCAACATAGTACCCAGGTGGGCAGTGACCTCTCTAAGAAGTGGGTATAATTTGGAAATCTACAATTTCACATGTTATGATTTTCCATGTTATTGTTATCAGCTAGTACTATATGTTTACACTCATTAGAAGTTTACAAAAATAAAATCTGTTTGCTTTACATGCAATGGTTTTGTCTTATATTATAAGATTTACTTGCTTTTTACATAATTTAACCTTTCCACTTAATTTCAATCAGTACCACGCACCAGCTGCTCAGCCCTTTCTGCTACCCTCCTCTTGTCAAGCTTGTGGATTGAAAGTGAGCCCCCTGTATGCCATTCCAAAGGTAGAGGGATGAAAAATGGTGCATGGCCACCCTTCGCAAAGGGTACCCATGGTATCAGGTATGGATTCCAAGTGGTTTAGACCGACTTGATGTAAGATCTTGTATCTCCCTTTTTTTTGATGTTGCCTTACTTCTCTATCAATTTTCTTATGAAGACTGTCCCTTGTGTCGCTCGCCCCATTATAAACAAGATGTTCGGAAACGACAAGTTTCTAACTCTATATAACGAGGGCCCTAAAGGCATTCAACAACTATATGATGTGGATGTCTCCTAGATGATGACCACCACCTATTTGGGTGGCCGAGGTTGGTCCAAGTATGTCCATGAGAATGGTCTGAAGCAGGGGGACGAGTTATCATTCGATTTTAGCAAGCCTGGGCAGATACTTGCACGCCATCGTACACCTGTTGATCGAAGGACCAAGAACAGAGGTAGTACTAATTAATTTGATTCTGTACTCCTCACAACCTCTAATGATTTTCTTGCGACTAACTATTCTGCACCATTATCTTTAGTCATCATATGACCCTGACCACTTCTGCAATCTACTTCCCCTTATGTACTACCCAGAAGGGTGCCAGCACCAAGCTGCTGGCACCGGCCCCAGTTCCTGCAACGACACCTATTGACTTCAGTAGGAGAAAGCATAGAGTTAGTAACTTAATTCGCTTGTATACTCTCATCTCTGTCTAGGAGTTACTGTTGTATAAGAAACCATTTTGCTTGTCCACGTCTCATATGCCTCTCTGACCACTCCTGTAGTCCTCTTATGTACCCCTCAGAAGGTAACCAACACCAAGCTGCTGGCACCCCCAACGGCACTAGCCCTAGTTCCTGCTCTGGCACCTGTTGACCTAAGGAGAAAGAATGGAGATAGTAACTTAATTTGCTTGTATACTCATCATATCCTCTGATCACTGTCTTCTGAGTAACTATTGTATAAGAGACCATTTTGCTTGTACACTTCTCATCTGCCTCTACCATCCCTGCAGCCAGCTTAGCTACCCCTTAGAAGGAATCTAGCATCAAGCTGCTGGCACCGACACCGGTTCTGGGCCTTCTGGCTCCTACACCAGCCCCTCTACAATTAGTGGCACCATCTCCTGCACCAGCACTAGCCCCAACACAGGCACCGACACAAGCTCCTTCATCACCCCGGGCAACACCTTGTCAGACCATATCCTACACATGTGTCATCACAAGGTTGCACCGGATTATGTTTCTGAGTATATGGCGGCAGATAAACTGCACCGAATGTCTTCTAAAGTTTCACATGATTTAGTGTGTTTCTCTTAGTAATTATGCGTCTATATCTTGCTTTGACTCAGAAAATTCCTAACAGTGCCATAAAGCAACTCCAGGCCAAACGAAATGGCACAATAGTCTTCACGATGCAGAGCGAAGGATTGCGAATCGAGGGACGCTACACCATTAACTCGACTGATGGACGCTTGGCAGCTACTTCTAGGTGGATCAAGTTTCGGAAAGCAGCCAAACTTACTATTGGAAGAACGGTCAAGGTCGATGTGTTTGGCTGCCCTGAATGCTGCATGTTGTTCATGATCTTCCTAGCTGTCTAGCTCTTTGGCCGCATGCTATTGTGATTAATCATGTGGTTGTCTTATCTCTACTGATCATATATGGGTGCTAAAACTGTGACAACCCTAAACTGTGACAACCCTTTGCTGGATTGGAGCTATGACTAGTACGTACTGGTATGGTATATCTGTACCTATATGATGATTCCCTATATGACCAAATATTATGACAATGATTGTGTTCCAGTGATCGAGTGTGTTTGGAGAAAAGGGCAAACTAATCATGCGGCATGGTTTTTAGAGCTGAAACAAGAACTGTCTCTCTATGTAGTGATATTGAATTACAATGTATGCATTGCTAAATCAGTCACTTTGAAATGCTTCTGAATTGGTCAAGTGCTGCTAAATATGAACTAGGAATCTATCGATTTTTTTATGTCTTATTATTCTATACTCCTTAATCTTTCAAATGGTATTAAATTTGTCAAAAGTTCTGTCGTTGCTGCTGGTTGCTTGCTCTAGAGCTTTTGCCTTTATGTCATCGGAACCGTTGGATGCATTTTGGATAGAGATGAGAGGGTAAATATATACAACGTGATTTCACCAAGTGAAGTCATTGGATACCAACCCTGTTTTGGCGCATGTGGTGTGTGTTTATTAGATATTTTTACATGAATATCTGTCAAAGGAATTATCACTTTTTTCCTCCCTCAAAGAGGTCTGTGTTTGAATATGGCGAGCCACAGCCCAGTGAAATTTGAGATAGGAGCCCATTGACCATACCCCAAAGACTTTTTAATTTGGCCTTTTTGGCATTGCCTCCCACCTCTAAAAAAACTCTGCCTACCTATGTTTTTAAGAAACTAATCCATTATGTGGCTTTTTATAAATCGATGTTCTAGTAGCACCGCTCTTTTATTTTAAAAGATATAACATGGACACACAAAATATTTTTTAGAAGACTGATACATAAGTTATAGTACTAATACATGTTTAATGATTCAATTTCTATTAATATCTTTGGTATAGTGGCAAAACACTTAGTTTATGTCTATTTGATTTGATTTGAAGGTCTTTAGTTCGAATCCATGTGTGTACATATTTATATATATCTTGGGTTTACTTTTTTTTGAGAAAGGGTTTACTTTTTAATATCGCATTATGGAGAGGCTGACATCATGGATCCACCAGCCTGCAGCATCCCTCGAGTTTAATGGTCGGGTTTGAAAAAAAGTCAAATACTTGTACAAAGAGGCTAGCATCAGGGATCCACCCACCAGAACATACTAGAGAGGCTGACATGGAGGGCTCAGCAGCAAGACCATACATGACTGCCACATCGAGCAACATTGCCAAGGTCAAAACAACGAACGTGGCTGAAAAAAGTCCATCATACGCAGGTTTGATATACAGAGAGACCGGCATGTGGGACCCAGTAGCGTGACCTTATACAGGTTTTGCCTCGAGCAACGTTGCCAAGTTCGAAACAGGAAGGCACGAGCGAGAAAAAAGTCTAGCATACACACGTTTCTTCTAATGAGAGGCTCACATGGGGGACTCAGCAGCCTGGAAAAACGGCTGATGCATCGAGCAACGCTATCAAGTTCAAAACATGGAGGCACGACCGAGAGCAAAAATTCCATCATACACACGTTTCTTCTAATGAGTGGATGACATGTGGGGCCCTGCATCATGATTAAACGGTAGATGCAGCGAGCAACGCTATCAAGTTCGGAACACGGAGGCGTGATCGAGGGAAAAATTCTATCATACACACGTTTCTTCTAATGAGAGGATGACATGTGGGGTCTAGGAGTTTGATTAAACAGTAGATGCATCGAGCAGCGCTATCAAGTTCGGAACAGGGTAGTGCGAGCAAAGAAAAAAATTCCATCATACACACGATTCTTATAATGTGAGGCTGACATGGAGGACCCAGCAGCGTGACTAGACGACAGATAGATCGAGCAACGTTATCGAGTTGAAATCAGGGAGGCAATAGCCAAGGGAAAAAGTTCCATTATACACACGTTTTTTCTAATGAGAGGATGACATGTGGGTCCCAGGAGGTTGATTAAACGGTAGATGCATCGAGCATCGCTATCAACTTCGGAACAGGGTAGCGCGAGTGAAGGAAAAAATTCCATCATACACATGATCCTTCTAATGAGAGGCTGACATATGGGACCTAGTAGCCTGACTAAATGGCAGACGCATCGAACAACGTTATCGAGTTCAAATCAAGGAGGCGCGACCGAAAAGTATGGTCTGCTAGAGACACTAACGTCCGGGACCCACACACCTCAAAAGACTTTGGCGAGTCAACGTCGCGCGTGGAAACGAAAATCTTGCTTCTGCCACGCGTTGGCCGAGCTTCCTCCATGTTTTTAGCAGATCCGTCATAGTAGAGGGCCGCGAAACCGTAAAAAAAGTTTTCCATCGGCCACGGCCGAGCCGAGAATTTCGTCGCGGAAGACGCGCCTTCTACGACGACTGTCAGGCCAAGTCGTTGTGGAAGGAAACTTTTCTTGTAGTGTTTACTCATTAAATAAATAAACTATACATACCCAAATACATAACTTGGTTGTATCACAAAGGCGGTGCAACGGAGGCATGTGAAGGTTGCACGACATCATGTAGTGGCATGAATGTGCCATGACCATGCAAGATGGCAGCAGCCAGCCAGTGACCATGGTGAGGCCTTTCTTGAGTCAGGAGGATCGAGGAGCTCAACATCGTCCAACCCCGATGCGAGGAGGAGTTCAACAGCTCTGGTGTGCATGATAATGCGTACATTGAGCTTTTAAGGATGATTGTGGCATGTGATACATAGTGCAGGGTGACAACATATAGAAGGAGAGATGAATTGGGGGATCTGGAGAGGACATGGAGCATCGTGTTATAAGGACTTCATTTATGGAGCCTCTCGTCATTGTAATACACACAATTTTTTTGTCCACGTAGTGGTTGATAGTTTATTATTAAGAACAGAATAGAATGACATATAAACAAAATCGCGCTCATGAGGCGAGGAGATTCTTTTTTCCAAATGAGGTCGCTGAAGGGAATATGCCCAAGAGGCAATAATAAAATTGTTATTATATTATTCCAAGTATATGATAGGTGTTTGTTTTGCATGCTATAATTGTATTGATTGGAAACGTTAATACATGTGTGTTTAATAAACAAATAAAGGGTTCGTAGTTATGTCTCTCTTATAAACTAGCTCATTCATTAACAAGATGATCAAGGTTTCCTAATCATGGACATTGGATGTTGTTAATAACAAGGTCACAACATTGGCGGAATGATGTGATGAATCCATATGAAGTATAGCAATACGATGAAAGTCATTGTGTTTAAATTGCTATAACATCATACGAAGTAATTCTAGTCCTTAGACCATGAGATCATGTCAATCACTTAAACTGGAAGAGTAACTTGATAACATCAAACGTCACACCGTAATAGGGTGACAATAAAGGTGGGTTTAGATACTCCGAAGATGTTATGTAGAGGCTCATGGATCAAGAGTGGGATTTGTCCATCCCGATGACGGATAGATATGCTCTGGGCCCTCTTGGTAATATCGCATTGAGATAGCTTGCAAGCAAGTGATGTGATCACTGGAATATTATATCATGGGAACAAGAAAAGAGTGCATGTCGGTAACGAGATAAAACTAGGTATGGAGATACCGATGATCGAGTCTCAGACATGTAATATATCGCGAGACAAAGGGATTTAGTTACTAACGTTAAAGGTTCTCACGATCACAGAAGTCATCGTTGAATGTTTAGGAGTCAGTACGGATCTCCAGTTCCCGCTGCTGATTATTGATCAAAGAAGGGTCTCGATCATGTCTGCATTATTCGTGAACCGTAGGGTGACACACTTAAGGTATACCGACACCATTTGGAGCAAATATGTTCTAGAGAAAAGAATTGCAAAGCGCTAGAATCATTTTGATGGAAACCATAATTGTTTCGGGTGAAATTGCAGAAACTGGTTGTGCATGTGATACTGAAATGTTGTAGGGGATTTTATGTGAATGTTTGTTAATTGAAGTAATTAATAAAATTCTGAATAAAATAAATAAAATAGTTTTATTACATGAGAGTTGCATTAAATTTGGTGGAAATTCAATGGGGATGATTGGAAATTTGAGTGGAGGCTAAATTGATGTGAGTGGGAGATCCACCACATTAATGAGGAAGAGGTGGGGGCACCCACCTTGGACGCCGACCATGGGAGGGTCTGTCCCCCTCTCTCTATAAAAACCACTCCACTCCCTCCTCTCATCTCACACCTCCTCGTGAAGGATCTCTCTCCCTCTAGAATTATTCACCCATGGTCTCGGATTAGCGAGATACATGTTCCTGGTGGCTTTTCGTCTGGAAAAAGTTGCTTCTTCCGCTACATCGCTGGAGTGAGGAGGCGGAGGTTGTTCGGTGGACCGGACATGTGTGCGATCACGGATGCGCTGCTGATTTGCGGTGCTGGACTTCCTCTCGATCTTGAGATCAGCAAGCGTACGACTACATCATCCACGAGTCCAACCTCGTAACACTTTGGAGGTATTCAAGGGTATGCTCTCTATGTATGTATATCCACTCGTTGTTTGTATCTAGGTAGATAGATCTTGGTGCTTAGTAGTTCCCATCGTAGGAAAATTTGTGTTTTCTATGCTGCGAACCCAACTGTGGTATTAGAGTCCAATCTATGCGTAGATGCTTTGCACGGGGAGAACACATAAGAGTATGTGGACGATGATGATCATGTTATTGCATCTTATATGTATTTTAGATATTGGTGGTATAGTGGGATGAAGCGGCCCGGACTAACTTTACATGTCCTCGCACATGAGATCTGTTCCATGCTGACATGCAACTAGTTTTGCATAAGTGGCTAGCAGGTGTCTGTCTCTCCTACTATAGTCAATATCTGATTTACAACGAGTTGCTAATAATTTGGTTAGCATCGTTGTGATTCCATGTTTGTAGGTAAGACCGGTTCTATCTTTGAAAGCCCTAAGCCACGTAAAAACATGCAATTGATAAATTAGAAGCGTCTAGTTTAGTTGTTGTTGGGCGAGTGTCTTGATATGATAATGTTATAATTTGAAGTATGGTTGATACTCTTGGAAATTATAGCATACCTAACATGTAAGTTCCATATACTTTGGCCTTACACATAAAAGAATGATAAAGATCATACCACGATGCACATGATAGTGATAAAGTCCAAGAACCATATCATTTCACTTTATGCATATGATGTTTGTTTACATATTATATTGCTTGTATGGCGCTTTGGTAGCATTATAAGATGATCCCTCATTTAGATATCAAGATACAATATGTTCTTCCTTAAGTATGCATCGTTAAGAAAGTTCGTCGTTTCAAGACACCACGTGATGATCGGTTGTGTTTGACTCTACGTTCACATACAACGGGTGTAAGACAGTTTTACACACGCGAGTACTATGGTTCTTACTTGGCGAGCCTAGCATGTACAAAACATGGCTTCGGAACACAAACCGAAAGGTTAAGCATGAGTCATATGGTTGACATGATGCCCATATAGATGCTCGCCTTTGAAGCTACACCGACTCACGCGATGATCGGACTTGGTATAGTCGATTTGGTTCATGTAATCACCAAAAAGACACGGTGGATGTTGTTTTTGAGTGGGAGTTCATTTTTAATTTAGATTAGTTGAACTCAATCTATCGTAAACTTTTTTTTTGAAGTACAATCTATCGTAAACTTAGTCTAAATAAACTTTACAATCTATCATAACTTAGTCTAAATAAACTTTACAAATTCTTTTTAGATGGCACCACATGCTTTTAATTTTAATATGTTCATGGAGAAAGAGAAACTTGCGATGAATGGTAGAAACTTTACCAACTAGGCCTTGAATCTGAGGATTATCCTCACTGCTGCACAAAAGCAATATGTGCTAGAAGCGCTGCTAGGACCCCACCAGCTTCTGATGTCCCTGACGAGGAAAAGAATGTCTACTTGACTCATCAGGAGGATCACAATATGGTTCATTTTGGCACACTGTCTAGGCTAGAACCGGATCTTCAAAAGCATTTCGAAAATGGCAATGCCTTTGATACCATGGGTTAATTTAAAATGATTTTTGATACCCATGCTACCGTAGAGAGTTATGATGCTTCAGAAAAGTTATTTAGCTGCATGATGGAGGAGAACAACTCCGTTAGTGAGCAATACTCAAAATGTCTGGGTATGCCGATAAGCTTGTGTCCTTGGGAATAACGATTCCGTTGACTTAGGCATGCATCGTGTTCTCCAATCTCTGCCACCTAGGTACAAGATCTTTGTTATGAACTATAACATGCAGGGCATGAAGAAGTCTCTCCCCGAGCTTCTACCATTGCTTAAGACTACTGAACTGGAGATCAATAAAGAACATCAAGTGTTGATGATCAATAATACCACCAGTTTCAAAAAAGACAAGAAGGGTAAACAAAAGGGAAAGAAGGGTGGCAAATCTGTTACTACGCCTGAAAACAAAACCCGAGCTGGCCCTAAGTCTGATACCAAGTGCTATTATTGCAAGGGTACTGGCCATTGGAAGCGCAACTGCCCCAAGTATTTGGTAGATAAGAAGGCCAGCAAGATGAACAAAGGTATATTTGATATACATGTTATTGATGTGTACTTGACTAGTACTCGCAGTAGCACCTTGGTATTTGATACTGGTTTAGTTGCTAATATATGTAACTCAAATCAGGGGCTGCATAACAAGCAACAACTAGCAAGAGATGAGGTCACGATGTGTGTCGGCAATGGATCAAGAGTTGATGTGATTGCCGTCGGAATGTTGCCTCTCCATCTACCACCAGGACTAGTTATAAATCTAAATAATTGTTATTTGGTGCCTGCGCTGAGCATGAACATTGTATCTGGATCGTGTTTATTGCGAAGTGGTTATTCATTTATATTCGAAAACAATGGTTGCTCAATTTATATGGATAAAATCTTTTATGGTCATGCACCTACAATGAATGGTTTATTTCTTTTGAATCTCGATAGTAGTGATACACATATTCATAATGTTGATGCTAAAAGGATTAAACTTGATAATGATATATCTACATATATGTGGCATTGCCGTCTAGGTCATATTGGCGTAAAATGCATGAAGAAGCTCCATTCTGATAGACTTTTGGAATCATTTGTATTTGAATCATTTGATACATGTGAGCCATGCCTTATGGGAAAGATGACTAGAACCCTGTTTTCCGGTACAATGGAGCAGGCGACAGATTTATTGGAAATCATACATACCAATGTGTGTGGTCAAATGAGTGTGTCAGCGCGATGTGGATATCATTATTTTGTTACTTTCACGAATGATTTGAGTAGATATGGATAAATCTATTTGATGGAACATAAGTCTGAAACCTTTGAAAAGTTCAACGAATTTCAGAGTGAAGTGGAAAATCATCGTAATAGAAAGATTAAATTTCTGTGGTCCGACCGTGGAGGTGAGTATCTAAGTTACGAGTTTGGCACACACATGAGAGAGTGTGGAATAGTTTCACAACTCACACCTGCCGGAACACCACAGCGTAATGGTGTGTCAGAACGTCGTAATCGTACCTTATTGGATATGGTTCGATCTATGATGTCTCTAACTAACTTGCCACTTTTATTTTGGGGTTATGCACTGGAAACCGCTGCATTCACTTTAAAGCGGGCACCATATAAATCCTTTTAAAAGACATTGTATGAATTATGGTTTGGAAACAAACCTAAGCTGTCATTTCTTAAAGTTTGGGGTTGCGATGTTTATGTGAAGAAACTTTAGCCTAATAAACTTGAACCCAAAGCGAAAAAATGCGTCTTCATAGGATACCCTAAAGAAACAATTGGTTATTCCTTCTATCATAGATCTGAGGGCAAGGTTTCCGTTGCCAAGAATGGATCCTTTCTAGAGAAGGAGTTTCTCGCGAAAGGTGTGAGTAGTCGGAAGGTAGAACTCGAAGAGGTTATTGAACCTTCTCTTCATGAAATGGCGAGTGGCGCAGCGCTAGAAACTGTTCTGGAGTTGACTTCACCAAATGAAGAAGGAATTAATGATAATGGTCATGAAACTCTGAAAGAGGACACTACCAAACTTCATAGGTCAAGCAGGACACATGCAGCTCCTGAACTGTACGGAAATCCTATCGTGAATTTCATGGTAGATGAAATTGATGACCCTACGAAGTATGAACAAGTGACGATGAGGCCGGATTCCAACAAATAGCTAGAAGCCATGAAATCCGAGATGGGATCCATGTATGAAAACCAGGTTTGGACCTTGGTGGACTTACCTCACAACTGAAAGACTGTTGAGAATAAATGGATTTTCAAGAACAAAACTAATGCTGATGGTAATGTGACCATCTATAAAGCTCGACTTGTTGCAAAGGGGTTCGACAAATTAAAAGAGTTGACTACGATGAGACTTTCTCTCCCGTAGTGATGCTAAAGTTGGTTAGGATTATGTTAGCAATTGCTGCATATTTTGATTATGAAATATGGCAGATGGATGTCAAAACTGCATTCCTCAATGGTAATATTGAAGAAGAGTTGTATATGATACAACCAAAGGGTTTTGTCAATTCTAAGGTTACTGACAAGGTACGCAAACTTCAACGATCCATCTATAGACTGAAGCAAGCATCCCTGAGTTGGAATCTCCGCTTTGATGAGGTGATCAAAGAGTTTGGATTTGTCCAAACTTATGGGGAGGCTTGTATTTATAAGAAGGTGAGTGGGAGCAATGTGACATTTCTAATATTATATGTGGATGACATATTATTGATTGGAAATGATATAGATCTTTTAAACAGTGTTAGAAGTTATCTAAACAACAATTTTTCGATGAAGGACCTTGGTGAAGCATCATACATATTAGGCATTAAGATCTATAGAGATAGATCAAGACGCCTAATTGGGCTATCACAAAGTACATACCTTAATAAGATTTTAAAGAAGTTTAAAATGGATGGAAGTAAGAAGGGGTTCTTACCTATGTTGCAAGGCAAGACATTGAGTAAGACTCAAAGTTCGGCTACGGCAGAAGAAAGAGAGATAATGGATAAAAACTCCTATGCCTTAGCCATAGGCACTATAATGTGTGCCATGCTATGTACAAGACCGGATGTGGCACATCCTATTAGTTTGACTAGTAGGTACCAATCTGATCTAGGTTCAGAACACTGGATAGTGGTCAAGAATATTCTTAAGTAATTAAGAAGAATTAAGGAAATGTTTCTTGTATACGGAGGTGAAGAAGAGCTGGTCTGTAAGTATTATGTCGACGATAGCTTTAACGCCGATCTAGATGACTCTAAGTCTCAATTCGGATACGTATTTCTCATGAACGGAGCAGCAGTTAGTTGGAGGAGCTCCAAACAACCCGTGGTGGTGGGATCAACAACGGAGGAGGAATATGTTGCTGCTTTAGAAGCGACGCATGAAGCGGTTTGGATGAAAGAGTTCATAACTGAACTACATGTGGTTCCTAGTGTGTTAGACCCAATGGTGATATATTGTGACAATAATGGAGCCGTAGCCAATGCCAAGGAACCAAGGTCTCACAAGAGTTCCAAGCATATTAAGCGCCGGTTTCACTCCATCCGCAAGCATGTCAATGATGGAGATATAAAGATTTATAAAGTACACACGGATCTGAATGTAGCAGATCTGTTGACTAAAGTTCTCCCTAGGGCAAAACATGATCAACACCAGAACTCCATGGGTGTTAGATTTATCACTATGTAAACTAGATTATTGTCTCTAGTGCAAGTGGGAGACTGAAGGGAATATACCCGAGAGGCAATAATAAAGTTGTTATTATATTATTCCAACTATATGATAGATGTTTATTTTGCATGCTATAATTGTATTGATTGAAAACGTTAATACATGTGTGTTTAATAAACAAATAAAGGCGTTCCTAGTTATGCCTCTCTTCTAAACTAGCTCGTTGATTAACAAGATGATCAAGGTTTCCTGATCATGGACATTGTATGTTGTTAATAACGAGGTCATGGAATTGGTGGAATGATGTGATGAACATTCATTCGAAGTATATCAATACGATCAAAGTCATTGTGTTTAAATTGCTATAACATCATACGAAGTAATTCTAGTCCTTAGACAATGAGATCATGTCAATCACTAACACTGGAAGAGTAACTTGATAACATCAAACATCACACCGTAACAGGGTGACAATAAAGGTGGGTTCAGATACTCTGAAGGTGTCATGTAGAGGTTCATGGATCAAGAGTGGGATTTGTCCATCCCGATGACATATAGATATGCTCTGGGCCCTCTCGATGATATCACATTGAGATAGCTTGTAAGCAAGTGATGTGATCACTAGAATGTTATATCACGGGAACAAAAAAAGAGTGCATATTGGTAACGAGATAAAACTAGGTATGGAAATACCTATGATCGAATCTCAGACATGTAATATATCAAAAGACAAAGGGATTTAGTTACTAACGTTAAAGGTTCTCATGATCATAGAAGTCATCGTTGAATGTGTAGGAATCAGTACAGATCTCCAGGTCCCGCTGCTGATTATAGATCGGAGAAGGGTCTCGATCATGTATGCATTATTCGCTAATCGTAGGGTGATACACTTAAGGGATACCGACACCATTTGGAGAAAAAATATTCGAGAGAAAAGAATTGTAAAGCGCTGAAATCATTTCGATGGGAACAGAAATTGTTTCAGGTGAAATTGCAGAAACTAGTTTTGCATATGATATTGAAATGTTGCAGGGGTTTTATGTGAATGTTTGTTAATTAAAGTAATTAACAAAATTCCGAATAAAATAAATAAAAGAGTTTTATTAAATGAGAGTTGCATTAAATTTGGTGGAAATTTAATGGAGATGTGTGGAATTTTGAGTGGAGGCTAAATTGATGTGAGTGGGAGCTCCACCACATGAAAGGGGAAGAGGTGGGGCACCCACCTTGGCCACCAGGCACGGGAGGGGCTGCCCCCTCTCCCCTATAAAAAGCCCCCCACTCCCTCCTCTCATCTCATACCTCCTCGTGAAGGATCTTTCCCTCTCTAGAATTGTTCCCCCATGGTCTCGGATTAGCGAGATACATGTTCCCGGTGGCTTTTCGTATGGAAGGAGTTGCTTCTTCCGCTGTATCGCTAGAGCGAGGAGGCGGAGGTTGTTCGATGGACCGGACGTGTGTGCGATCACGGATGCGCTGCTGATTTGCGGCGCTGGACTTCCTCTCAATCTTGAGATCGGCAAGCATATGACTACATCATCTACGAGTCCAACCTCGTAACACTTTGTCGGTCTTCAAGGGTATGTTCTCTATGGATGTATATTCACCCATTGTTTGTATCTTGGTAGATAGATCTTGGTGCTTAGTAGTTCCCATCGCAGGATTTTTTTGTTTTCTATACTGCAAACCCATTAGTCACATAATCACCGAGCTAACCTTTATACTCCTACCGTCTTAAAATAGATGTTGAAAATTTGTGTAAATTTAGATTTATCTAGACACAATTTAGTATTAGATACATAAAATTTTAGGAAATGAGATATCTATTTTGATATGGGGCGAGTAGTAAATATATGTTCCATAGCTTCACAACAATTTTAGAATTATTTATTATAATTTCAATGCTATTTCTTTTCAAAAATATCACTATAAGAAAGATATATGTACAGAGATCCCAACACTAACTGAAGGTTATGTAACCTATTTTCAGAATACCATATAGTCCACAACTCTAATGTCAAGATGGACTGCTTTTTATTTGAGGGGAGCCAAACTGAACTGTTGAACACCAATCGGTTGGCAATGGCCCACCAAAGCCAAATAAAAAATTACTAATTAATAAAATATGTTGAGAGGATGAGCATATGACAATGGTACATGAAGGATATGCCCTAGAGGCCAATAATAAAGATGTTTTTATAGACATGTCTCATTAGTTCGTAATAGTTTTGTATCATACTATAATTGTATTAAGTGGAAACATTAATACAGGTGTGCTACATAAACAAATCAGGTCCCTAGTATCCTCGAGACTAGTTCATTGGGCAGCTCATGGTCGAGGTTTTCCGATCATGGACTTCACCACAACAACGGACAACAAGCACCTCATTAGATGAATTAAGTGATTGACACACACCTAACCCTAGTATTGCAATATGATCCAGTCACAAAGTTCAACATTGCGATATCTAGTAAAATATAGTAACTTATTCCTTTGACCATGAGATCATGTTTAACCACTACCACCCGAGGCTGTTTTGATCACATCAACCGTCACACCGTAGCAGGGTGGCCATAAAGGTGTGTAACGTGGGGTTAACAACGTCAATGCCCATGGTTGATGGACTTGGGTTTAAGGAAGAGGGGAATACTGGAAGCTTAGTTCGGCTAACAGGCAAGCAAATCGGGGACACGAAGTTTACCTAGGTTCAGGCCCTCAGAGGGAAAACCTTACTCCTGCTTGTATGTTCTTGATTATTGAGGGAACCGAAGGTTTACATGGTGACTTGATGGCGGTGGTGAGCAGATGTAATCTAGCGGTGTATGAACTAGGGTTTGCGATGTCCTCCTCACTGCTTCCTCATGGCCTTTATATGGGAAGACCAGGTCTCAGGATAGCAAAGCGAGGCGGTTACAGATTAGGATTTTTCCCTTTAAACTTCCTATTTATTCTTTGATGTATCCTCCAAGGAGTCACGCCTCCACGGGCTTGGGCCACCTGAATCTTCATGGGCTCTATTTACACCGTAGGCTTCTCTTGGGCCAAACTACATAGGATAATCCTGGCTACCCGTAGGGCATACCCACGTTAGTAGCCCCCAAGTGTCCATCCAAATCGTAGACTCAAATGGAGACTATGAAGCCTCTAAGTGCGCGCAAGTGCTTCTTTTGTCATCCAAATTTTTTATCGGGTCTTATTACTCAAGTCAAAGGGATAGTTGATATGCGTGCCTGACTCATCCGACAAGTCGAGATCAGTTAACTACCTTTGGGCAAAACAACACTATCTACTCAAACTCGAGTCCCCAGACTCGAATTCGGAAAATTGCTAGTGTAATTCGACTCATGCCATGGAGGCCTTACAGAGCCGAATTCCAGTGTTCTATGTGTCCACTTAATGCATCCATCGAGGCTTTTTTATCATGCCTGTAGCCTGTAGGCACGACATGTTTCTGGTAGAGCGCATCAGGTGCGTTGCCAGGCCTTTAGATTGTATCTGCAGGTCTTATCTTCACGTCGGAAACGCGGCATCCGAATGTTTTGTCACAACAGAGGTGATTCAGGTGGCCAAGGAGACGTTGTATCTTTATAGGGTGATTGCAGTTGATAAGATGCAAAGTTACTAGAATCTTCGATTGCTTGTGATGCTATGATGCAGACGTAGTCGACGCTATTTTCTGAGGATTTTACTGCATTTTTTTTTCTTTTTATAGGGTGTGTGACCAGCTCTCCCTATGGGAGTAGCTCCCGAGTGCCTATTCGAGTCATAGAATCGAGTGGGGACTTTGAACTTTTGTGACTGTTGTCAATGGCTGTATGTTATCAATTGTGCTTTCAGCGCTCCCTATGGGTGTAGCCCCCGTGTCCGTAATCGAATCATGGATTCGAAGAAGGATTCGAGGCGTACTACCGTTGCGCTTGCAATTGATGGGGTAACACTAGACCCAGAAAATCCTCGGGTGCACGACCAACACTCTTATTAGGAGTAGACCCCGAGTATTTGGTCGACTCGTGGACTCGAGCAAAAACATAGTGAGTCAAAGAAAAATTACCGTTGCACACTCCCATCTTGTGTTGATAGTGTGAACGCTGATGATGTCAGTGATGACGACTAGTGAGCTCAGCCACCGGTGTGAGCGGTGCTGATGGGACTGGACGGGTGTGGGCCCTGATGTCTACGTACTTCTATTCTTGTAGACAGTTGTTGGGCCTCCAAGTGCAAGGGTTTGTAGAACAGCAGCAAGTTTTCCCTTAAGTGGATCACCCAAGGTTTATCAAACTCAGGGAGGATGTGGTCAAAGGTATCCCTCTCAAGCAACCCTTCGTCTCTCCTTCTGGCTCCGTGAGTCTTCCGGGAAAATAATGACTTTGGCTTTTGTCCGGTCCAATTCCGAGAATATTCATTTTCTGACTTTCCTGGAACCAAAAACAGCAGAAAACAGGCAACTGGCACTGTGGCATCTTGTTAATAGGTTAGTCTAAGAAAGTGTATAAAAATACTCCAAAGTGTGGACAAAACATAAGAAAGTAGATATAAGACAAGCATGGAACATCAAAAATTATAGATACGTTAGCAACGTATCAACATCCCCAAGCTTAACTCCTGCTCGTCCTCGAGTAGGTAAGTGATAAAAAGAAAGAATAATTTTTGAGGTGACATGCACCATCATAAACTTGATAAAAGTATTTGTAAAACATGGATAGCTGAGATCATAGTACTTCAACATAGCATGAAAGATATAGTTCTAGCAATAAGACACAGCAACTATGTTGTAACATGAAAAGGCACAAACAAAAGATTCATGAATAACAATGCTTTGCAAGACGTTTGTTTGTTTCACATAAAGAAAACATATCATAGTGGCATTCAACTTGTACCTCATAAAGTAGCAAATATAAATGCATAGGACACCTTCAAAGTTTATAAGGGTGACTAGATACAAATAGTTTAAGAACAAGCAATATCAAAGTTATGCATCAATCAACATGTCTTGGGACAATGCACAATAAACTAAGAATGGCCACTATGCTCTCTCAGTAGGTGCATAAAGATAGAAGGTGGTGACTCAATATAAAAGTGGAAGAAAGGCCTTCATAGAAGGAAGCAGGGATTCAAGTTTCATAAAGAGCTTCCAAAAATTATCGTACTTATTAGCTTTCAGCTCTCATTGCCCCTATCATAAGCATCTTGAAGTGATTAAGGTTAAAGTGAACAAACTATGGAGTATATGCTTGACAAAGTATAAGTTGGAAATCTCATGTCCCTTGAATATGAGGGCCGCTCCTCATGCTACTCAAGTTTAGTTACCGGTAAGTTCTTGTCATAGTAAGTACATGTGTATCATAGAGAACCGCCAACGGGGTACCCCTTGCCTGATGATACGAAAGAATCCCCATACCAAAATGACAAGGCAAGCAGACAACGAGCATCTTAGCAATCTTCTTATTTACCATGGGAAAATGGTGCTTTTCCCTCTTTCCTCTTTTCTCATATCTTTTTTTTTCTTTTTTTCTTTTTTCTCAATATCTAACTCTTTTTTCTATAAGAAGAATGCTTCATAGACAGCTCATTATGGTTACGCTGCAGGGTTCCACCATGACAACATAGATTAGACCGGCGGCCTAGGCGTTTCTCTAAGACATATACATAACTCCATGGACTTACAAGCTCCCCTTTCATTTCACACCGACGACATCCATAGACAAATGATCATGATATCAACTAGGTACAAAGTACAAGTGCAATGTTGAAAGCATTCCCCATGATAGCATGGTTCTGCTAATCCCCAACATATAAGTGCAAGCATATAGAACATAGACGACACAATGGTTCAAGTTTATTAAATGCAAGAAATTAAAGTGTGCCATCAAGTTCGTGAGAGCTTTAATCACTAGTTTTCACATAACAAGTTTAATTCGGAAGGTAGATAAAAACATGAATATACTTGGAATAGCAAATGCTAATAGGTAGGTATGGTGGACTCTTTGGAACAACTTGGTTTTATTTGGAGTTGGATGCATGAGTGGAACTCATACTTAGTTATGGAGGCTAGCAAAAGATTGGGAGCGACCAACTAAGAGAGCAATAATGGCCATAATCATGCAAAGCGACAAAACATCATTAATTAAAGCATAAAGTGATATTACAAGTCGAAAACTAAAGGATCATAAAGGCTATGGTGACTTGGGACAGTCATAACATGGTGTGAACATGCGCCAAGTCAACCCAAATAAAGCATCAAAGGAGAATACCACAATACTATGCTTTAATATGCTAAAACAACGCATGATTCTTTCAAGGCACATTAAGCAATCTCAATTGTTTATAACATGGCATGCTACAACAAAGATCACTAAGCATAAAGCCAAAACAATATCAAGCATGGCATGACAAAGCATGGGCCACAGTCAAAAACAAACTCCTTTTACCACTTAAGCATGAACTTTCCCACTCTTTTCCAATCCAAACCAAACTATTTGAAAACCAATGTATGAAAGAGGGGGTCCAACCAATTTATTTAGCAAACTAAGGAAACCAAGCAAACGAAAAACCAAAACGAAAACGAAAAAGAAGACGCTCCAAGAACAACACAACTGTGAATGAAACAATAAAAACGAAGTGTCTAGAAAGACTTGAGATTTTTATTGATGAAGAAGGGGATGCCTTGGGCATCGCCAAGCTTTGACGCTTGTACCTCTTGAATATTTCTTGGGGTGACACGGGGTGGAATCCCCAAGCTTGAGATTTTGTCCATTCTTTATCTCATTACATCATTCTTTCCATACACCTGAAAATTCATACAAAACTTCACACAATCTTCATTAGCAACATTAGTGAATTCAAGATAATAAGTCTTTTGGTTCAGTTTCAACACAAGTAAAACTTCCATTAAAACACAAGCTATTGTAGCACTTCCTTTAAAAAGTTCAAATGATCAAAGAGAACTCGAAGAGAAAGAGATTAAGAGGCAAATGAAAATAATGGCAGTAATCTGTCAAAACAGACCAGCACGTAAAAACCAATTTTTTCGAAGACCTTCTGTTGCTCAAATCGAAAAGTGCTGAACTAACGAAAGTTAGATAACAACCTGGGGCAGAACCACAAAAAATTACAGCTCAAAACGACGTACAAAGATTTTTCACGAATGTTTACAGTGAAGTACAAAAATCTGTTTCGGGACAACAACTTTCCCAAGTCTTACTTCCCTCTCATTAGAGGTTACTCTTGGCACAAAAACCACACAAAAATGATAAGGAGAGGTTATTACTGAAGCAATAACTTTCAAGACTCAACTAAAACTTTTGGGTTATCTCCCAATAAGTACTTTTTTTAATGCCTTTAAGTTAGGCATGATAGTTTGAGAAGATGCTCACATAGGAAATATGAATTGAAGTAAAAGAGAGCATCAAGAAGCAAATTCAAAACATATTTAAGTCTAACCCACTTCCTATGCATAGGAATCTTGTAAAGAAACAAGTCATGAAAGCACAAAGCAACAAGCATAGGAAAGCAAAACAAGTGCAACTTCAAAAATTTCAACATAAAGAGGGAAACCTAATATTATTGAGATGCATAAAACCATGTTTCCCTCTCTCATAATAACTTTCAGTAGCATCATGAATAAAATTAACAATATAACTATCACATAAAACATTCTTATCATGAGCCACATGCATAAAAGAATTAATACTCTCCACATAAACATAGTCATTCTTATTAATTGTAGTGGGAGCAAATTCAACAAAATAGCTATCATTTTTATTCTTATCACCATAATCATCAAATATAGGAGGCATATTGTAATCATAATTAATTTTCTCCTCAATAGTAGGTGGACTGAAAATATCATATTCATCATTGTAATCATCATATATTGGAGGTTTGGTATCATCATAAGCAATAGAATAGTTATCTTCCAAAGCTGGGGAACTAAAAAGATCATTTTCATAAAAACTAGCTTCCCCAAGCTTAGACTTTTCCATAGCATTAGTAATAATGGCATCCAAAGAATTCATACTAACAACATTGCTATTATCATGCAAATAAAGTTTCATAGGTTTTTTAATTTTCTCTTCAAACACTTCATGTCCTAACTCAAGATAAATACTATAAAGCTCTCTAATTTTGTTGTTGTTTTCCATTAAGCCTAACTAATGAAAACAAGAAACAAAAAGACAAAATTGCAGAATCTAAAGGAAATAACTTCGAGCACTCACATCGGAGGATGTGAGTACCTTTTACCTTACCTCCCCGGCAAAGGCGCCAGAAAATAGCTTGATGTCTACGCACTTCTATTCTTGTAGATAGTTGTTGGGCCTCCAAGTGCAGAGGTTTGTAGAACAGCAGCAAGTTTTCCCTTAAGTGGATCACCCAAGGTTTATTGAACTCAGGGAGGAAGTGGTCGAAGGTATCCCTCTCAATATACAAGAGTGTCTTGTGTCCCCAACACACCCAATACACTTGTCAGGTGTATAGGTGCACTAGTTCGGCGAAGAGATAGTGAAATACAAGTGATATGGATATAAGACAACGATGCCAGAAAAGAGTTTGACGGGAGGAAAAGACTAAAGGCAAAAAGATGGAAGCAAGCAAACATGTAACATATCTAGTTGCAAACGGTGTTTCAATGTTTAGAAACAAGGCCTAGGGATCATACTTTCACTAGTGAACACTCTCATATAAATATCTTCTCTTTATGATACTACTCTGAACTACTCTCTGGTTGGACACTCTAATCCATGGTAGGGCTATAACAGCACACCTCAAAGTAAGCCTTTCCCATCTAGATAACCCCACACTGTCACCCTGAGCACTATATGGTTCCAACAAACACCACAATTTCATAGAAACATCCAACTCCAAATATAACTCATAACAAGTATTTGTAATCTCTAGCCTAAGTGCCACCATGGTGTGCACGCTGTCACTTTCACACACATGGGGAGAGCAGAGATCTATTAAAGCACTTGAGTAGCAAGGTAGATCTACTTGATTACAAAGCTCATGATCACAATATGATCATGCATAGAGAGAGATGAACACATAGATACCGGTAGAACCCTTAGCCTCGAGGAAGAACTACTTCCTCATCATCATGGGAATCAGCAATGGCGATGGAGATGGTGGTGGAGATCGATGGAGATGGCTTCGGGGGCACTTCCCTGTCCCGGCAGGGTGCCGGAACAGAGACTTCTGTCCCCTGAATCTCCTCTTCGGTGGCGGCGGCGCTACGGAACTTTTCGTGGATTTCTGATTGACGACTTAGGGTTTTTGCATCGGGAGGATTTTATAGGCGAAGGGGCAAGGTCGGTGGCTAGCCAGGGGGCCCACACCATGCCCTGGTGCGGCCAGGGGGACCCGCGCCTAGGGATGGTGTGACCACCCTGTGGCCCTCCTTCATCTCTCCTTCTGGCTCCGTGAGTCTTCCGGGAAAATTACGACTTTGGCTTTTGTCCGGTCCAATTCCGAGAATATTCATTTTCTAACTTTCCTGAAACCAAAAACAGCAGAAAACAGGCAACAGGCACTATGGCATCTTGTTAATAGGTTAGTCCAAGAAAGTGTATAAAAATACTCCAAAGTGTGGACAAAACATAAGAAAGTAGATATAAAATAAGCATGGAATATAAAAATTATAGATACGTTAGCAACGTATCAGGCCCCAAAGTCTGACCGAATTTGACTAGTCACACGTAAATTGGGGTATTTTAACTTGTGTCCTCAGTTTCCGTGCGGAGTGGAGAAAGTGGACGATGATTCGTGCTTCCTGTGCTACGTGTGTGTGGTGATGCGCGCCAGGCGTAGTGTGTTGTAAATCGACGGCTGCAACGCATCTTCTTTCGCCGTTTTAATACCCCAGGGCACGGGTAATTTTCCCCTTCGTCTTCATCTTATCCGTTTCCTTGCCATTGCTCCTCTATTTACTGATCCATTACAAGCTCTTGCGCTGGACATTCTTTGCGTCTTTCCGGGTCAGTTCTCGTGATCTAAGAGGATGAGGTTGTCGGTGTAGATGGGGAAGAGCAAAAAATCCACCGGTGCTGGGTCGAGCGCCACCACCCCAAAAGAAGGGTGTTGCGAGCCGTGTCACGAATGGCTCATGGCGGCGTTCGTCGGTGAGGCCGTGTGACCTATGGCCCCTTCACCAAGCTGGTCTGATTCTAGTGGATGAGGCGGACTGCAAGATTCCAGGCGCTGAGGTAATCCCTGATCCTCCGGCCAAATTTCGGATGATGGTTGTTGCCTTCCTTCTTCACGGTATTTCGCTTCCCCTCCATGATTTCTTCTGTGGTTTGCTTTTTCTATACGGGATTCAGCTACACCAGTTTTCTCCCAACTTGATTCTTTGCATCGCTTGCTTCATCACCCTATGTGAGTGCTGGCTCAAAATTGAGCCACACTTTGGCCTCTTTAAGAAGCTGTACAGACTAAAGAGGCAAGCAGGCACTGGCTTTGTGGTGTATGATGTTGGTGGCTATGGGATATCTATGATCCCTCATGTGCAGTATTTCAACTTAAATTTTGTCAACTTTGCTCAAGGATGGAGGGACAAGTGGTTCTACATCCGCGACCAGAAGTTTGATGGCCAGAAGTACGACCTAGCTCCATTCGACTCGACCATGGAGACAAAGAACAAGCGGTCCTAGAAGAACACCGTTATGCCAGGTGAGACAGACGAAGTCGAGGCCTTGTACTGGCGAGTGGAGGCTCTACAACTTGTTTATGGTAAGGAGGTCATAGGTGTTGACATCATCCGGACATTCCTGCGACGCCGAGTGCAGCCTCTGCAAGCTAAGGCCCACCCAATGTTTCTATGGGCTGGCATAGCTGATCCCACTCACATCTCTGCTGAAGACTTGTCTTCCTGGGAGCTCGAGAAGAAAATTAGGTTGTTGACCAGATTGATGATGGATTAGCCGCTCCCAGCAGAGACAACGACTGAGTCATTCAATGCTACCCATCCCATGCGAGAGGTAACGTCCTTTATTGCATTTTCTTTGCCTTGCTTTTATTCGACTCTGATTTAATTCATGTTGTTGCCCATGTTCCAGGATTAGAAGGTGGATGGTACGATGCCTCCAGTACTTGAGAGTTTGGAGGATGCCCCTGATGGTGAGGAAGTGGGGGAGTCAGAGTCGACCATTCCTGCTACGCAATCCCATGAAGCCCCCAAGTGCAGTGAGGGTGGCACTCGCAAGAGGGGGTGGAGCATGGACTCAAATGCCTCTACTCCTGAATCTCCCAGGGTGCCTGCCCTAGGCACGGATGGTAGCAAGTCATTCCCAACGGTGCCTCTCCATGTTGTGCCTTCCGAGCCTCAAGCGAAGAAACAGAAGCAGGTGAAGGTGTTCGACCTTGACGACTACTACGGGTAAGTCTCGTCAATCATGCATTATGGAGTGTGTTGGTTGTTGCTATGCTGATGAGTACTCCGCTTGATATTTGATTGATAGGGGGACTACTCCTTCTAAAAGCACCGAGGATGAGGAGGATCAGGGAGACGTGGACTCCGAGTCCAAGGGAGCAGAGGCAACAGCGCCCTCCCCCAAGACAGTGGACACCTCCGGTGAGAGTTCTTCAAGTTCCTCCAAGTTGGGGCTCCGTAGAGTTCTCGCTCGGACGATGGGAGCAGAGCCTTCTGAGTCTTCAAGTGATCATGTAAGTGCAGTTCTTGCATTCGAGGGATCCTCCGAGTCTTTTCTTTGGTATAACCCAAAGTGTTTTCTCCAGCCTTTCCTGTGAGATATGGTGCACATGGGAAAGCAATACATGCGCCTGGATGCTGACTTCCGACAACTCCAGGGTAAGACATATTGCTCTTATGTGTGATTCATCCTGGTATGTAGGGATCTTTGGTCTGATGTTTGCTCTTGCGTGCTAGAAGAGAATAACCATGCTCTCCGTCGGCTGGAGTCTCTCGAAAAGAAACTCAGCACATCAAAGACCAAGAAGAATGATGTTGTTGAAGCCCTCGAGCGCTACAAGACAGAGTCGAAACATCGGGAGGAGGACTTGGCGGTGGCCGCGGCGGAAAGGGAGAAGGGTCTAGCGAACCAGCTCATGACAGCTGCTCAGGTTCTCTCCGGTAAGTTTTCTTTGTGCGAGTTGCTCTTCTTAGTTGTCCTCCTTTGGCTCCTTTCCTCTTGAGCTTTAATTGCTCTATCTTTGTAGATGCAGTCGATCTTGATTTCAACTGTCAGGCGCTGATACGCGATGACCCCTTGGTTGGCACCGTAGCTGCAGTCGAAGACTGCAACGTCTCTGCCAAGGATGTGTTTCAGAAGGCCAAGGTCATGCTCGATCGTTCCATGAGGAAATGTTTCCAAAAGCTAAGGTCATTGAAGACATCAATGTTCTTGCTGAGGCCTTGTCCGAGGGTGTGCCTGCGGAGTACAAGCAGACACATAAAGCAGCGGGTGCCTCCCTTGGACTAGCGATGGAACAAGCTTGTGGTGCTAGGCTGTACATCAACAAGATTACCTCCAAGATATCGGTGGCAGCAGAATGCAAAGAGGTAGCCTTTGCTCCCTTTGCCCAGCTTTGTAAGAAGTATGGCCCGCGACTCATCGAGATGATTGGAAAGTACTCTGCGGAGCAGAAACGGTTGGCCGTGGCGTAATCCACGGCGTCAGAGGCTCCTGCAGGTTCCACGAGGCCTTCAGATGCTTCTGCGTAGGCCGTGCCACACCACTTCTAGTGCTTTTGTTGTATAGTGTTGTTAGAACTTTGTAGTTTATTCGAATGCTTTTGTGAGCTTGAACCACCAGAACCTGTCTTAGTCTTTCGAATTAACCGTGTGAATTGTTCACTTGTCATTTTGCGTGCTCCTTGGACTTGTTGCCTCTTGAAAAAAGTGCTTATCATTTGATTTTTTGCTTGACTAGGGTCATGCGAGTGGCACACAAGACGCGCCATTTTCCTATACTCCATTAGCTCCTCCAGGCTTGAGGATGGATGAACTGTCGCTGCTCCCCCTCCTGTGTGATTGTGTGAAGGATTTGGAGAAAAATCTGGTGATTATCCGCGGCAACACTGATGTGTGGAAGTCAAAAGAAGAGAAGGCTGCTGAGCGAGAGAAGTATCTGCTTGGCGAAGTCGTCCAGATTGGCGAACAACTGCAATGTGAGCTTTCTTCGACTGATTTGTGTTTTTCTTGGCTTGTCATGATGTCGACTAACATGTCTTTATTTTTTACTAGCACAAATACACGTGCGTTGCACCGGGATAAAAAATTATTTTACATAAGGCATATGTGAAATCCTAACCATTCTCACCTTTGAAATTCTGGCGATTAGAATTTTTTGTAGACTGTCCGTAGGTTTTCCTTCATTTTCTTTCTCTACCACATGCAGACAAACCAATTAGGCTCTCCACTCTATGTTGTCAGAGATATTTATGGTGAATGCCCTCATGATCACAACAACCAACCATCCTCATTTTCTCACCTGTCTCATTCTCTTGGTCGAGGCTCGTCTAATCGCGATGAAGGGATGTCAGAGCTCTTGTAGGGCATATGGTATCTACCGTTCGATGTCCCATAAAACCATCTAACGAAGCCGACAAGACCAGCTCCTTAGCAGTGAGCGCGTCCTCCCAGCTGCTAACTCCTTGGATGCAAAAAACGAAGTTACTTTGTAGTTTTCTTGCACCAGATTTGGATTCAGCCTGTTTCTTATGTGCAGGTCGATAGTTCAAACTTAAAATTCCACTTTGCTCTGTTTTTGGGTGCACCTCAATTTGATCTCGTGTGCAATTAACTGGGTCAGACCCTGAACCTCAAAATCTACGTAGTATATGTATCGATTTACCTGTTTCAGGCTCCCAACAAAAGCGTTTACTCTGAGTTGGTACGTCCAAGGACTGGTGGCAACACTGACAGATTACTCAGTGATTGTTGGCAGCGGCGGCGAAGTGCCATCCTCTGGTATTAGAGCTGGGAGGGGCGACCGGAGCTGGTCATGTTCAGAGATGGTCGCCATTGACTGGATCTCCCAGAGCTAGACGTCTTATGATTTTGCATGCCTTGGCCTCGCGACCCTCGGTGGCTGGCTAGACAAGCTTCGCATGGACCCTCGCACACGGTTGCCGCGGCTTGCACGTGTTGGGATTTTATTTACGGGGAAGGATTCTATTGGATTTACACCGAGACTCAGTTTCGTTTTTGTTTTGGAGAGGCGTGATTACCAAATTTTTGAACGCACCAAACAAACGAAAGCGCCCTAACGGATGGACCAAAGCGTACTTTGACGGACGAACAGAGAAACACTCCTTCTTTTATTATTAGATTAGATATAGATATGCAGTTGTGAATCTTATTCCGCGGGAGGAAAGAGAGCAGGTTAGTATCCGACTCAATTCCCTTAATCAATATGAGCTCGAGGGCACCTAAGTTCTAAGTTAGAGATTTCAACTACGTAGGTAGTGATGGGTGCCTGTTTACCTAAGTTGGCCTAGTTCTTTTTATAATGAGCATTCGTGTCCGGAAACTTTGATCCAACTGAAGCAGATAGGGAATCTATAAGGGATGCACCATTAGGATCTGATCGTATTTTAGCGGATCCCCGACAAGCCATTTACCGGTACTTGAGATTTCCACTATTCCTTAAACGCCTTACATCCCAGCCAGAGGGTTTTTCTGGACCGACAGGAATCAGGCAACTATGCTGGCGACGCTGCATGACCGCGTCTTCCAGGTACTGGATGTCCTGAAGCGCACGTGATCGGCACTCGCGGCTGTATATGGCGCCATGTTTCCGTTGGATGAGGCACCATCCACCGTCCTCATGCTGCTGCGCAAGTTTCGTGATGTGGGTGCAGTTTACGAGTGCGTCCGTTAGCAACTGGTTGTAGGTGCCAAGACTGCATTGACGCTCGTTCATATGCAACATCCCAATATGGACCTGGCGGCCATTGCTCAGGGTCCACCGGCACCTCCAGATGACACGGCTTGGAATATGTGGCTGCATTACCGAGCGGTTGTCTAGCCTGTGGAGCATATCGTTTAGTTATTCGACGAACAAACCAACATCATCCTTCAGCGATAGTAGCGTAGTTTTAGCCTGCATAGGACATACAACTGATATAAAGCATGTATAGTTTCGATTGGGCGTTGTGGCCCTTGTAATTCACATAATTTTTTTAGTTTGCATGTGTTCAAGTGTGATTATGCGATGCCATTTTGTTAGCCTGACGCCTATAAATCTCAGCATCTTGCCAACCTATCAGTTGGGCTGCAACTGGGTTGAAGTTTTTAAGGGTTCTATTGTAAGGAGACTCAGCTACTCGGTCCATCACGATGGTTAGTTGGTTATATTTATGACGAGGTCATCAGGGAGGCACAACCCCCGAGTGCAGTATGTATAAAGTAAAACATAACAATACTCATGGCTGAGGAAGTTAGCTTTATTTATTGAAGAATAGTAGGAGGTACATTATTTGGCTAAGTAGCCTGGCTGAGTAGCCTTATTGAAAGGTAAAAACATCTAATGGTAGAAACGTCGCAGCTGCGTGATGTTCCATGGGTTGGAGTATGCGACTCCAATCTCTACGTCCTTGAGGCAATAGGCGCCACCTGGGATCACCGATGTGACCATGTAGGGTCCTTCCCATGGAGATTCGAGCTTAAGGTGCTCTTTTTGCTTCAGTAGAAGGACGAAGTCACCTTCGGCGAAGGACCTTGGGCATAGCCGTCAGCTGTGGTAGTTGCAGAGGCTCTGTTGATGCACCGTTGACCGTGCGTCAACAATTACGTGCCTCGTCTAAGAGGTGGACAGATTCTTCGAGTGCGACCATAGATTCGACTTTGCTGTAGGCGACGACCCGTGAGGCCTTGTATCGTACCTCAGCTGGTAACACTGCCTCTGCGCCGTGCACCAAGAAGAAATGTGTGTAGCCGGTGGCACTGTTTGGAGTTGTGCACAAGCTCCATAGCACAGAGGGCAGCTTGCCTGCCCATGCTTCGGCCGCTCGTTCGATAGGCCTAAGGAGTCGCTTCTTGATGCCGTTGCAAACTAGGCCGTTGGCATTTTCGAATTGACCGTTGTTTTGGGGGTGTGCCACAGAAGCCTAGCTGACGTTGATGCCCAGCTTGTGGCAGAAGTCCTGGAACTCATTTGAGGTGAAGTTTGTCCCGTTGTCGGTGATGATGTTGTGCGGCACGCCAAATCGGAAGATGATGGACTCGAAGAACTTGATGGTAGTGGTGTTGGTCTGGTTGGTGACGGGCGTGGCCTCTATCCACTTGGTGAATTGTCGACTGCAATGAGAAGGTAGACGTAGCCTCTGGGTGGCGACTTTTGGAGCTTGTCGACCATGTCAAGTCCCCATTGCATGAAAGGAAAGGCCAAGATTATTAGCTAGAGCTCCACGCCTGGTGCATGCGGCTTATCCGCGAATCTCTGGCAGGCATTGCACCTCTCGATGATGCTCTTGGCGTCACGCATCGTGGTTGGCCAGTAGAAACCAGCCCGTAGTGCCTTGGCGATGAGGGCGCGACTTCCGGTGTGATGTCCGCAGGTGCCTTCGTGGATATCGAGGAAGATGCTCCTGCCATCGTTGTTGACGACACATCGTTGAAGGACACCAGTGATGCTTCACTTGTACAACTCACCGTTGATGATGGTGAAATCCTTGGAGCACCGGGTGATGTGGCGTGCGCTAGTCGAATCGTCCGACAGCTTCTTGGTGAGCAGGTACATGATGTACGACTGAGTCTAGTATGGCTCGATGAGGATGAACTCCATGGGGCCTTCGGGTGAAGGGTCTTGTCCTGCATCAGCGGATGCTCCGACCTCTTCAGGTGGCGTAGCCCCGAGTGCGTGGCTGCTTCTGATGGGCCTTTGGATGGCTTGAGATTGATGGAGCGTTCACATATTTTCTCCAAGAATACTCCTGGTGGCATCGGGGCGCATGTGGATCCTATGTTGGCGAGCTTGTCGGCCTCCTCATTGCTTTCACGCCCGATGTGCCACAGTTCGCATCCATCAAAGTCTCATTCGAGTGTGTTGTAGAGGTCACAGTAGGCGATCATGTTGTCACTGATGGCGTCACACTTGTTCATTGTCTACTGCACCACGAGGTTAGAGTCGTCGTAGATGACGAGTCGAGTGGCGCCATAGGCTTTGGCCATCGAAACTTCATGGGCTCTGTTTACATCGTAGGCTTCTCTTGGGACGAACTGCACAGGCTAATCCTGGGTTACTTGTAGGGCATACCCATGTCAGTGTGTATTGGGTATTACAGAGGGGTATGTTTGGGAGTATGCATCAAGTGATATTTTCACATCCATGTGATGGATAGATACCCTGGACCCACCCTGTGAAATAACATCTACAAGTTTGCAAACATGTGACTAGATCACGAGAATGTAATATCACGAGAACTTGTAAATGTGTTTGTCGGTAACAAGATCAAACTAGGTATGTCAATACCGAAGATCTTGTCTTGGACAAACTAGGTATCATAGAGAAAAGGGAATGAGACTCGACATTCAAGGTTCAAGGATCAAGTTATTCGTGGAATGCATGGGCCATCATGTGTTTCCAGACACCCATTGTTGGTCATTGATCCAAGAGGTGTCTTGATCATGTTTGTGTATTCCCAAACCATAGGGTGTCATGCTTAAGGGTAGATGACGCTTAGGGATTGATTCAAGATCGTAGGACAAAAAAGAGAAAACACCAGAACTATTCTAGGGAGATATCCGATAATGACTAGAGGGGTTCAAAAGGTGTTTCAAAATGATAGATATTAAATAATATGTATTTCATATTAATGAAATGAATTAATATTAAAAATTATTTAAATTTGATTTATGGGCAAACCACCTACATCGGCCTTCCCGGAGGGGAGGGCCCATGGGGGCTAGCTGCCCCAAGGAGCAATAACGCGTGGGGTAGAGCCCATCCCCACCGCCAGCCAGCCTTGGTGGTCCATGGCACGTGGTTGGGGCCCATCCCCACCGCCGACCGTCTCCTCCACCTCCTCCTCCTTGATTAGTCCCACCCCGGGACTTTGAGGGAGGTGGTGCCTTCCTTCCACCTATATAAAGAGGGGATCCCCCTCCCCTCAATCCTACCACATCAATTGGCTTTGCCTATTCTCTCTCCCTCTCCCTCACGTGTGGTTCCCAATATTGGAACTGCATACTGGATAGGGGTTTCTCCACCATACACACATCGTCGTGCTGCTGGACTCTCAGTCCAGGTCAATCTTCTTCCGCTGCTTTGCTGGACCGAAGCCTAGGAGACGTGTTTACACCAGATGCGTGTAAAACCACGAGGCACCGCCATTTGTGGTGCTAGTCGCTTGGAGTTTGGAGCTTGGACGTCTACACGACCTTGAGGTCGGCTACATTGTTCGACTACATCATCCATGTTTCTCGTGAAACGTAATCGCTTTCGGTCTTCAAGTGTATGAACACTAAATCACTCTCGTTACTTTACATCTGTATAGATAGATCTTGGCTATGGTGTTCTTGTCTTTAGGAAACTTTTTTTATGCTATAGAACCCCTTCAGTGGTACCATAGCTGAACTATGCGTACATGTGATAGTACGAGTAGAACACATAAAAATATGTGGGTATTGATTTTCTAGTTGTTACCCTCCCACGTGTACGTGTTCATATCGTTGCAATATTCGATGAAGCAGCCTGAACCGACCTTACGCGTAATCTTACGCGAGATTGATTCCGCTCTCAACATATGGCTTATACCATATAAGTGGATAGCGGGTGTCCATCTCTCCTACATTAGTTGATATGGCATTTACAAAGGACGACCCTAAAAGGGGTTTTAAAGCGACAACTAGTCAATCCATTTTGTGGTTGGAAGTTCGTAGGTAGAAATGGTTCTCTTACAAAAGTCCTAACAACCGCGTAAAACTTGCAAAAAATGAAGTATAGATGTCTAACTTTATTTTGTAGGAGCACATGATATGATATGGTCTAGGTAAGTATTTGTGAAATAATCCACCAACATGGATGCACTGTGAATCTGGTGTCGCGCTGGGAGCGCTCGATGGAGAACAAGGCACGACAACCATGTCATGTCACATTATGTATGATGCCAAATTCATATGCATCTAGTTTTGCTTGTATTAGACTACGCCGATAGCATTATAAGATGAACCCTCAACATAATTTCAATGTCCATGTTCTTCCATTAGTGTACACCATCAAGAAAGTCTATCGTTATGAAGAAGGCCATGATGATCGGGTGCTAGACATATTGATATTCGCATATAGTGCGTGCAACCATGTATGCACTGCAATACACTAATGCTTAAAGTTGGCGAGCCTAGCATGTACGAACATGGCCTCGGAAAGCAAATGACTGAAAGGTTAAGCACGAGTCACATGATGATTTGATTGACATTGTGTTGTCCACCCTGGTGGTTATATCAAAGCCCGTGACGACCAGGGATGATATAGTGTAAAGGGATCATGTAATCACTAAACAAACATTGAAAGATATTTGTTTAAGTGGGAGTTATTATAATGAACTCATATTATGAACTAAATAATCTAAGAGAACTTGCATAGGTTTGTTGTAGTTGGCATCTGTTGGACTACCTTGCGCTTAGTTGTAATTGAGATAATAGAACTATAATATTCTAGATACTTACTTTACGGACTAGTACCGTATTGTTTGAGTGTTGAGTTGAAAGATAAAAGTCCTAAAGCAATCTTTCAAGTAAACCTCACTTACTCTATAAGGTTTAATAAGTGTATTAATCCTAGAGTAACCAATTCCAAAGTTGGTGTATAAATAATCATGCTTGCCTCCATGAGACCAGATATTAGAAAGTTTTTAGTATCAAGACTATGTGGGATCTGAAAGATTCATTTCAGAAATCATCTTGTGTAAACGATATTCTACTATCGAAAACACTATTTAATTGCAACATGACAAAGTATTATTTAGTCAGAAACAGATTCTCATATTGGATGAGCATTTGTGAATGATGGTGACATTAGGCGTACCTATCACCCAATAAGTTTGGGAACTAAAATTATACAAATGTTCGTCCTTTTAAACTAAAGTTTTCATGATAGGATGAATAAGAGGTACAGGTAAAATGTTTACTATGCTAAAAGATCACTAAAAGTAGAATCTGGAAGAACACGAATCAGGTGATGACAGTGATCCACTTCAAAGTGTAAATTTAAAGGTATTAGTGTTTGACTAACACACTTGGACCAAGTACCATTTGATTAGTTCCACTATTGATGTTGATTTATTCTTCTGAAAGAGAGGAAAACGTTGGAAGATAATCTATAAATGTAGTTGGCAGAAATTAAAGGACTGGATTGTCCAGCTCAAGAATACACAAGATATACATGTTATGAATGTATATTCTTTGCTTGTTAAACCAATGTAATTCTTCTGCATTGGATGTTGGATTGGTTGGTATGAAGTATCATATAAAACAACTCAATATAATAAATACAATGGTCCAAGAGACTAGCAAGAGAATATGCCAATGATGTTCATCGACAAACAAATAAGATGTTATTATGTTTGTCATCTACATCAAGGACCAAACTGTCAAGATTTATTTCGATAACTATTATTTGGTTCCAGCATTATGAGAACAAATTGTTGTTCAAATAATTAATATATTCTATAGATGATGGATGAACCATTATAAATCTTCTTGGTAAAATAATATTCATAAAACTAAATGCTAAAAATGACACAATACGAAATGATTGAAATTTCACTTAAATGTGACAACACCATTTAAGTTATATTCGAAATAAAGATATGAGGAAACTCCATGTCGATGGAATTTTGTAGTCAAGTTGTTTTGGAACGAATTGACGCTTGTAAGACTTTCCTATAGATAACTAAAACTCTGTTCGCGAGCAAAAGTTGAACGGATGGCTAACTTAGTGGAAGCAATAAATATTTATGTGTGTGATCCATTATGTAAATCGTGTGTGGTGGATTATTCTACTTCATATACTTTCACCAAGGAGTTGAATAGATATATGATATATATGTTTAATTAGTAAGAAGTATAAGACATTTGAATATGTTCAAAGGTTTTAGCGTGAAGTAGAAATCATTGTAACAAGAAAATCAAGAGTTTATGATTGGATCATAAAACAAGAAATTTGACTTACAAGTTTAGCAATTATCTAAAAGTTGAGAAATTGTTTCATAAACTTGAGTTTCCCAAAACAACATAGTAATATGGAATGTTTTGAGAATATGATCAAACCTAGTTTGACTTGGTGAGATCAAACATAAAACTGCCATTACAATTTAAAATATCATGCTATAGTGCTATACCGCTTTTACACTGAAAAGAGCAACATCATGATCCATTAAAATGGCAAGGGGTAAAACCTAGTCTGTCTTTTATTAAATTTGGTATGCAAGGCATATGTAAAATTATTATAAAAGCAAAGTTGGATATGCACGTCTTTGTAGGTTATCCGCAAAGTAATCGTTGGAATTCCTCCACCGTAACACTAAAGAAAAAAGTGTTTGTCGCTAGAACGACGAGTTCTTTGAGGAGGAACTTTTCATGAAAAGTTGAGTGGGACAACAATAGAAATTTTGATGAGGTTGTCTAAACCTAAGTGACATGATCAGAGTAGCGCAACACTAGAAAGTATTCTGGAGGCTGCTACAATGCTCGTGGCTACCATTTCTGCAAATGTTGTAGTTCTAAAAATCTAAGTTCCTATTGGACCATGTGGATTGGGTAATAATCAAATAGCAAGATTTGAGGCAAAGTGTCATTGTTAGATAATTATATATCGATTACATGCAAAGAAGCGATGATGATCTCTGACTCCGTAAGATGGATAGAGGCCATGACGATCAGTGATAGTCTCCACATATGAAAATCAAGTTGTGAACTTGGAAGTCCCTCAGAAAGGCGTGAAGATTTTCAAGGCGTAAGTCGATCTATAAAGAAACATACATGGATATTTACATGTGTGAAATGAACTTGTCGGAAATAAGTTTACGACAAAGTTCAAAGTGTTGACTGTGACAAGATTTGATCTTTCGCAACGATATTTAGTCTGTATGGATTATTGAAGCAACCACTACATATTGAGATATTTGTAGTTGAATAAACAAAACAACATTCTTCTAATATAATGGTCACCTAGGATATATGCATGACACTATCCTAAGGTTTTTGTTAATTCGAAAAGTGCTAAAAATATATGCAAATTTCAATGGTTGAAGTAACCATAAATCAGTTGTAATCTTGACCATGATGAAACTATTAAAGATTTTAATTTCATCAGAAATGATGAAGATGTCCGTGTTTACAAGAAAGTAAGTGGGAGCGTTAATACATATTTCCAATGCTTTATGTGAAAGACATTTTGCTAATTGGAAATGATGTATCTTTTATGAGACGCGAATTAAGAATTTTATTGAAATTAGATTTTGATGAAAGACTTAGGAAAAACTAGAATGTTAGACATCTAAGTCTATACAGATTAATTGAAATGCTAATATGGTTATGTGGAAGTACATATATAAAATATTGAATTAGTTCAGTATGGTGGCATATTTGAGTGGGATCTATGTGAGTTTCCTAGTCAATGTTTGACAAGAAAAGTTCTTGCCACATGGTAGCAAGATCAATTGTATTGACAATTGGTATGTGAAACCTCGTGGATGATTTGAATAATCATGAATGCCACAATATTTATATATCTAAATGAGTCATATGCTCTAAGTTCTAGGAGCATATACCGGAATAACACATAAGATGATCATTGGACAATAGTGATGATATTCTTGTGTACTTTGGAAGAATCAAGAATAATAAAAATGTTTTATTGACATATCTCACTAGTTCGTAATAGTTGTGTATCATGCTATAGCTGTATAAAGTGGAAACATTAATACATGTGTGGTATATAAACAAATCAGGTCCCTAGTATCCTCTAGACTAGTTCGTTGGGCAACTGATGATCAAGGTTTCCTGATCATGGACTTCACCATAACAACTGACAATGAGGCCACTTCATTAGATAAATGAAGTGATGAACACATACCAAACCCTAGTATTACAATGTGATATGGTCGCAAAGTTCAACATTGCAATATCTAGTAAAACATAGTAACTTATTCTTTTGACTGTGAAATCATGTTTAACCACTATCACCTGAGGCTGCTTTGATCTCATCAACCGTCAGACCGTAGTAGGGTGGCATAAAGGCGTGTATTGGGTATTCAAGAGGGGTATGTTGGGGCGTATGCATCAAGAGGGATTTGCACATCTGAGTGCCTAGGCCCACTCGGTGAAATTACATTTACAAGTTTTAAAACATGTGAATAGGTATTGTGTTTGTCGGTAACAAGATCGAACTAGGTAAGTCAATATCGAAGGTTAGGTCTTGGACAAACTAGGTATCATAGAGCAAAGGGAATGAGACTCGACATTCAAGGTTCAAGTGATCAAGTTATTCATGGAATGCATGGGGCCATCATGTGTATCTAGACACCCATTATTGGTCTTTGATCCGACAGGTGTCTCAATCATGTCTGTGTATTCCTGAACTCTAGGGTGTCACGCTTAAGGGTAGATGACACTCTGGGATTGATTCAAGATCATAGGAGAAACGAAAGAAAACACTAAAGCTGTTTCGGGGAGATATCAGAACTGTTCTGGAGATATCCTATAATGATCAGAGGGGCCCGAAAGGTGTTTCAGAATGATAGGTATTAAATAATATGTATTTATTATTAATTAAATGAATTAATGTTAAAAATATATTTAAATTGGATTTATGGGGCAACCCACCTACATGGGCCTTCTCGGAGGGAAGCGCCCATGGGGGCTAGCCGCCCCAAGGAGCAAGAGCGCATGGGGTGGGGCCCATCCCCACCGCCATCCACCTCCTCCCCCTTGATTAGTCCCACCCCGAAACTTTGAGGGAGGTGGTGCCTCCTTTCCACCTATATAAAGAGGGGAGCTGCCTCCCCTCAATCCCACCACATCAATTGGCTTTGCCTATTCCCTCTCCCTCACATGTGGTTCCCAAGATTGGAACTACATACCGAATAGGGGTTTCTCCACCATACGCACACCGCCGTCTGGGTTAATCTTTTTCTGCTGCTTTGCTAGCCGGAGCCCGGGAGACGTGTCTACACCGGATGCGCGTAAAGCCACGAGGCACCGCCATTTGTGGTGCTAGTATCTTGGAGTTTGGAGCTTGGATGTCTACACGACATTAAGGTCGTCTACATCATTCAACTACATCATCCACATTTCTCGTGAAACGCTAATTGCTTTCGGTCTTCAAGGGTATGAACATTGAATCCCTCTCTTTACTTTACATCTGCATAGATAGATCTTGGCTATGGTGTTCTCGTTGTTAGGATTTTTTTGTGGAACCCCTTTAGTACATTCATGTCACTACATTGGGAGCTAAATTGACATTCAACAATGGCGAGCAGCTTCACCAATGCCTCCGATTCCACTTTCTAGATAAATTATTCCCACAATGAAGCATGTGCCCTACCATGTCATCCATGCAATGAAATCATTTGTGAAATCTCTACAAACCACGTGTGATGCCCCATTCATCTTTTTTTATAAAAGCTTTCCAAGTACAACCAGAAGCATGGATACCTCTGGCCCATGAACGCAGATATCCATGAACGATGGACAACAGTGGCATGTTCGGGATCACATGCAAACCAAAGTAGTAAAATAAAGGGATTTCTATTTTTGTTCCCCTGGTTTGTTAGTTGCACTTAATTTCCCTAGCTGCTTAGTTTTTCCTCACTTTTGCCCTCCCTCCATTCCGAAACCCTCACATGCGCTCGGACGGGGGGATGCCGTCAGGTCAAAGGCTTGACCGTTACATGCTGACCGGTGGGACTGCATTGGGGCGGGTCGTGCGTTGAGCATTACCTTACATCGCCTCGACCATTACATGCTGACAGGTGGGGGCAGGATACACAACAGACCAGCCATCCATCTCTCGCTGATTATGGGGGACGTGGTGTGGGACCATATGGGGAACGTTTGGTGGTTACGTGCGTCCTGTCGCCTAAATTGGAAGTTTTCTTTTTTGTTATTTTTATGATTGGCCTTTTTAAGAGCACTTTTTCCCCTCTCTCTCGCTAATAGTTGTGTTTTTTTGCCCCAAAAGGTAGCGAATCTAGAGCAACTTCTCTCTTCATTTATTGTTCCTTTTGCCCTCGTTTTCCCCCAATCTGGTAGCAAATCTAGAGCAGCAAAACTAACCAGCACCATAAATAAATTTAATAAACAGAGCATATGTAGATAAAATAGCTAATATAGGTTATATAGTACGGTACTTAGAGAGGTTTGACAATTAGGCTGCTCAGCAGCAGCAGCGGACAAGTTCAACACAAACAAGACAAAAGAAGCTGCTTTACAGCAGTAGCAGTAGCAGATCAGTGGCCCCTCATGGCCTCTGCTAGGAGGGACTCTGCCTCCTTCCTCTGGCGCCTGCTCCACTTCTTGCTGCCCAGTCCTTTGACCTTGGGCGCCTTGGGCTTGATCGGGGGCATGCGACCCTCCTCGATAGCCACCTTCTAGAGGTTGCGGAGGTGAATACCGAGCGCCTGGTGCTTGGCTATGAAGCCGTGGATGTTCACGGACTCGCCGTAGGTCCTCACGTCCTCGACATGCTTCACAAGGGAGTTGAAGTCCGTGGTGCGGAGCCTCCTGGTGGGGTAGAAGGGGCACCCGTACATGTCGCCGGCAAAGAAGTTGTTGTACTGGCCGGACTTTAGCCTCCTCAGCACATGACGAGTCTTGGTGTCCTTGGACTCATTGTCGCTACGAACGTCGCTACTATCCTCCTGTTGGAAAAAACAGTAGAGTGCAATAAGGACATGATTGAGATACTTTGATTATCGGGATTGATTATTTGCATAAATTAACCGATTGAGATCTCCTGATTATTCTCCAAACCTCAGAACAAATCAAATACTGATCCTAACTATGAACATGGAGGTTCAAATACGAACATGGGGATTCATCAAAATACGAGATCTAACACAAGAGGATTAGCTACTATAAAAATACGAACAGCCGAACCCTAATAACAAACGATCTAGCATCTAATGATGGGAACGGGGGAAGAACAAGGGAAGGGGATAAAACCCTCGTTACCTCCAACCATGGGTCGGAGATGCTAGTGTCGTAGGGGTTCTCCGGCCTTATTTAATCAACCTTCTCGTAGGGGTCCTAGCGAAGCGGGATCTGCCCGAGACCGGCGGGGGCCTCCTCACCAGTGGCTATGGTGGATGCGAGGACGGGGACGGGGGCTCCTCCCTGGCGGCCTTGGAGGCGCCGATGGCCACCGCACCGTTCTTCTCCATCTCTGGCATGGTTGGGGTTTTCTTGCGGGTTTGCAGAAGGTGATGGGACAGTGGAGACGGTTGAGTGAGCGAGTGAGTGATGAGTGAGCGTGGGGAGGCCTCTATTAAAGGAGAAGGGAAGCGACGTTTCATTCACTACCGTGCACCGCGTAACCGCGTACGCTACTGCACCGTGCATGACCACACGTGTCTGCTACCGCCCTATGCACCGCACACGCATACTGTGAGTCACATTTTTCCCTCGTGTCTAACCCTGGCGACTCAGTTGTACTCAGTTTTGCCCTCGGGTGTATCACTGGCAGTTTGGTTGTACTCAGTTTTGCCCTCCAGTACTAACACTGTCGTGTGTAATACACTCAGTTTTACCCTCCGGTGGCTGGTCAACAAAGAGTCAACGAATAGGTTTTAGCTAGCTAATTGAGTCATTTTTGAAGGGTTCTCAACATAGAAAACAAAAATTTTCCTACGATGGGAACTATACGCCAAGATCTATCTACTAGATACAAGCAACGGGTGGATATACATCCATGAAGAACTTACCCTCGAATACAACAAAGTTTTGTTAACGAGTAGGAACTCATGGATGCTGTAGTCGTACGCTTGCCGATCTCAAGATCGTGTGGAAGTTCTAGTGCCACAAACCAGCAGCGCATCCGCACTCGCACACACGTTCAGGCCACTGAACAACCTCCGCCTCCTCACTCCAGCGATGCAGCGGAAGCAGCAACTCCTTCCAGACGAAATTCCACCGTGAACATGTATCTCGCTAATCCGAGACCATGGGGAAATTATTCTAGAGGGGGAGAGAGATCCTTCACGAGGAGGTGTGTTGAAGAAGGGTGAGAGGGGTGGCCTTTTATAGGAGGAGGGGGGTACCCCTCCCCATGGCCGGCGCCCCATGGGGGGTGACCCCTCACCTCCCCCATTCATGTGGTGGTAACTCTCTCCACATTAAAATGCCCCTTCACATTCTCTTTTAAAGTCTCCACTTTAAATGCATTAAATTTCTCCAAATTTAATGCTCTCTCATTTAATAAAACTCCTTTATTAATTTTATTCAAATTTTCTTAATTACTTTAATTAACAAACATTCACATAAAACTCCCTGCAACATTTCAATATTACATGCAGAACCAATTTCAGCAATATCACCCGAAACAGTTTGAGTGTCTATTGAAATAATTCCAGCGCTTTACAATTCATTCGTCTGAAACATATTTGCTCCAAATGGTGTTGGTGTCTCTTAAGTGTGTCACCCTATGGTTCGTGAATAATGCATACATGATCGAGACCCTTCTCAGATCAATAATCAGAAGCGGAACCTGGAGATACATACTGACTCCTACACATTCTATGATGACTTCTGTGATCGTGAGAACCTTTAACGCTAAGTAACTAAATCCCTTTGTCTCACGATATATTACATGTCTGAGATTCGATCATCGGTATCTCCATACCTAGTTTGATCTCGTTACCGACATGTACTCTTTTCTCGTTCCCGTGACATAACATTCTAGTGATCTCATCACTTGCTTGGAAGATAACCAATGTGATATCATCGAGAGAGCCCAGAGTATATCTATCCGTCATCGGGATGGACAAATCCCACTCTTGATCCATGAGCCTCTACATAAAACTTTCGTAGCACTGAACCCACCTTTATAATCACCCTTACACGGTGTGATGTTTGATGTTATCAAGATACTTTTCCAGTGTTAGTGATTGACATGATCTCATGGTCTAAGGACTAGGATTACTTCGTTAGATGTTATAGCAATATGAACACAATGACTTTGATCGTAATGCTATAATTCAGATGAATGTTCATCAAATCATTCCACTAATGTTGTGACCTCGTTATTAACAACATCCAATGTCCATGATCAGGAAACCTTGATCATCTTGTTAATCAACGAGCTAGTTTATAAGAGAGGCATAACTAGGAACTTTCCTTTTGTTTATTAAACACACATGTATTAACATTTCCAAATTAATACAATTATAGCATGCAAAATAAACATTTATCATAAATAAGGAATAAGATAATAACCACTTTATTATTGCCTCTCGGGCCTATTCCCTTCAGTCTCCCATTTGCACTAGAGTCAATAATCTAGTTTGAACAACTTTGCGTATTGAACACCTATGGCTTTCTGGTGTTGCATATACATGATTGCTAGTGGTTAACATAATCTCCGGATCTGACAGTTTCAGGTCCGTGTGTATTTGCATGTCTTTGCGTCTCTATGCATCACTCATTCTCAAATGAGATGGCATTGTATAAATTTGGTCCTTTGGTGAGACCTTTCGTTCGTTCGGGTTAAAATATGTTGATATTATTGTCATACAATATATCTTCATAGTATTAGCCCACTTTAAAACCACACCTAGTTTGATAATAAACTACTTAACACAAATGCCCTCCTTTGCTGCTACTATAGCAGTCATATACTTAGCCTTTTGTTGTAGTATCCGTCACAATGTATCAACTTTGGAACTCATCCAAATCCATCATGGAACATCTTTTCCATTACATTGTGCCTTCCATAGTCTAAATTGAGATAAATTTAATCTGTATCTTGTGACAAAACTAGTATCAATGTAACACTTTACAATGAACTACCTTTAACTATTTGTCACTTATACATAATATATTCTTAGTTCTTCCAAAGCTCATAAGAATATCTTTACTATCGTCCAATGATCATCTTATGAATCATTCTGGTATGTGTTCATAACGTTTAGAGCATAGGACATATCTGGATATATACATATCACAGTATAATCGATCAAAATCTTCATGTGATTTTACTCACCAAGTGTTGAAACACTTGAATCTTGATACAATCCTTTCCATGCAGAAAGAACCTTTCTTGTTGTTTCCATATTGAACCCTTTCAATATCTCATATATGTACGTCTGGCACAACCATATTAGCGCCTCAATCTATCCATATAGATATTGATGCCAAATATTCCGGTTTTGCCCAAGCCTTTCATCGAAATCCTATTTTAATGAAATTATTAACTTGTGTCAATAAAAGATACATCATTTCCAATCAACAATATGTACTCTGCATAATGTATTGGAAATTTGTCTCAGTGCTCCCACTTAATTTCTTGCAAATGCAAGCATCTTCATCATCTCCGATGAAATTAATCTCCTTTAACATTTTCATCATGGTGAAGATTCTAACTCCGCTATACTCACTTCAACTATTGAAGTTTGCATGCCCTTTTAGCACCCTTTGAATTAACAAAACCCTTTGGACCGTGTCTTGTACACGTCCTAGGTAACCATTCTATTAGAAGAACATTGTTTTGTTTATTCAACTACCATACACCAAATTATATGTAGTGGTTGCTACATTAATCTGTCAAGACTAAATATCGCTATGAAAGATCAAATCTTGTCATAGTCAACTCCTTGAACATTGCCATAAACTTCTTTCCGACATGTCAACTATTTCATAGATGTCAAACATCCATGTCTATTTATAGATCCAAATACGACCGCTAGGCTTCATGCCTTTCTGGAGGGTCTTTCAAGTTCGAAGCTTGATTTCTCGTGTATGGAAACTATCACGGATTTTATGACTTCTAGTAATTTTAGGGAGTCAGGGCCCATCATCGCTTCTTTGCATGTAGTCGGTTCATCATTGTCAAAACAATAACGACTTTTGTTTCAAATCTTACTATTTGATTCTTACCAACCCACACGGTTCAATAGGAACTCTAATCACTGAGACCACAACCTTTATAATCACGGGAGCCATGAGCATTTTATCCACCTCCATGACACTTTCTGGTGCTGCGCTACTTAGCACATGTTGCTTATGTTCATTAACCTAATCAAAGTTCTATTGTCCTCCCACTTAACTTTTGTGAAAAATTCCTTATTTAAGAAACTTCACGTTCTAAGCGACAAACTCTTTTGTCTTCGGTGTTATGGAGGAATACCCAACAAATTCTTTGGGATAACCTACAAAGACGTGGACTTTGGTTGTAAACATTTTACTTATGCATAGCATACCAAAATTTTAAGAAAAGACAACTCGGGTTTTATCCCAAACCATAACCCATATGGTGTCATTTCAACGGATCACGATGGTGCTCTTTTTAGTGTAAAAGCGGTAGTCTCTAAAGATTCAATCCTTAAAACATAATGGCAGTTTTATAAATGACACCTTTGATGTTACCATGTCAAACAAGGTTTGATTTGATCTCTCAAACATACCATACTCCTGTGGTTTATCAGGAAATGCAAATTCATGGAACAATTCCTGAAATCTTAGGTGTTTTGCTAAACACGTAACTCAAATATCTTCCTTTATGATCGAATCATAAACTCTTTATTTTTTTGTTACAATGATTTTCCACTTCATCTTGAAAGTCTTTGAACAATTTTTAAATGTTTCATACTTCTTCCTTATTAAGTAAATATACAGATATATTCACTCAAATTTCCGGAGAAAGCATATGAAGTTGAAATATCCACCGCACATGGCTACATATAAGGGACTATATACATCAATATATATAATATCCAATAAGTTAGTGCTTAGCCAAAAATATATCGATCCCGTTGGGGAACCCCAAGAGGAAGGTATGATGAGCACAGCAGCAAGTTTCCCTCAGTATGAAACCAAGGTTATCAATCTAGTAGGAGCAAGGAAACACCTCAAAGGTGTTGCTAGCTGAACTTTGGCAGGGTGCACTACCGGTGCCAGCAGCAACGTGGAGACCTACACAACACAACCACAGAACTTTGCCCCCAACTTGCGATGAGGTGTTCAATCTCACCGATTTTGCTAAAACCAAAGGATTAAACATATCGAGTGGAACAAAGTAATAGTTTGCAGAAAGTAAACAGAAAATAGTAAACAGTTGTAGATTGATGGTAAAAGAAAGGACCGGGGTCCATAGTTCACTAGTAGTGGATCTCCTTAAGATAGATGACATGTTGGGTGAACAAATTACAGCGGGGCAATTGAAAAACATCGAGAAAGCAATCATGCATAGATTACTCATCTTGACTCCTTTGAGACTTGATTAGGCATTATAACATTATACATAGAACGTAATCCAACTACATCTATGACTAATAATCCACCTTTAGGTTATCATCCGAACCCCCTCCAGTATTAAGTTGCAAGCAACGGATAATTGCACTACGCATTGCATGTAAAGTAAACAATACGATTGTTCTATGAACAAAGGATTGTTGTTTTCTCCCTAGTAGCAACAATACATCTAGTACCTTAGAGATTTCTGTCACTTCCCCAGATTACTAGAGGCATGAACCCACTATCGAGCATAAATACTAACTCTTAGAGTTGCTAGCATCTACTTGGCCAAGATAGCTACTAACAACGGAAAGCATGCAAGATCACAAATAACAAAGACATGATAGAATTAATAATCAATCTGAAATAGCATCTCAATATCCATCGGATCCCCGCAAACACAACATGTAGGAATTACAAATAGATGATCTTGATCATGAACGGAGCTCACAAGATCTAAACATGATAGCACAAAGGAGGAGAACCAGCCATCTAGCTACTACATGGACCCGTAGTCCAGATATGAACTACTCACGCATCACACCAGAGGCTTGCATGGTGATGAAGAAGGTCTCCAGGGTGAATTCCCTCTCCAGAAGTGCCGGAAGAGCTTGATCCTCCCGATCTAGGGATGGAGAGGACGGCGTCTACAGACTCTTTCGTGGAATTTTGATTGGGTACTTGCGGTTTCTATATCAGAGGCATCTTATAGGCGAAAGGGGAGGCCGAGGGGGTGCCTAGGCTGGCCACACCACCCCCTGGCATGGGCCAGGCCTGGCCACACGGCCAGGTGGTGTGGCCGCCCTCTGGACCCTCTCCGTCTCGTATTATGGCTCCTTGTGTCCCTCGGTGAGAATATTACTTTGGCTTTTGTCCCGTCCAATTCTGAGAATATTCATTTTCTGACTTTCCTAGAACCAGAAATAGCAAAAAATAGGCAGCTGGCACTTTGGCTCTTGTTAATAGGTTAGTCCAAGAAAGTGTATAGAAAGTACTCCAAAGTGTGGACAAAACATAAGAACTAGATAAAACCAAGCATGGAACATCAAAAATTATGGATACGTTGGCAACGTATCAACATCCCCAAGCTTAACTCTTGCTCGTCCTTGAGTAGGTAAGTGATAAAAAGAAAGAATAATTTTTGAGGTAACATGCACCATCATAAACTTGATCAAAGTATTTGTAAAACATTGATAGCTGGGATCATAGTACTTCAATCATAACATGAAAGACAAAGTTCTAACAATAAGACAAAGCAACTATGTTGCAACATAAAAAGGCACAAACAAAAGATTCATGAATAATAATGCTTTGCAAGACGTTTGTTTGTTTCACATAAAGAAAACATAGCATAGTGGCATTCAGCTTGTCCCTCATAGAGTAGCAAACATAAATGCATAGGACACCTTCAAAGTTCATAAGAGTGACTAGATACAAATAGTTTAAAACAAGCAATATCAAAGCTATGCATCAATCAACAAGTCTTGGGACAATGCACATAGAACTAAGAATGGCCACTATGCTCTCAAAGTAGGTGCATCAAGATAGAAGGTGGAGACTCAACATAAAAAGTAAAAGAAAGGCCTTCATAGAAGGGAGTAGGGATTCAAGTTTCATAAAGAGCTTCCAAAAATTATGGTACTTATTAGCTTCCAGCTCTCATTGCCCCTATCATAAGCATCTTTAGGTGATTAAGGTTAAAGTGACACAACTAAGAGGATATGCTTGACAAGTTATAAGCCAAAATCTCATGCCCCTTACTTACGAAGACCGAACCTCGTGCTACTCAACTTTAGTCACAAGTAAGCTCTTGTCATTGTAAGTACATATGTATCATAGAGAACCGCCAACGGGTACCCCTTGCACATGATACAGGAGATATCCCATAATCAAAATGACAAGGCAAGCAGACAATGAGCATCTCAGCAATCTTTTTATTTGCTATTTGCATAGGTTTTTATTGAGGATGCTTCATAGATTGCTCATTATGGTTATGTTGCAAGTTTCCACCATGATTAGGCATGGCTTAGGCTAGCGGCCCAGGCGTTTCTCTAACACAAATACAAACTCCATGATCTTACAAGTTCCCCTTTTATTTCACACCGCCGAGATCCATAAGCAAAAGAACATGATATCAACGGGGTACAAAGTACAAGTGCAATGTTGAAAGCGTTCCCCATGATACATGGTTCTGCTAACATCAACTTATAAAGCGCAAGCATATACGCAACAAAGATGGACGCAATGGTTCAAGTTTATTAAGTGCAAGAAAGTAAAGTGTGCCATCAAGTTCGTGAGAGCTTTAATCACTAGTTTTCTCATAACAAGTTTAATTCGGAAGGTAGAAAAACAGGAATATACTTGGAATAGCATATGCTAATAGGTAGGTATGGTGGACTCTTTGGAATAACTTGGTTTTAGGAGTTGGATGCATGAGTGGAACTCACACTTGGTTATGGAGGCTAGCAAAAGACTGGGAGCGACCAACTAAGAGAGCAATAATGGCCATAATCATGCAGAGCGACAAAACATCATTAATCAAAGCATAAAGTGATACTACAAGTTGAAAACTAAAGGATCATAAAGGCTATGGTGACTTGGGATAGTCATAACATAGTGTGAGCATGTACCAAGTCAACCCAAATAAAACATCAAAGGATAATACCACAATACTATGCTTTAATATGCTAAAACAACGCATGATTCTTCCAAGGCACATTAAGAAATCTCAATTGTTTATAACAAGTCATGCTACATCAAAGAATACTAAGCATAAAGCCAAAACATTATCAAGCATGGCATGAAGCATAGACCACAGTCAAAAACAATCTCTCTTTACCACTTAAGCATGAAATTTCCTACTCTTTTCCAATCCAAACCAAACTATTTGAAAACCAATGTATGAAAGAGGGGTCCAACCAATTTATTGTCAACACCCGGATTTTTAATCCCAGATGCCTATTATGCCATACATCGCAATCCGAAGATTACCATTTTTGCGAGACATAAAAGATTGGATATCACAGTACATCATCCATTACAAACCATAATAAGGTCTTACACAAATAAAGGATCTCATGATCCAGTCTTAGTATAAACAAGTAGCGGAATAAATAGCGTAGCGGTGGACTCCATCTTCAGTGTCACAGGCAATGCTGACGATGGGAGATGATCCTAGTTGTCGTAGCCGTCCCGTTGTCCTTCTTCGGGATAGTCCTCCTCATAGTCTGGCCACGGGAATAGCCAGGGACAAAATCCATGTGTACTCTTTAAGTACTCGCAAACTATCACCAACAAGTACGGTAATTCTAATAGGAAATGCCAAGTTCTAAGTTTATTTGTAAAGTTAAGTTTGAAACCTAAGATGAGTTCAGAAACAAAGAAAGATAAAATAAAGTTTGAAATCACCTAAGTGGGAACTTAGTTTTCATAGTCACAACCATGTTGTGGTCAAGTCATGTCACAATTCATTTTGAAAACATCTGACAACGGAACAGTATGGCCACTCCAACTGTCCATAACCGCTGACGCGACTATTCGAATAGTTTGACACTCTGCAGAGGTGGTACACTTTCACCACAAAATTCGATACATCTATCAGGGATAACCCTGAATCATCATACTTAGTATGAAGATAATCAAACATAACCTTTCCTTTACACACTCTAGTATAAGAACCTCTCCTATGAGCTTGGCCTCCCAGCCATGGCCATCTGCCATCCTGGGCACTGCTTAGGTGGACAACATTGAGAGGTAGCCTCAGCTCAAACCTCTCCCGCGAGGGAACTAATACTAATGCATATAAACTTCCGGCTAAGCCTTACCCAACTCAGGTATTGTGGTTGTACAGTAAAATTGGAACGCTATCGCATCTGAACCCAACCATCAATTTTTATAAAAGGGCTAAGGATCATGCCTCAACATTTTCATCATCATAAACAATTTGTGTTTCTCAACACATGTCAAAACCTCTCAATAGAATTACTCATCATTCCAAGGTTTTCACAAGTCACTTTCACCAAGTATTCCCATCTAGGGTGATCAAGTTTTTTGTTTAGATCTAATCACTAAGTTAAGAGTGTTCACTAAGGTGGGATGCTAATCTCAATCTCATGCCATATAATGACATCTAAGTTTAACTAGCTAGGCCAAGTTTTATACTCTTTATGCTATCTATAAACAAAGTAAAGAACTTTGGTAAAGTAAAAGAAAGTAAAGCTTGTAAGTAAAACTTGGGATTGGTATAAATCAAGAAAGGGTATAACCAAAGCATGCCTAATGCCTTTGCTCAAGTTAAGTGGGCAAGTGTTAACTTGCTTAGTTCTAGCTTGCCTTGATTGGTGCAGTGGTTGAAATTTTCCTCTTCTTCTTCGGGGTAGAACTCCTCCTCCTCGTAGACTTGGTCGGTACTATCGTCTATAAATACATACGGGAATACACAATCACCAAACAATAACTAGTCTATTTAGCACACTAAGGCACATACTTGATGATCTAGTACCATCACAAACGTCACAAGATTGGATGAACTAGTTTCATTTATTTTATTTGAGAAAAGTAATTTCTACTCATTGGAAATAATCAAGATTTAATATTCTCCATTTAAAATATGGGATCATGTGAACAAATGTCATCACCTCATATTCTAATACATGGGAATGGGATTTAAATGTTGGATCACATTTTATAAAGTTTAAGATTAATATTTAATGATTTAAAGTGACTAGAAATGCCTATATAGCATTATTTTGGTACTAGTCCAAAGTCACTGCATGCAAACCTAAATATTATTACATATTCAGATAGGTATTGTCAAATGTGCTTTTTGAGAGTTGTAATCAACTAAAAAGCTATTATGGTTGATTTTTGAAAAAGTTTGAATGTGGAAAAGTCTCTGTCTTGTTATTTTTGCTATATGTGATCTATAACTCTAATTGATTTAAATCCAATGGGCTTGGATAGAGATTTAAATTATCTTTCCAACAAAATTGGAATCATTCAATTTGGTTAAGTAAATCTTTCTGAGTTGATTTTAAAACTAGTGGACAGAAACTAGATTAAGTCTGAATAGAAAAATCTAAATTTGAATCTGCAGGCTAAGGCAGGAACACTAATGGGCCAGCCCAGTCACACTCCACGGCGCAGAGAACAGCTGACAGGGGGGTCCCGCATGTCAACGGCTCTTCAAACGTGAAGCGGTACGGGGCGATGTGGCCCGCACGATTAGAACTACGATCGACGGCTGTGGCTCGTCGTCGATGACGGACAGGTCGCCAGCGAGACGGAACCCTAGCGTCTCGGTGGGGGTGTAGTGGGGGCATACCAGGGCTCCAGCTAGTGTGGTGATGGGGGCGATCGAACGAGGAGACGACGACGGACTCAGGCGAGGTCGCGGCAGCTCCTGGGGTGGACGAAATCGACAGGGCTCTTCCTCCTCTGCTGCGGTGAACTCTGGTGCAATTTCAGCGAATAGCTGCTCGAGCGGCTCCGGCTAACGGTGGGGAAGGATCAGTGGTGAGAGGGGAGCTGAGTGGTGTGAGGAAATGGTGCTAGGGAGGGCTCCTTATATAGGCTCGATGAGGGGACCGTGAGGGCGACGGTGAGCTCGTCGGTGACGACGATACAGTGCTAGAGGCATGGGCAGGGTAGGCCAATGGTGGCTTGCCTCGTGGCGGTCAGCTACCATGGGATGGCGATGCTAGGGGTGGTGGCATGCGGTCGGGAAAGGCTGGCGCTCTGCACGGCAGATGCGGTGCTCGACGCGTTTCACGGCGGCTTCTGGTCGCGCGTCGGCAAAAGGGGTTGTCTGGGAGTGAGCTGGGGTTAAGGCGGAGCAGCGCGTGCAAGCTGGGGTCGAGGCGCGGCTTGTGCGGGCCTTTCGGGGACGGTGCTTTGGCGTGCTCCGGGCATGGCGCAGAGGCTTGGTGCGCGGACGCTCCTCGGTGGTCCAGGGGATGGCTGTGTCCGTGGGGTGGACAGGGGACCGCGGTAGGGTGCAGCGGAGCTAAGGGGCAAGCTGGATTGGCGCGACCATGTCTCTGGCGCGTTGCCCACGCTCGGCCAGCGGCGACCAAAAACGGGCGGTGCGTTACTGGCGCTGCAGGGTAGGAGGGAGGTTGTCTGTGGGTTAGTTAGGCTAAGAGGGGACAAAGGAGAGATGTGAGGGTTAAATGGGTGACAAGAAATCAATTAACAACAGTAATAGTTAGGCCAATATTTTTCTGCCTTCCAACTATTCGACAAAATGGCCGCAAGAACATTTTAATTGAATTTTGGAAAGATTTTTGGTGGATGTGTTAGTCATATGCTTAAGCATATGTGGTTTCTTGGGATTGTCAAGGTGAACTCATTTGAGTGGTTTTTGAAAAAGTGTGATCTATGCATATGAAATGGATACCATTTTCAAATGCCATTTAAAATTAGAGTTCAAATGTTTTTTTTAAGATTTCAAAGTGGGCCTTGGTAGATCTTTACTTGTACTAGCAAGGGTGCAAAGAGTTAGAATTGTTTCTATTTGAAATTGACTTCTAGGAACACCTAAAGTGACCTAGTGGATTAAAATGGCACAAACGACCATTTGCATTTATTAATTTCATTTGATTTCTTTTTCTTTGGATTTTGCTTGGGGATGATCTAGATGATGTGGAATTCATCTTTGAATCATTTTACAACCATTAGAACAAACAAACATGGCAATTCAAAACAATTCTATATTAATGCAACACATATATGTCTGCTTAATTGTTTTGAATACAATTTTTTTTGTTAACCCTAAATTGGGTGATTTGAATCTTGATTAACCTTGATGTTACAATTATTCAGCAAACTAAGCAAACCAAGCAAATGAAAAACAAAAACAAAAACGAAAACAAAAAAGAAGACGCTCCGAGAACAACACAACTGTGCATGAAACAATAAAAATGAAGCGTTTGGAAGAAACCTGAGATTTTTATTGATGAAGAAGGGGATCCCTTGGGCATCCCCAAGCTTTGACGCTTGTACTTCTTGGATATTTCTTGGGGTGACATGCGTGGCATCCCCAAGCTTGAGCTTTAGTCCATCCTTCATCTCATTACTCATTCCTTCCATACACCTGAAATTTTTCCTTCATACAAAATTTCACAGAATCTTTATTAGCAACATTAGTGCACTTAAGATAATAAGTCTTTAAGTTCAGTTCCAACACCAATAAAACTTCCACTAAAACACAAGATACTTTAGCACTATCCTCAAAAAGCTCAATTCCCCAAAAGAACTCAAAAAAGGAACTAACAAGAAGCAAATGCAAATAATGGCAGAAATCTGTCAAAACAGACCAGCAGGTAAGTACGAATTTTTTCTAAGACCTTCTATTGCTCAAATCGAAAAGTGTTGAACTAGCGAAAGTTAGATAACAACCTGGGACATAAGCACAAAAATTCACGCTTCAAGAGGACGTACAGAGATTTTACACGAATTTTTACGGTGAAGCACAAAATTCTGTTTCGGGATAACAACTTTCCCAATCATTACTTCTCTCTCATTAGAGGTTACTCTTTGGCACAAAAAGCAAATAAAAAGGATAAGGAGCGGTTATTACTAAAGAATAACTTCCAAGACTCATCTAAAACTTTTGGGTTATCTCCCAATAAGTACTTTTCTTTAACACCTTTAAGTTAGGCATGATAGTTTGAGAAGATGCTCACATAAGAAATATGAATTGAAGTAGAAGAGAGCATCAAGAAGCAAATTCAAAACACATTTAAGTCTAACCCACTTCCTATGCATAGGAATCTTGTATGCAAATAAATTCACAAAGAACAAAGTGACAGGCATAGGAAGATAAAACAAGAGTAACTTCAAAACTTTCAGCACATAGAAAGGTGTTTCAGTACCATGAAAACTTCTACAACCATATTTGCCTCTCTCATAATGATTTTCAGTAGCCTCATGAATAAACTCAACAATATAACTATCACATAAAGTATGCTTTTCATGATCTACAAACACATAATTTTTATCCAGCTCAAAAATAGTAGGATTAAAACCTTCAAGCCCACTTTTAACAATTCTATAACAAGATGACTGATCATTCAATTTAGGACCATCATTTAGAGCTTTATCATAAAAAATTTCTAAGCAAAACTCTTTAGTACCATGCATTTCAAAGTTAGGCACAAATAAAGTATTATCGTAGATAACATGATCATAACATTCATCCTCCTTTGGTAAGCATGGGGGACAATCAAATAATGTAAGGGATAAAGAGTTACTCTCATTAGAAGGTAGGCATGGGTAGATCCATTCTTCCTCCTTTTGTTCATCACTCTCCTCCTCTTTTTCATCTAATGAGCTTCCCATTTCAGCAATTTCTTCTTCCATAAGCTCCTACAAGGCATTAGTATCTTCCATTGGTGGAAAGCATCTATTAATATATTCAAGAATATAGCCATTTTCTTCCTTGTAATTATCAAAGCAAAATTTAAGTATATCATAAACCTCATATTTATAAGGTGAATCATCAGTATTTTCAAGTAAACTAGCAAGTTCAAATGCACCATTCCAAGCAATAAATTCTTCAATTTGTTCCACATCATAAAAGTCATATAATTTCCTTTAACATAAGAAGATATGGTAACATTATCATTATACTCACATTGAAAAGGGAGGTGTTTATACCTCCTACAACAACAAGATTTATAAAAGTAGTAAGTAACATTATAAGTAGAGCACACGTTTATAGCAATGGTATATAATTTATCAATTTGTTCCCATAAGTGTTTCCCTTTTTGTGACAAGCGGTGTTCCTTATAATAATATTTTTGTTCTTCCGTGAACCCACCTTGCCAATAAGATTCAGTTTCAAAGAAACCAACCATTGATAGAAAGCATGATAAAGCAAGACAATAACAAAACAATGAAAATAACAATTATAGTAGGAACTAATTTTTTTGTGTTTTTGATAAAGAAACAAGCAAATAAAGCAAAAGTAAACTAAGCAAAACAAAAACAACAAAGTAAAGAGATTGGTTATGAAGGACTCCCCTTGTGAAGATGTCCTTGACTCCCCGGCAATGGCGCTAGAAAATCAGTTGCTTAGCCCAAAAATATCGAGCCCGTTGGGGAACCCCAAGATGAAGGTATGATGAGCACAACAGTGAGTTTTCCCTCAGTATGAAACCAAGGTTATCAATCCAGTAGGAGCAAGGAAACACCTCAAAGGTGTTGCTAGCTGAACTTTGGCAGGGTGCACTACCGGTGCCAGCAGCAACGTGGAGACTTGCACAACACAACCACAGAACTTTGCCCCCAACTTGCGATGAGGTGTTCAATCTCACCGGTTTTGCTGAAAACAAAGGATTAAACATATCGAGTGGAAGAAAGTAATAGTTTGCAGAAAGTAAACAGAAAATAGTAAACAGTTGTAGATTGATGGTAAAAGAAAGGACCGGGGTCCATAGTTCACTAGTGGTGTCTCTCCTTAAGATAGATGACATGTTGGGTGAACAAATTACAACGGGGCAATTGACAAACATCGAGAAAGCAATCATGCATATACTACTCATCTTGAATCCTTTGAGACTTAATTTGGCATTACAACATTATACATATACCATAATCCAACTGCATCTATGACTAATAATCCACCTTCAGGTTATCATCCGAACCCCCTCCAGTATTAAGTTGCAAGCAACGGATAATTGCATTACGCATTGCATGTAAAGTAAACAATATGATTGTTCTATGAACAAAGGATTATTGTTTTCTCCCTAGTAGCAACAACACATCTAGTACCTTAGAGATTTCTGTCACTTCCCCAGATTACTAGAGGCATGAACCCACTATCGAGCATAAATACTAACACTTGGAGTTGCTAGCATCTACTTGTCCAAGATAGCTACTAACAAAGAAACGCATACAATATCACAAATAACAAAGACATGATAGAATCAATAATCAATCTAAAATATCATCTAAATATCCATCGGATCCCCGCAAACACAACATGTAGGAATTACAAATAGATGACCTTGATCATGAATGGAGCTCACAATTTCTAAACATGATAGCAAAAAGGAGGAGAACTAGCCATCTAGCTACTACATGGACCCGTAGTCTAGAGATCAACTACTCACGCATCACACCGGAGGCTTGCATGGTGATGAAGAAGGCCTCTAGGGTGAATTCCCCTCTCCGGTAGGGTGCCGGGAAGAGCTTCATATCCCTCCCTATCTAGGGATGGAGATGACGGCGGCTACAGACTCTTTCGTGGAATTTTGATCGGGTACTTAGGGTTTCTGTATCGGAGGCATCTTATAGGCGAAAGGGGAGGCCGAGGGGGTGCCTGGGCTAGCCACACCACCCCTGATGCGGGCCAGGCCTGGCCGCGTGGCCAGGTGGTGTGGCCGCCTTCTGGCCCCTCTCCATCTCGTATTCTGGCTCCTTGTGTCCCTCGGTGAAAAACTGACTTTGGCTTTTGTCCCGTCCAATTCCGAGAATATTCATTTTCTGACTTTCCTGGAACCAAAAATAGCAGAAAACAGGTAGCTGACACTATGGCTATTGTTAATAGGTTAGTCCAAGAAAGTGTATAGAAAGTACTCCAAAGTGTGGACAAAACATAAGAAAGTAGATAAAACCAAGCATGGAACATCAAAAATTATGGATACGTTAGCAACATATCAGTTAGTCATCCGTTCCTCTTTGGCCTATGGACGGAGTTTCAATTATCTCGAGGAAAGTGTCACAAGCGTCAATTGATCAAAATCAAAGACTCCAAAAATCCATCAACATGGAGTTTCTTCATGTTTTATTTCCAATATAATTTAAATAGCGATGTCACTTCATAAGTGATCTTTCAATCATTTGTCTTGCGACATTTTAGCAATAGTATTTATGGATGTGATTTTCCCACTAGACTTGTAAAAGTTCATCCATCCTTTATGGAATGCGGTAATTATTTGAACAACCATTGTTCTCATAATACCGGAACAAAATAACAATTATTTAAACAAATCTTGAAGACAAGCTTTGATCTCAACGAGAAACATAATAACACTTTATTTGTTTTCGATGAACATCATCATTTATTCTCTTGCTAGTTACTTAGGCCATTGCAGTTCATGAATTGCGTTGTCCTGTATGACACTTCATACCAACCAATTCGGTATCCAATACCTAAGAACCACATTGTTTAACAAGCAAGGAATACAGCCATAACATATATATCTTCTATATACCTAAGTTGGACATCTCCAACCTTTTCTTTTCAGCCAAATATTTTATAGATTCTCTTTCAGCAATTCCTTTTCTTTTAAAATAATCTATCAACATCAATAGTGGTGTCATTCATATGACACATAGTACAAAGTGTATATAGTCAAATACTAATACCTTTGGACTTGCACTTTGAAGTGGATCACCATCATCAAATGTTTGGTGTTCTTTCAAAAATCCATTCTTTAGTAATCTATTAGTGTAGGAAACATTTTACTTACATCTTCTATTCATCCTTATCATGAAAACTTTCATGATCAAGCTACTATATCCTATAAGGATGAATCGTGAGTATAATATCAGTTCCCCAAACCCTTTTGGTAGATTAGGATGCCTAGCATCTCCAACCTTCACAAATTCTCATACAATATGAGAACGTGTATTTTGCTAAATTATACTATATCATATTGCAACCATAAACATTGTTTCAGATATCACAATATCTTTCACACATGATGGTTTTTGAAACAATTATTTCAGCTCCTAGATAACCTAAAACAACTTTTGAATCTCAAGAATCATGGAGGCAAACATGATACTTTAGATACTAACATTGGAATTCTTACTCTTGATTTAATACTACTTATTAAAATTCATGGAGTAAATAGAGTTTGCTGAAAGGTTGCAATAGGACTTCTCAATTTTAAATTGATATTCAAAACAATATGATACCAGTTCGTAAAGTAAATATCCAGAATTCTATAGTTCTATTATCTCAATTAAAACTAAGCATAAGGTAGTAAACAGATGCCAATGATTACAACAAATTATGTAAATTCACTTTGTTAGTTTATAACAAATTTGGTTCGACTAATCCAAATTAGAAATTAACTCCCACTCAAAAACGACATCCCTCGTGCCTTTTTGGTGATTACATGAACCAAATCCACTACACCAAGTCTGATCATCACGTGAGTCGGTGTAGCTTCAAAGGCGAGCATCAATATGAGCATCACATCAACTATATGACTCATGCTTAACCTTTCGGTCCGTGTTCCGAGGCCATGTTTGTACATGCTAGGCTCGCCAAGTAAGAACCTTAGTACTCGCATGTGTAAAATTGTCTTACACCCGAAATATGATCGTGGATTCAAGTACACCTGATCATCACGTGATGTATTGAAGCGGCAAAACATAAACGATGCGTACTTAAGGAAGAACACATTTTTATCTTGATATCTAAATGAGGGATCATCTTATAATGCTACTAAAAAAACACCAAACTAACAATATAAGATGCGAACATCATATGTGTAAAGTGGGATGACATGGTCCATGCATTTGATCACCATCATATGCATCGTGGTATGATCTCTATCATTCCTTTGTGTGTAAGGCCAAGGTCTATGGAACTTACACGTTAAGTGTGTTGTAAGGGTATCTACCATACAACAACTTACAACATTACCATATCATGACACTAGCCCAGCAACAATCTAAACTAGACGCCTCTAATTTATCCATTGCAAGTTTTACGTGGCTTAGGGCTTTCGGAGATAGAACCGGTCTTACCTACGAACATGGAACCACAACGATGATAACTAAGTTATTAGCAACTTGTTGTAAATCAGATATTGACTATAGTAGGAGAGACAGACACCCGCCAGCCACTTATGTAAAACTAGTTGCCTGTCAGTTGTGGAACCGGTCTCATGTGCGATGACATGTAAAGTTGGTCCGGGCCGCTTCATCCCACTATGCCACCAATATCCAAAATACATGAAAGAAGAAATAACATGATCATCATCGCCCACATACTCTTATATGTTCTACCCGTGCAAAGCACCTACGCATAGATTAGGCTCTGATACCACTGAAGGGTTCACAGCATAGAAAACAAAAAATTTCCTACGATGGGAACTATACGCCAAGATCTATCTACTAGATACAAGCAACGGGTTGATATACATCCATGGAGAACTTACCCTCGAAGACAACAAAGTTTTGTTAGCGAGTAGGAACTCGTGGATGATGTAGTCGTACGCTTGCCGATCTCAAGATCGTGTGGAAGTCCTAGCACCACAAACCAGCAGCGTTCCGGACTCGCACACATGTTCAGGCCACCGAACAACCTCCGCCTCCTTTCTCCAGCGATGCAGCGGAAGTAGCAACTCCTTCCAGACGAAATGCCACCGGGAACATGTATCTCGCTAATCCGAGACCATGGGGAAATAATTCTAGAGGGGGAGAGAGATCCTTCACGAGGAGGTGTGTTGAAGAAGGGTGAGAGGGGTGATCTTTTATAGGAGGAGGGGGGTACCCCTCCCCATGGCCGGTGCCCCATGGGGGGTGACCCCTCACCTCCCCCATTCATGTGGTGGTAACTCCCTCCACATTAAAATGCCCCTTCACATTCTCTTTTAAAGTCTCCACTTTAAATACATTAAATTTCTCCAAATTTAATGCTCTCTCATTTAATAAAACTATTTTATAAATTTTATTCAGAATTTTGTTAATTACTTTAATTAACAAACATTCACATAAAACCCCCTGCAACATTTCAATATTACATGCATAACCAATTTCAGCAATTTCACCCGAAACAGTTTCTGTGTCTATTGAAATAATTCCAGCGCTTTGCAATTCATTCGTCTGAAACATATTTGCTCCAAATGGTGTTGGTGTCCCTTAAGTGTGTCACCCTATGGTTCGTGAATAATGCATACATGATCGAGACCCCTCTTAGATCAATAATTAGAAGCGGGACCGGGAGATCCATACTGACTCCTACACATTCTACGATGACTTCTATGATCGTGAGAACCTTTAACGCTAAGTAACTAAATCCCTTTGTCTCGCGATATATTACATGTCCGATATTCGATCATCGGTATCTCCATACCTAGTTTTATCTCGTTACCGACATGTACTCTTTTCTTGTTCCCGTGATATAACATTCTAGTGATCTCATCACTTGCTTGCAAGCTAACCAATGTGATATCACCAAGAGGGCCTAGAGTATATCTATCCGTCATCGGGATGGAGAAATCCCACTCTTGATCCATGAGCCTCTACATAACACTTTCGTAGCACTGAACCCACCTTTATAATCACCTTTCACGGTGTGACGTTTGATGTTATCAAGATACTCTTCCAGTGTTAGTGATTGACATGATCTCATGGTCTAAGGACTAGGATTACTTCGTTAGATGTTATAGCAATATAAACACAATGACTTTGATTGTAATGCTATACTTCGAATGAATGTTTATCACATCATTCCACTAATGTTGTGACCTCATTATTAACAACATCCAATGTCCATCATCAGGAAACCTTGATCATCTTGTTAATCAACGAGCTAGTTTATAAGAGAGGCATAACTAGGAACTTTCCTTTTGTTTATTAAACACACATGTATTAACATTTCCCAATTAATACAATTATAGCATGCAAAATAAACATTTATCATAAACAAGGAATAAGATAATAACCACTTTATTATTGCCTCTCGGGCATATTCCCTTCAATTTTATGCACAACAAATTCAAAAAGAGCAAAACATAGTGGCATCTATCCAGGGAGTCTTATTATGAGACTAGCCACCATAAGAAATGTGTATAAACCAAGTTTTAACCTAAATCACTACTTCTCAAATCAAATACTATCTATGAAGGTTCATGGCTTTCTACTCAAGCCTCTTCCCAAAACATTGCTTCCCAAAACATAGTTGTTCCGAATGAGACAATAATTGTCAAACTGTTGTATATTTGAATTGCGAATAGTTTGATGTATGCCAAGATGTATTTTATTATATAAAAGATGCATTTTCTATTTTTTAAATCTTTTTCTATTTTCTATTTGAATCCCTTTGTTAGTCTTGCCCTTGGTTTTTAAGTTCTACTCAGTTTTGCCCTTGGTTCTTAAGTGCTAGTCAGTTTTCCCCTCTCTTAGTATCAATCTCTCGCACATATGCTCATCTTCGCTGCTACACTCTAATTAGTCGAGACAGTTGTCACACAGATCATGCCCACCAACCGTTGATCCTCTGTGATCTAGCGGACATGATAACCCATATATCTGTCAGGGGGCACCTCTCTATCCATACAAAATAACGAGTATGCCACCGGTACTTTAACTCCATAAACAAATGAACTTGAATATAATTTGAAGGGAACATGTTCTAAGGTATATAATTTGTGCATTACATTCTACTCTATGAAAATGATAATCTCTTAAGATTTTTTAGCATAATATTTTCATGTATTAAGTGCGATTTCAAAGAGTTCAAATGTGTATAATTTTCGTATATCCCAGTTTATGCATTATATTCCACTATATGAAAATGATAATCTCTCAAGATTTTCTTAGCACAATATTATCACGTATTAAGTACAATTTCAAAGAGTTCAAAGATGTATAATTTTTGTATATGCAAGTTTATGCATTATATTTCACTCCATGGAAATGATAATCTCTTAAGATTTTCTTAGTACAATATTATCACGTATTAAGTGTGATTTCAAAGAGTTCAAAGGTGTATAAACTTCGTATATACAATTTTATGCATTACATTCCACTCTATGAAAATGGAGGAGAAAATAATAATCTCTCAAAATTTTGTTAGCACATCATTATCACATATTAAGTACGATTTAAAAGTGTTCAAAGGTTTATAATTTTCGCATATGTAAGTTTGTGCATTACATTCCACTCTATGAAATGATAATCTCTCAAGTTTTTCTTAGCACGACATTATCACGTATTACGTGCGATTTCAAAGAGTTTAAAGGTGTATAATTTTTGTATACCCAAGTTTATGCATTGAAATGATAAGTGATCATGATTTTATTAGCACAACATTATCATGTCCTAAGTGCGATTTAAAAGAGTTCAAATGTGTATCATTTTCGTATATGCATTACATTTCACAATATGAAAATGAAGCAACAGCACAGGCGCGAGCGCGGGGCTGGCTCGGGGTTCCATCTTGCAACGCCAACCTGGGTAAGCTGTGGGTCCGACGCTCACGTGGATAAGCTGTGGGTCCGGCGCTCACGTGGATAAGCTGTGGGTCTGATTGTCGTGGTGGTATCACGGCATATGCCATGGGTAGGCTAAAGTTGGGGCCGATGGACGTGGAGGAATCCGGGGAGGGATGATGCAGTGAAGACCGCACTCGTATGAACAAAGAGAAATACAATGTATATTGGATTGAAGCTCTCAAGTGGAGATAACATCTCATTCTCTACATCTGATCTCTTATAATCTGGCCATACTTGTGGCTACAATCATGCTCCTTGAGCTGTATCTCCTATACCTCTATCTAGATCTCTTTATCAGAGTGGAGGAGGAAGAAGAAGGAGAGCTCCTATTGAGCTGAGAGGGGAGGAGCCCTTCGGGGCCTCTCCTAGAACGATCCCCCTGGTGCTCCTTATAAAGGGGAGCCCAGGGGACAAGTCTTGTTTCACACGTTTAGCATCTAGATGGCATATCCTGGGCATCTTCTAGAGATGCTGGGCATATGCCCTGGCATCTTTGGAGATGCCAGGCATATTCCCTAGCATCTTATTTGATGCCAAGGGCATATCCCAATTGACGGGTGCCAGTCTGAGCCATGGGCGTCCCAAGACTGGCACGATTCCCGCGAACCTTGTCCTGAATAGATGACGTGCCTTCGTAGAGGTTGGGGAAACATCTGGAGATAAATAAAAGGGGCCATAGGGTGAAATAACTCGGCCTGGATGCTCCCAGGCAAGATGTAATTCGGCCTGGTTCCTAGTTGATTCGGCCTGGTCCTGATTGCAGAAGATAAGGGCCCAGCCGGACTGCTAGGTGGCCCAGCCGGGTTAGTGATTATTCGGCCTGGTGGGTGATCCGGCTCGGGCTGATTGTGGCCCAGACTGCTTGCTGGCTCGGTGGAGGCTGATTCGGCCCATGCGAGAACCTCCAGCAGAGCGTGCATGGGCCGAGGTAGCTAGTTCGGCCCAGAGGGTAATTCGGCTCTTAGAGCTTTAGTTCGCCTGCTCACGTTGGTCCGGTCCGGCAGGTGAGGGGCCGACTTAGTGTTAACTCGGCCCAGACTTGTTTTCTGCCTTAGTATTTTTCTATTGGACTCATGTTGAGTATTATTTTCTCATATACATTTCTTATTGATTCACTTAACTCGTCAACTCTGGGGTACCTGGGGGTACACCCCCGACATTAGTCCCCGAGGCTATGTGGGACTCGTAGAGTCGTGCATAGGCTCTATACTTAATATCTCCAGAGTTGTTTATTCGGCCTGTAGACTTTTCATATATCATTGATTTCTAGCCTCTAAGGTACTGGTTCATAACCCCCTTTTGGGTAAGTTTTTAGACTTCAGGCCTGCTTTGGCTCCGGTCATAACCTCTTTGGATAAGTTTCTGGACTCCTGGCCTTCTTGGGCCGCGGTCTTAACCTCCTCGGGTACGTTTCAGGACTTCTGGCCTTCTAGGCACTGGTCATAACCCCTTTGGGTAAGTTTCTGGACTTCTGGCCTTCATGGGCACTGGTATTTTAACCTCTTTGGGTAAGTTACGAGTTCTTGCCTTCTTTGGCATTGCTCTTTTAACCTCATTGGGTATGTTTCAAGTTCTTGCCTTCTTTGGCATTGCTCTTTCAACCTTATTGGTTAAGTTACGAGTTCCTGCCTTCTTGGGCATTGCTCTTTTAACCTCATTGGGTAAGTTCAGAGTTCCTGCCTTCTTGGGCATTGCTCTTTTAACCTCATTGGGTAAGTTTATGAGCTCTTGCCTTCTTGGGCATTACTCTTTTAACCTCATTGGGTAAGTTCCGAGTTCCTGTCTTCTTGGGCATTGCTCTTTTAACCTCATTGGGTAAGCTTATGAGCTCTTGCCTTCTTTGGCATTGCTCTTTTAACCTCATTGGGTAAGTTCAGAGTTCCTGCCTTCTTGGGCATTGCTCTTTTAACCTCATTGGGTAAGTTCAGAGTTCCTGCCTTCTTGGGCATTGCTCTTTTAACCTCATTGGGTAAGGTTATGAGCTCTTGCCTTCTTGGGCATTGCTCTTTTAACCTCATTGGGTAAGCTTATGAGCTCTTGCCTTCTTTGGCATTGCTCTTTTAACCTCATTGGGTAAGTTCAGAGTTCCTGCCTTCTTGGGCATTGCTCTTTTAACCTCATTGGGTAAGGTTATAAGCTCTTGCCTTCTTGGGCATTGCTCTTTTAACCTCATTGGGTAAGCTTATGAGTTCTTGCCTTCTTTGGCATTGCTCTTTTAACCTCATTGGGTAAGTTTATGAGCTCTTGCCTTCTTGGGCATTACTCTTTTAACCTCATTGGGTAAGTTCCGAGTTCCTGCCTTCTTGGGCATTGCTCTTTTAACCTCATTGGGTAAGGTTATGAGCTCTTGCCTTCTTGGGCATTGCTCTTTTAACCTCATTGGGTAAGCTTATGAGCTCTTGCCTTCTTTGGCATTGCTCTTTTAACCTCATTGGGTAAGTTCAGAGTTCCTGCCTTCTTGGGCATTGCTCTTTTAACCTCATTGGGTAAGCTTATGAGCTCTTGCCTTCTTTGGCATTGCTCTTTTAACCTCATTGGGTAAGTTCAGAGTTCCTGCCTTCTTGGGCATTGCTCTTTTAACCTCATTGGGTAAGTTCAGAGTTCCTGCCTTCTTGGGCATTGCTCTTTTAACCTCATTGGGTAAGGTTATGAGCTCTTGCCTTCTTGGGCATTGCTCTTTTAACCTCATTGGGTAAGCTTATGAGCTCTTGCCTTCTTTGGCATTGCTCTTTTAACCTCATTGGGTAAGTTCAGAGTTCCTGTCTTCTTGGGCATTGCTCTTTTAACCTCATTGGGTAAGCTTATGAGCTCTTGCCTTCTTTGGCATTGCTCTTTTAACCTCATTGGGTAAGTTCAGAGTTCCTGCCTTCTTGGGCATTGCTCTTTTAACCTCATTGGGTAAGGTTATGAGCTCTTGCCTTCTTGGGCATTGCTCTTTTAACCTCATTGGGTAAGCTTATGAGCTCTTGCCTTCTTTGGCATTGCTCTTTTAACCTCATTGGGTAAGTTCAGAGTTCCTGTCTTCTTGGGCATTGCTCTTTTAACCTCATTGGGTAAGCTTATGAGCTCTTGCCTTCTTGGCACTGCTCTTTTAACCTCTTCGGGTAAGTTATGATCCGAGTCATCTGTTTCCGAATGAGAGTTATTTTACTCAAAATTGACTTAGGTCTTGAGTTGGAGTCCTCTGACTTGAATCCGAGGTATACGACTTAAATCCGAGTTATCTCATTCCAAATCCGAGTTACTTTACTCAATTTTGACTTATTTCCCAAATCTGAGTCATCTGACTCAAATCCGAGTTAACTCATCCCAAATCCGAGTTATTTTACTCAATCTTGACTTATATCCCAAATCTGAGTCATCTGACTCAAATCCGAGTTAACTCATCCCAAATCCGAGTTTACTTTACTCAGTCTTGACTTACTTCCCAAATCTGAGTCTATCTGACTCAAATCCGAGTTAACTCATCCCAAATCCGAGTTACTTTACTCAATTTTGACTTACATCTCAAATCTGAGTCATCTGACTCAAATCCGAGTTAACTCATCCCAAATCCGAGTTACTTTACTCAATTTTGACTTACATCTCAAATCTGAGTCTATCTGACTCAAATCCGAGTTAACTCATCCCAAATCCGAGTTACTTTACTCAATTTTGACTTACATCTCAAATCTGAGTCATCTGACTCAAATCCGAGTTACTTTACTCAATCTTGACTTATATCCCAAATCCGAGTCATCTGACTCAAATCCGAGTTAACTCATCCCAAATCCGAGTTTACTTTACTCAGTCTTGACTTACTTCCCAAATCTGAGTCTATTTGACTCAAATCCGAGTTAACTCATCCCAAATCCGATTTACTTTACTCAATTTTGACTTACATCTCAAATCTGAGTCATCTGACTCAAATCCGAGTTAACTCATCCCAAATCCGAGTTACTTTACTCAATTTTGACTTACATCTCAAATCTGAGTCTATCTGACTCAAATCCGAGTTAACTCATCCCAAATCCGAGTTACTTTACTCAATTTTGACTTACATCTCAAATCTGAGTCATCTGACTCAAATTCGAGTTAACTCATCGCAAATCCGAGTTATTCGTTTGCCATGATATAGCTTGATTTGGCGTGATGACGATAATTTGCCTTTGATATGGATCCGAGACATGGATCCGAGATTAAGCTTTGGGATATGATAATAGGGCTAACCGCTGAGAGATATGATTTGAGATATAGATGTGAGATATAGATTGGAGATGTGATGAGCTGGCCAATAGTCATTCGTGATATGGGATAATCTGGCAAGATGGTGAGATATCAATCCGAGTCATAACATAACCTGGCAACCTGGGGAACTGAATAAAGCCTTGGCATGAATCAGAGATATGATTAGTACGCCGAGTCTGAATACCAATCCGAATTATAATATCCCATGTCAAGCTGAATCAAATGTTAGTCCGGATCAGAGACAATCTACTGAGCCGAGTTAAAGGTTAATTCGAAGCATAAACAAATTAACTCAAACTATATCCGAATCAACAATAAGCTGGTGTTGAGTTAAAGGACAATCCAAAGCATAAATAAACTGACTCAAACTCTATCCGACTCATAAGTAAGCCGAGTCAAATTCTACCTGGAACATAAATGAGCTGACTCAACTTCTATCCGAGTTATAAATAAGTCTGCTGGGGAGCTGAGATACAGGGTAATCCAAAGCATAAGTAAACTGACTCAGAATCTATCTAAATCGCAAATAAGATGATTCAACTTATGGCCGAGTTATAAATAAGCTGACTGGAGTATAGACCTAAATCAACATAATGCTCTCTTAATTTAAAGGTGACTCTACGGATAAGCTGACTAGTCCCCGGGTTGAGCTATTTTCTCCCTGGGATGAAGGATTGAGTGTAGGTGGTTGAGTTACCTGGCACCTACAGCATACTTGGAGAAGTGTTTGGGTGAGTTTTGCTAGGTCATACCTGCCCTGCTGAGTTATTTGGTACTTACAGTAGGCTTGGAGTAGTGCTTGAGTCTTTCCTGCTGAGTCTTATCAGCTTTGATGAGTTAGACTTGGTGAGCCTCTGCGCTTACCTCTTTGTTCTCTGTTGACTTGGTGAAGCTGATGTGTTAGAGGACAATCCAAAACATACATAAACTGACTCAAATTCTATCCGACTCATAAGTAAGCTGACTCAAATTCTACCTGGATCATAAATGAGCTGACTCAACTTCTGTCCGAGTTATAAATAAGTTGGCTGGGGAGCCGAGTTACAGGGTAATCCAAAGCATAAGTAAACTGACTCAGAAACTATCTGAATCACAAATAAGCTGATTCAACTTATGGCCGAGTTAACAGATAAGCTGGCTGGTGAGCTGAGTTAATGGATAATCCAAAACATAAACTAACTGACTCAAAATCTATCTGAATCACAAATAAGCTGATTCAACTTATGGCCGAGTTAACAGATAAGCTGGCTGGTGTACAGATCTAAATCAACATGATGTTCTCTTTATCCAAAGGTGACACTAAGGATAAGTCGGCTAGTCCCCGGGTTAAGTTCATTTCTCCCCGGGGTGAAGGATTGAGTGTAGGTGACTGAGTTATCTGGCACTTAAAGTATACTTGGGGAAGTGTTTGAGTGAGTCTTGCTAAGTCATACGTGCCTTGCTGAGTTATTTGGTACTTACAGTAGGCTTGGAGTAGTGCTTGAGTCGTTCGTGCTGAGTCTTATCTGTTTTGTTGAGTCAGACTTGGAGACCCTTTGCGCTTACCTCTTTGTTCTATGTTTGCTTGGTGAAGCTGGATGAGCCCTATGAGGAAGAAGTTGATGAAGATGTCCCGTCCGGATGGGAACCCAACCAACGCCACTAAAGGCCCCACGGTGGGCGCCAAATGTCGTGGTGGTATCACGGCATATGCCATGGGTAGGCTAAAGTTGGGGCCGATGGACGTGGAGGAACTGGGAGGATGATGCAAAGGAAGACCGCACTCGTATGAACAAAGAGAAATACAATGTATATTGGATTGAAGCTCTCAAGTGGAGATAACATCTCATTCTCTACATCTGATCTGTATAAGTTGAGAGAGGTGTCCACTACAGGAATCGACTGAACATGGCTCCACTTGTTAGCATGTAACAGTAAGGATACACTATGGGACCTGACAGAACGCGGCCCTACTCGTCAGCACGTAACGATGAGGATCTACTACGAGACCCAACTGAACGCGGCCGCACTTGTCAGCATGTAATGACAAGGCTGACGGACGGCGAGTTTCAGACCATGTGAGAGTTTTGTACAAGATATGAGCAAAAGTGAGGAAAAACTAAGTGACTGGAGAAAACTGAGTACAAATAACGAACCGAGGGCACAAAAATAGAAATCCCTAAAATAAATACAGTTCCATCTCTAAGATGGCATGTTATACAAACTATATGGCTAGGATATTGATGGAGAAAATGTGTAAATAAGGTACAGTTCTACCTTTTGGATCCAACACCAAAAACAAACTCCGGTGTGAATTTTTCCAATTTAAAATTAGATGTTTAGAATTCCAGGAAAAGTAGTCCTAAGCTCCTCTATTACAGAAAACATGTCAAAATGCAGAATATGAAACTCATTCAAAAATTTCAGAGTTGTAGAAATGATCAAGCTAGTTGAATTATCACAACAGGTTTCTGACAAAAAGTTGTCTGAAGAAATAATCCACAAAAGCTGAGTTATGAGGAAACAATCCTTAGAAGCTTAGTTGAGTAGGTTCCTCGCCACAGTTTGGATAAAGCTTTCACAAACAACAAAAAAGGCTCTTCTAGTGGCAGGATTGAAGTAAAAATATACTGACTTATGTTAGGTAAATCACTACCTATTGCCTACAAAAACAATCAAATACAATGATATCAATGGTAGTCAGAGAACCGAATGGAAGAGATGGTCAGAGTACCTGTATTGTAGTTACCAATGACACTTTTTGCTGGACTCCTACTTTCGAACAAGATGTGTGTAACTTCGTTGTATGATGTAGAGTACAACACATAATGTAGTTAGTTGATTGGCAAGAAATCACCTGCACTAAAAATGAACCAACTTGCATTGACGAATACATTTAATCAGACACATGGCACACACACAATACACATGACAATTAATCTCTATGTGAAGTGTCGGGAAATCAAAAGATTATGTTGCACGATGCCGTGAATTGGCTCATTGAGGTTCACCTCACTATCCCGGTGGTTCACCTCACAATTGTCGATGGCTTGTTCGATAGCATCACCACCTTCTTTCATCCTTGCACTGCTGCTTCACTAATACAATGCACGACAAGTCCATCTTCCACCTAGCTACCTTCTTCTTAGTGTACAACCAATTCAACTTTTGTTCCACATCTTTGCCCGACGGATAGAAGGAGCAAAGCACTTACTGAGCTGCACATGTGTGGCTGCTAAACCATCACCGTCTGAGGGACAAATTGTGCACGTGTACACGGTCAAGGTCAGGCTCCTCGACACACACCCCGCTCATCCGTGGGTTCCCGAGCTCCTTGTGCCTGCGCTGCACGCTGCTCCTGGCAGTCGTCCGGGTCACACTGTTCCGAGGAAAGTAAAATCAGCCGCTTGAAATAAATTTTGGTACATCAGGCTGCAAGTGGTATGCTGTGCGGGTGCCCACATATGTGTCGCATGCGCTCGTGACAATTAGTGATTGCACTGACGCGGCACCCGTATTTGCCCGCATTAGCGTTCATCCTACGCACCTATCTCTCTCTTGATTAAGGAGCTATAGTGCTCTAGAATGTGAAGTGTTTCACTTTTAATCGTCCATTCCATCAACATAACGGGAGAAAGCGACCTCCTTCTTCTCTCTTCTGGTTCTCTCTTCCGCCTGGGCCTCTTGGCCCCTCTTCCCCTCCTCTCTGGTAGGCGTCAGCGATGAGATTGGGTGAGGGTCCCACCCCGTGTGTAGAAGTAGTCTAGGATAGTTTGAGTATCTTTGGTCTTGCCTTGGTGGCATTTGCCGATATGGCGTCTGAGGGTCTGGCGGTGGTCTTTGGCAGCCAGATCCACTATGCCTGGAGCTTCTTCTACCTCGCTGCGTTCCGTTGGTCGCAAGCGGAGGCGGTGGCGATCTGGAGAAGCCCAGCATCCCTCTAAATAAGGTCTGACCTTTGATGACTACAAGTGCACATATTGTTTGTAACTAGTTTCAAAATGATGGTGGGCTTTGTATCCTCACAAACTATACGGAACCCCCTCCCCTCCCGTGGCGCACCCCATGGCGCCACCGGGGGCTCCCCTCCCGTCGCCTACCCCTCCCCCTCCTTCATCTTCCACCCCTCCGCCACTGCCGCCGGCGCTGACCATGGTGGTGGCGGGCCCGACACTGAAGGGGCCGAGGAGAGTAGATCGTGGTGGCTGTTTCGCCGGTGGCGGCTGGGGTCGACACTGGTTCTTCATCTGCGCGTGGCGGCCAGGGTGGCGCCCCTGGTCATGTGGCGGCGGTGGCTACCCCTAGACGTGAGATCCGATCATGGAGATCTGCTGTTTGCGGCAGCTGGGCCAATGCCCAGATCTGTTGCGACGGTGTCTTTCCCATCAGGGTATCGATTATAGGTGTGGCGGCTGTGGTCGTAGGTCTAGGCTTCCGCCTAGATCCGCCATTGGCGCGGCCTTTTGGTTACCTGAAGGTGCGTGGAGAGGAGACATGTTGCTTCTTGCTCAGGCCATCATACCGGCAGGGGCACGTGGTTATTGCAGGCTTGTCTCCTCTTCCGCCGGAGGGGACGGGCGGCGGACGGCGATGTGGGGGCTTGTTGTTCTTTCCAATAATGGCAGGCGGTCCTAGGGTTCCTTCAGCATGAAGACAAAGATCTGCTTGTTGCTTACTCTCGTGGATCTAGCCTGGAGAGGCGGGTTCCGGAAGGCTCCACCGACGAACTCCCATGTGTTTATTATGCCTAGAGATTGCTGGATCAGAAGATATTCGGTCGTGCGCACCTTGTTTTTCTGGCCGTTTTGTTTCAACAGGAGCGTTGTGAAGCTCTGCTGTTTGTTCCCACCAAGTGCCATTCAATGAGCCATGGTGAAGTCATATGCGGAGAATGTCAGGAAAGCGGAAATATGAGGGCAGCAATGGTGATTTGAGTCTTTGTGGCGACGGTGAACTGGCTGCGTGATTTGTGACTTGCAGCAGCGACTGTTTGTGTGTGTGTGTGGGGGGGGGGGGGAGAGAACACAAGAGGAGTTTCCAGTCTTACCTTGTAGGGTGAAAATCCAAGGTCTGGCCTTAACTGGTTGTGCCTTGAAATGGCCTTGTTGAAGGCATTGTTTTGTGAGCGAGGACTTTCTCCAGGGAACCTATGATCTTTTATCGGGCAACGATGGTGCTTGTGCACTGTTTCCTTCTTGAAGGCGTTGTTATTGGAGTGGTGGACTACTGGTGTTGTTCTGGTGGTGTCAGTGTTGTTGCTTTGAGGAATAGTTCTCTGTAGCAGGACTTTTCTTCTTTTTTGTAATTGTTTTTTCTTCTTTCTGGGCTGTGTGCATCCGTAAGGCCGCTAGGGCATGCGTTCTTGTAGAGGCTAGGTGTAATTGGTATCTCTGTGATATTAATATATACTATTTTCAAAAAAAAAGCTAGTTTCGAAATAAAGATATCGATCCCACAGGGAGCAGGAGTCTGAAGTCTAATTACTCTTTGAACTAAATACTAAAATCGTAATGCTAAATAACATTCTAAGTAACAAGATAAAATGCGAGTTTTGTGTAAAAGATATTTTTGGGTTTTCAAATAAGAGAACAATAAGTAAACTAAAATTATAAGTAAACAAGAGCATGCAAGTATGATTACGAAAGTCTGCAAGATGATGGAAAGAGTTCTCAGGGAGTAGTGGATCCACCGCTAGTAGTTAGAAAGAGTGGTCAAAATTGTTATAATGAATAAGACCATTTATGATATGTGTGGGAGGAGCTCCATATATGGACGAATAGGCAACAACCACAACACACATCATCCGTCAGAACCACATCAGACAACAATCGACACCAATCGAATTACTGCGCTATTAAGGGACTTTACCCTATAGGATGTATCCCATGGCATGGACAATGTTCCGTGAGTTCTCCTCGGTTCCCAAGTTGATACGTAAGGAATGACAACAGCTTTATAGTCACCGTAAGTGCTATTATCCCTCTGTCTACCAACAAGTAGTTCCCCCATCTAGTCCTCAGTGAGGCAAATATTGAGTGGCGCGCTTCACCCAACATCAAGATGAAGGAAATCTAACACAGACACATAATGAACAATATCACATAATAATGTTTATCTCAATTCAATCTCATACTAGGGTTTCTCCATCTCCCCAAGAACAAAGGAAACTACCCACACATGAAGGCAATCAATATCATGGATAGAATATGGATGAAGTATGATGATACAATTGAAGACAAGTGCAAATCCAAGATTCAATCTAGAATTACAATAAGTAACCAAAGGGGATCGGTGACGGAGACGTTGTTGATGAAGATGACGATGTAGATCGATGTGGAGGCCTTCAAGATCCTAGTTCCTTCTCCTCTTATGTGATGGTGATGGTGTAGATCTGATTGGAGGCGGCTATGGCGGTGGCACGGTGGCAGGGCTCCGCCGTGGTGGAGGATATGGCTTGGTGGCTCTCTCTTGGGTCCTTTCTCCTTTATATAGGCCTTGGGGGTGCCCTAGGGTTCCCCCAATACCGTCATATGACTTAGGGAAGGTTCTAGAGCTTCTGTGGGACGAAATCCCGTCGTGTGTGACCTTTTTACCAACTATACAACCAAACTATACGGCGGGAACTTTTAGTTCCGGCCGTATAGTTGGTCGCTGAACTTGTAGCTCCTTTAGTATTTTGGTCGCCATTTCTTCATACGAACTCTGTTTTGGGTGTTCTTGAGCTTGTTGAGTTCGTCTCATCGAGGGATACAACCCCATGGTCTTGGATATTTATTTTGAGAAGTTGGAAAATTTTACTTTTCCAACCTCTCAAATGGCTAAGTCTGGTCCCTGTAGCTCCTCCATACTATACTCTCTTTGTTCCTTTTTATCCATAATCTTCACCAACACCTACACGCATGCCATAGACAAGGAAAGTGATAAAATTCTACCTAAACTACTAAATATGAAAATCTCATATGAAAGTAAATGAGAACTAGAAGTCATGCATATAAGGCATAGATATAGCTGGAAGAAACTTGAAATGAGAGGTAAATGGCACATTTTTTATGGCTAAAAGAGGTGGTATTTCATAGCCATCAACTTCCCCAAGCTAGACCTTGCTCATCCTCGAGCAGGAAGGGTCGATAATAAATTAATGGTTGTGAAATAGCTTATCATTGGAAATCAATGCCTTGCATCCTTATTTCTTCTACACGCTCGAAGAGAGAAAACATCTATTCATACAAGGCAACACAAGCTCAGTTATAAAGACCACTAAAGATTCATCAAAACTTATATGCTCCATGTCAATAGTGAATCTACTTGTGGACAAACTTGTCATCCTCTTATTGCACCTTTTGTATAACTTTTCATATCATTATTTTTATGAGGAAAAACTTAGTCACAAATAGATGTCAAGTATAAATAGGAATAAAGTTTATTGATTCTACCCAATCATGTCATCTAGTTAAGGCTCTCAAGTGCAAACATCAGTTATTGAGTTTCAGAAAGTTTATCTCTGAGTAATGATATTTATGCCAAAAGGAAATGCAAGAACATGTCAAAAAATCATAGCATTAGAGTGTCTCTTTTGGTCATGCACACCAATGAATCATGGCTATCAAACACTCATTTTCTATTCTTTGTCTTTCTAAAACTTTAGTTCATCAGTAATGAGATCATGCCAAAACTTATTGTGTTTAATCAGACTATGCAGGCTAAGAATGGATACTCGTGACCATTACCAAGGTTTCCCTTTTCAGTATAATGATTTCTCATAACGGTCAGAGGAGTATTCCATCTTTTAGTTTGAACACAGGCCCATGAGAATACCAATGCATACCCAAATATAGCATTTCTGCTACATATGTTGGGCAACTCATAGCCAAACTCCAAGAGTTTCCTCTTTTTGGACCGTTCAAAGGCCAGCGGAGTTGTTAGCATCCCATGTTGTGTGACAGTGGTGCAGACACGCATAAAGCAATATCATACTTTAATCAACAGGTCAAGATTTGGCATGCATCTCAATTACTGCTAAATATTAGTTTCTTCAAACAAATCCTTTCAAAGAGTACTATCAAGTCGATCATCACATCTATGGTGTTGAGTATCTTTAAGGCTAAACTCTTAAGACAATTAAACAACACCTTATTTAGCATAGAACTCAAAACTTCGAAATATAATTTCCAATTGACAACTCCTTCCGGAAGCAAACTATCAAGTCTATTGTTTTGACATTATGGGGTCGAGCATAACCTATTCATGTAAGACAAAGTTATTAGTGACAACCAACGAATTTGAAAAGATCTTGATCGAGTATTCATTCTTTCCAGTGTAGAGATTGTGGCAATGTTTTCTAGAGGATCACAAATAGTGTCGCAAGCTTGAAAAACAATTTGGCAAGATGCATACAAGCTCTAAGTCAACTCCTATGGTGCCTATCATGAGAAAGTGTATCCCCATATGAATACAGAACTAGACTCACTTAAACAAGCATTCAAAACAGTAGGATACATGATTGCATTAAACCTTCATCGAATACGAACATTGCACAAGACTCTACACATGTAGAACTAACCTACCCAAGCTTAGAACTTTGCAAGAACCAAACTTGAGTATATCACCAAAAGAAAGGAGAAAATACAGTTTCCAAAAGAGAGTGTGATAAGTGGTTATCGCCCCAAGCTTAGTTGAAAACAAGGGTGACACAATTTACCGTTGAGGTACAAGTAACCTCTCTTTTGATGGACAAAGAACCTTTGCTTTAAGTATACTTCTTGATATATCCCGGTGGCTGCCTTCCTTGTGAACCTGCTTGGAAACTAAGAAGAAAATAAAACACTTTGTGTTTTTGAAGGCACGGAGATTAGCTCAAAGTGATAAAAATACAAGTCCCACTGAGTCGGTTCATCAACCTAAGCACCACGCCTAAGTCAACAAACTAGTTCTAGAAGATGCCTCTCCTAGATTGTGATGAGGTGCAAGCGAAATAGGATACGAGACACGAGTGTGCAACCCCTATGTGCTTATTATAAGAGGTTCGAGTTGGAAGGTTTTACCAGACACTGATTGTCGAAGCGTTGAATTGAAGCAACCAAGTGGCTCATGAGAGTGTTTGCATGGTTGGCACTACCGTACACGTCGTCACACAAGGTTCAAGTCCCTGCGAAAATAACACACAAAATAAAATGCATCGATTTGGTATACGAACATAGTTCATTTACCCCACCGATAAAAGGAAAGTAAAAAGAAAACATGAAATTCTATAGAGAATTACAGTATAGGAGGTTTCCGAGGTAGAATTTTATTGCTTACATATGCTCGGCTTCTCTAGATCATGGGAGAAGCTCCCAAGTGGTGTTTTGAGGTTTTTAGAAGAAGAAAGAATAAAATTTTGAGCAATGGTTATCTTCCAGTTGGTGTTTGAGGGGTTTTCCCATCTATACTGGTGCAAGTATACAGCCGGACCAAAAAGGTCCCGTTGTATAGTTGGTCATTAAACTTACTGTACCTCAAAAAAGAATTTTGATGAAGGCATCGATATCTATACGGACGGAATTTCTATTCCCGCTGTATAGTTGGTCGTTAATCCTTCAGTATCATGAATAGAAATTTTACAAAGGCATTGATAACTATACGGCTGGAACTATACGGCTGGAATATTTATTCCCACCGTATAGTTGGTCGTTAAACCTTCTATACCTAACAAAGAAAATTTGTCGATGACAAAGATATCTATACGGCCAAACTATACGGCTGGAATTTTTTATTCCCACCGTATAGTTTGTCGTTAAACCTTCAGTAGACATTAAAAAATTTCTATTTCTTCAAGAATTCTTTCTTATCCCTAAACTTAGCGAAACACCTTGTTTTTATAGTAAAATAACAACATTAATTTTCGACTAACAACATCATGTATAAAATGGGATTTAAGTACAACCGAGTTATGCAACACATACTAGCAATAAATTCTACCTTTTGAAAACTACAACAAGATAACTCTAATAACAAATCATGCAAAGAATAAAAATGCCAATGCAACATGAATGCATCAAAACTCAAGACACAAAACTAAGAAAGACACCTAATGACTTCCGGGTTGCCTCCCGGGAAGCGCTTTCTTATAACCAAGTAGCCAGGCTTTTCTCCATTCTTATTTCAATAGATAGGAGCTACAAAATTATTTATTCTTACCTCCAAAAGAGGTTTGGAGCACTTAGTATTATAGCCTGGTCGAAGTCTGCCAACACCCGGATTTTTAATCCCACATGCCTATTATGCCATACCTCGCAATCTCAGGATTACCATTTTTGCGAGACATAATAGAATTGGTACCACATTACATCATCCATTACAAACCATAATAAAGGTCTTACAAATAAAGGATCTCATGATCAAGTCTTAATACAATAAAGCAGCGGAAATTAAACATAGTAGGGGCTCCATCTTCAGAGTCACAGGCAATGCTGACGATGGGAGATGATCCTAGTTGTCGTAGACCTCTTGCTGTCCATCAACCTGGTAGTCCTCCTCATAGTCTGGCCACGGGAATAGCCAGGGACAAAGCCATGAGTACTCTTTAAGTACTCGCAAACTATCACTAACAAGTAAGGTAGTTCTAATAGGAATCTTAAGCTCTAGGTTTATTTGCAAAAAGCCAGGTTTATCTAAAACTGAGTTTAGAAGTAAAGAAAACTAAGTTAATGTCCTAATTCACTTAAGTGGGAACCTAGTTTTCATATTCACAACCCTGTTGTGGTCAAGTCAAAGTCATAGTTCAATTCACAAGTCATTTTGAAAACATCTGATGACATAACAGTATGGCCACTTCAACTGTCCATGACCTCGGACGCGGCTATTCGAATAGTTTGACACTCCGCAGAGGTGGTACACTTTCACCACAAAATTTGATACATTCGTCAAGGATAACCCTGAATCATCATACTTAGTATGCGGATAATCAATCATAACCTTTCAATTACACACTCCAGTATAGGCACCTCCCCTATGAGCTTGGCCTCCTAGCCATGGCCATCTTCCATCCTGGGCACTGCATAGGTAGACATTCATCACGAGGTAGCCTCAGCTCAACCTCTTCCGCAAGGGAACCCATACTAAGGCATATAAACTTCCGGCTAAGCCATACCCAATTCAGGTATTGTGGTTGTACGGTAAAATTGGAATGGTATCGCATCCGAACCCAACCATCCGTTTTTTATAGAGGTCTAAGGCTCATGCCTCAACATTTTGATCATCAAATCATTTTGTGTTTCTCAACACATGTCAAAACATATCAATAGAATGAATCATCATTCCAAGGTTTTCATAATCATTTTCACCAAGTATTCCCATCTAAAGTGATAAAATTTTATGCTTAGCACTAGCCACTACAGTTGAGGGTGTTCACTAATGAGGGGTCCTAACTATACAACTCTAATATCATGCCTTGGAATGACATCTAAGTATAACTAGTTAGGCCTAGTTTTATACTCTTTATGGTATCTATACTATTTTTCCAACTCTCACCAAGTACTAACTAAAAGTAAAGAACTTCGGTAAAGTCAAAGAATAAAGCTTGCAAATAAAACTTGGGATTGGTACAATCAAAGTTGGATAACCAAGCATGCCTAATGCATCTTGCATAGGTTATCTTGCAAGGATGACTTGCATAGTTCTAGCTTGCAATTAGTGATGGCTTGCATAGGTATAATATTTGCAAGTGTTAGCTTGCCTTGAGTAGTGCAGTGATTGAAGTTTTCTTCTTCTTCTTGGTAGTACTCCTCCTCCTCGTATCCTGGGTCGGTACTATCGTCTATAAATGAATACGGGGTACACAATCACCAAACAATAATTAACTATTTCTATTTAGCAAACTAAGGTTCACACTAGATGATCTAGCATCATCACAAACATCACATGAAATAAAGACTTAATCTTATTTATTTTATTTTAGAAAAGTAATTTCTACTCATCGACGACGAACAGCTCCAGCGAGGTCTGAACCCTAATGCGGCGGTGGGGGTCGTGCGAGGCTCACCTGGGCTCCAGCTAGGGTCGGTGATGGGGGCGAATGACGTGGTCGATGATGGCGGTTCAAACGATGGTCGTGGCGGCTCCTGGGGCGGCTCCAATAGATAGCTCCTGTTCTCCTCTACAACGGCGGACTCCTGCCGAATTCCGGTGATGCGGCGCTCGCCTTGCTCCGGAAAGCGTGTGGGAGGTGTGGTGAGGAGTGGGGAGTGAGGTGGTTTGGAGAATTGAGGCGGAGAGGGCATCTATTTATACACCGATGAAGGGACAGAGCGGGATGTGCTGGCTTCTCCGGCAACGACGATACAGCGAGCTATTGGCGTGGCTATGGGTAGGGGCGGTGCGGTGCTCCCTGGTGATCATCACGGGCTTAAAGGCACGGCACGGGATGGTCGAGGATGGTCGGGCGCGTGCGATGCTCTGTGCAGAACCGGCGGTGTTCGAGACGGCACACAGGGGCTACGGGTCGCGTGGCGGCGAACGGGGTGTCTGGGAGCTAGCTGTGATCATGGCGAGTCTTCACACGCGAGGTGAGTTCAAGGTGCAACGTGGGCGAGCTGGTCGGCTGCGGTGCTCTGGCGCGCTCTCGGCACGGCACAGAGAAGCTGGGCGTAGTGATGCTAGGGTGGTCCATGGCCTGGCTGCGGTCAAGTGCTGGACAGGGGTTGGCAGTGGACGGTGTCCTGCCTGTTGGACATCATGGACAAGGGCGGCGTGGTCTCTGGCGGGCTGCCCATGGTCGGCCGGCGTGGCAGTTTTCGGGCGGTGCTGTACTGGTGCAACGGCAAAGGGGGGCTGCGTGTCTGGTGCTGCTAGAGACTGGGGGAGACAGGGGGAGTGCAATGGGGGCATTTGGTTGAATGATCACTGCTCAAAACAGTGAAGTTAGGCAGAGGTTAATTAGTGTCTGCAAGGTGTTCGACTTAATGGCCGCAAGAATTTAAATTTGGAATTTTTGAATGAAATTTGGCGAGTGATCTAAACTTATGCTTGGTAGTCTCTGGTTGCTTGGGTTTGTCAAGGTGAATTGATTTGAGTGGTTTTTGCAAAATGGTGATCTTACCATATGAACTTGATTCAATTTTGAACTTTCCATTAAATAGATTTGAAAATAGTTTACGTGAGTTTATAAAGTGGGCTTGGGTTCAGTTTTACTTGGTCTAGCAAGGGATGAAAAGAAGTGGAAATGTTTCTGTTATAAATTCTTTACTAGGAACACTCAAAATAGCCTAGGGGTTAACTTTGGTCAAAATGACCATTTGCTTATTTGATTTATATTTGATTTCTTTTTCTTTGGATTTTGTTTGCAATTGGCCTAGATGATATAGTATTCATCTTTAAACCATTTCTTATCATTTGTAGCAATCAAACATGGCAATTTCACTCAATCCTATACTAATGCAATTCACACATGCATTCATATTCAAATTAGTAATAAAAGTTTTTGTTAAACCTAAACTTGGGTGATTAGAACTTGATAATCTTGATTAACATTTTTGGGGTGTTACAAACCTTCCCTCCTTAAAGAAAATCTCGTCCCGAGATTTAAGAAAAAACTAGGAACTAAAGAGATTTGGAAACTCAGCCCTAATGTAATCTTCTCGCTCCTAAGTGGCTTCTTCTTCAGTATGGTTACTCCACTGGATCTTGAGAAATTTGATACTCCAGGTCCTGGTGGTTCTGAAGGCTTCTTCCAAAATACGGATGGGCACTTCATGATACGTCAGATCCTTGTTGATATCTATGGCTCGGTGATTGATGTTCTTGAACACTTCGGTCTTCTCCGGAACTTCTAAGCATTTGCGAAGTAACGAGATATGGAACACATCATGGATGGCTGACATCTCCTCTAGCAGTTCCAGTTGATATGATACATCTCCTCGGCGATTCAAAATCTTGAAGGGTCAAATATATCTAGGGGCTAACTTTCCTTTCAGTTGAAAACGCTGCATTCCCTTCAAGGGCGACATTTTGAGATACACAAAATCTCCGACATTGAAGGTCAGGTCTCGATGTCTCTTGTCAGCATAACTTTTCTATCTGGATTGGGCGGTCTTGAGGTGTTCACGGACTTTGTGAACCTTCTCTTCGGCTTCTCATAGGATGCCGGGTCCGAAAATCTGACTCTCTCCTACTTGAGACCAATTCACGGGGGTACAACACTTCCTTCCATACAGAAATTCAAATGGGGCCATTTGCAAACTGGCTTGATAACCGTTGTTGTATGAGAATTCTACGAAAGGCATAATCTTCCCATTTTGATCCATATTCTAGCACACAAGCTCTCAACAGATCTTCTAAGATTTGGTTGACTCTGTCACTTTGTCCATCGGTCTGCGGGTGATAAGCTGTGCTGAAGTTCAGCTTTGTTCCTAATCCTTCTTGGACTTTCTGCCAAAATCTTGAGGTAAACTGGGTTCCTCGATCCGACACTATGGTCTTAGGGGTTCCATGCAAACTGATGATTCTAGCAATGTATAACTCTGCTAGCTTCGAACTCTAGTAGATAGTCTTGACAGGTATAAAATGGGCTACCTTGGACACTCTATCCAATATGACCCAAATAGAGTCATTTCCCCTACTAGAAGTAGGAAAACCGGTGATAAAATCCATTCCGACAGAATCCCATTTCCATTCTGGAATCTGTAATGGTTGCAAAAGTCCTGTGGGTCTCTGATGTTCAGCTTTGACTCTCTGACAGATATCACACTTGGCTATGTAGCTTCCGATTTCTCTGTTCATATGTTGCCACCAAAATTGCTCTTTCAAATCCTGATACATCTTTGTTCCGCCGGGATGGATAAAATAAAGAGTATCACGAGCTTCCTGCATGATAACTTGCTTCAGCTCGGAATCTGCTGGCACACAGATACGTCCTTTGTACCACAAACCTCCTTCTTCATCCTCGGTGAATCCGGGTACCTTCCCTATACCAATATGACATTTGATTCCGTCCTTGCATTTCCTTTCTGCGCCTCCTTGATCCGACTGATCAAAGTGGGTTGAAGTTCAATGCTAGCTAAAAATCCTTTGCTAACTAGCTCGGTTCTAAACTGCTCCAACTCTTCATGCAAACTTGGTTGAGCTTCTTTAATCATGGTGTTTAATCTACATGGCAATCTGCTAAGAGCATCCGCTACCACATTGGCTTTGCTGGGGTGATAGTGAATGTCAAGGTCATAATCCTTGATTAACTCTATCCATCTCCTTTGCCTCATATTCAGTTCCTTCCGGGTGAAAATATACTTCAGATTCTTGTGATCCGAATAAATCTCACAGCGGTTACCCATAAGGTAATGACGCCATGTCTTCAATGCCAACACTACAGCTGCTAGCTCAAGGTCATGGGTAGGGTAGTTTTGCTCATGTTGCTTCAGTTGTCGGGACAAATATGCTATGACTTTGCCTTCTTGCATCAACACACATCCGAGACCAATCTTGGATGCATCACAATACACATCAAAAGGCTTCTTGATATCTGGCATAATCAATATTGGGGCTGAAATTAATCTCTTCTTGAGCTCTTGAAAACTTGCTTCACATTTGTCTGTCCACTCGTACTTCTTATCTTTCTTCAACAACTGGGTCATTGGTCTTGCGATGCTCGAAAATCCTTCAACAAACTTGCGGTAATATCCCGCTAATCCTAGAAATGCGCGGACTTGGGTTTGAGTGGTTGGGGCTTTCCATTCTTCAACATCTTTGATCTTGGCGGGGTCGACATCGACTCCTCCTGCCGACACAATATGTCCTAGGAATCCTACTTCCTTTAACCAAAACTCACATTTGCTAAACTTGGCATACAACTGATGTTCTCTAAGGGTTTCAAGGATGGTTCTCAGGTGTAGCTCATGGTCTTCTTCTGACTTGGAATAGATTAGTATGTCGTCGATAAAAACAACGACAAACTTAGCCAGGAAGTTCATAAAAATCTTATTCATGAGATTCATGAAATAAGCGGGGGCATTGGTTAATCCAAAAGACATGGCGTTGTACTCACATAATCCATATATGGTGGTAAAGGCAGTCTTTGGAATATTCGTTGCATGAATCTTGAGTTGATGATAACCAGTTCTAAGATCAATCTTAGAGAATACTCTGGCACCAATCAACTGGTCAAACAGATCCTCTATCTTAGGTAGTGGGTACTTGTTCTTGATGGTGACATCATTCAGCTTCCGGTAATCCATACATAAACGGTTACCTCCATCTTTCTTATCCACAAACAAAACAGGTGATCTCCATGGCGATGCGCTTGGTTGAATCAGACCTTTCTCCAACATGGCATCAAGTTGCTTATTTAGCTCCACTAATTCAGATGTGTTCATACTATAAGTTCTTTGAGCTATGGGTCCAGTTCCAGGAATTATTTCAATGATGAACTCGATATCCCGACCTGGGGGCATACCGGGCAATTCATCTGGGAATACGTCGAGGTATTCACAGACTACTCTGACTTGGTCTAGGGTTGGTTGGGCTAGACTCTTGTTGCATTTGAATTGACGGGGCATCGTCTCAGATACATGCTCTACTGATAGTCCAGAGCTACTGGTCATGGTTATGGCTTTCTTGGCACAATCGATCAATCCTTTATGTTTCGACATCCAATCCATTCCTAGTACTACTTCCAAACCTTTGGTTCCAAGTACTATTAGATTGGCATAAAAATCTATTCCATGGATTCTGATAGGTACAGCCTTGCAAATTTTTCTAGCTTTGGTGGTTGAACTAGGTATTTGAACTATCATAACATGCTTCCATTTTGTTGGTTGAATCTTACTAGTGCATGCAAATTCTTATGTAACAAATGAGTGCGATGCTCTAGAATCAAACAACACTCTTGCAAGTACCGAGTTAACAGAAAACATACCCATCATGACATCGGGCACTTCCTAAGCTTCTTTAGCATTCATGTGAAACAGACGGCCGTTGCGGTTGAGCGAGTTTCCTGGGGAAAATCTCCTTCCAGGCTGAACACAGGTTGCTGCTGAGCGGGTGCATTCACATTGGTGGCTACTGCAAGCTTCTTGGGGCACTCATTGGAGTAGTGACCCCTGACTCCACATTCAAAGCAAGTAATCTGGGACTTGTCTTTTCCTGCAACAGGTACATCATTGCTTCCAATCCTTGGGGCAGTATTGTTGTTGTTGTTGTTGGACTTGGGCGGTGCATGGTTGGAGTTATTGGAGTTGCCGGGGTTGTTGTTGTGGTTTCCTCCAGACTTCAGGTTTCCTCCGCTACGATTGGGATAGTTTGGACGGGACATAGGGGGTCTGTTGTTTCTTGGGGCATATCCTGCAGACGGGTTGGGGCGATACTTCTGAGTATGGTGGGATCTAGTCTGGTGCATCATCCTACGCTTGCGATTGTCATTGGCTTGGTTTATCTTCCCTTCCATCTGAATGATAGAGTCTACTAGCTCTTCTAGATCTGCAAAACGGATGTTGACTAACACAGTCTGCATCTCATCATGTAATCCATTCAGGAACCTTTCCTTCTTCTTTGCTTCGGTATTAATCTCATCAGGGGCGTATCTGCTAGTGACAGAAATTTGTCATGGTACTCAACTACCATCATCCTTCCTTGCTTGAGTTCCTTGAACTCATCCCTTATCCTGGTGACCAAACCTTGGGGCACATGAGTCTGGCTGAACTTGATCTTGAATGCTTCCCAAGTCATCATCTGCCCTTCGTTCATGGTACGGGTCCTATTCCACCAGGCTCTTGCATCTCCTGCCAGATAATGGGTGGCAAACAGTACTTTTTCATTGGCTTCAACTCCTGTGACCTCTAGGTTGTTCTCCATGGTTTGCAGCCAATCATCAGCATCTAAGGGATCCTCAGACTTACTAAAGATAGGTGGTTGGTATTCTGAAAGTTCTTGAGCTTGGATCCATGGTGATCCTGGTTTCCATGACCTTGATTATTGTGGGCCATCTGAGATATCTGTTGAAGAGTGGCTAGGTTGGCTTGGCGTTCGGCTCTACTAGCTTCACGGTCAGAAACTAGAATTTGCAGAATCTTCAGCATCGGGTCCTGAGATGAACTGCTTCCTCCGGGGTTTCCACGAGTCATCTGAAGATTGAGATAGATAATGAGATAAGAGTTCATGGTTTTGTTTTCAAAAGCTTTAAACTTTGAGTTTGACTCATGTTCTTCAAACTAACAACTTCCTCTCATTCATTCATTCAAGCACACAATACAAACACACACCACAACACAAATAGAAAATAGATGGTTTTAAGAACCATTCTGTGAAACTACTGAAAGGATATTATTTTCTCCTTATGTTTTTGGTGCTGATGATAACTTCTCTTGTGGTTTAACTATCTGTCCAAGTTGCAGGGCTTATCTACGGACGTGGTTGTTGATGGACTTATCTCTAGGAAGAAATTGAAGATGGTGGCACTTATTTACGCTTTCTCTTGTTTTATGTTTTAGGGTACCGTACTATCAAGAGGGTGTCCACCTTGGAAGGTTGTGGTAAATCACCATTTCATGCACATACCCAGTTTTCATGTGAGAGAGTGTTACCTGCAGCTTTGGAGGGTTTTCTGCCCTGACCGGTAGGCGGTAGTACCACCCAAGGAGTTTCTCAGGGCTGTTCGAGTGGAACTTCCGGCTGAAGTTCCGGTCCTAATTCCGACGAGCCATATTTTGGTTCAGTAAGACTTCTGTCTAGTTTTGCATATTTGTTGGAATTAGAACCGTAATTTGGCTCGGTTGTACCGGCCTGACCAGCGCCTGGCTCCCTGAGTGGTAGTACCGCCACGCCTGACCGGTAGTACCGGCCACCTTCTGTCACCGGTAGTTCCGGGTCCAGTTAAAGACATAGTTCCGACGCTAGGTTATGCGGGTCAGATAACCTTCTGCCTCGCACTGCCTATTTGCCGGTAGTAGGGTCGGAACTTGGACCGGTACTTCTGGCTAGCTCTACGGGCCCGCTGACTGGTCAATCTGACCGTTGAGTGGCCTCCGCTGGACCGTTGGTGGCTCGCTCACCGGTACTACCGGTCCGCCACCGGTAGTACCGATGGTGTCGGGACTGGCCAGAATCTGCCCATTTGGAGGTGGCCTATTTAAGACCCCTTCTTCCTCCTCTCATCTTATCTCTTCGTTTTCTCTCTCCTCCATTAATACAAGAGCTTGACTTGCCTAGATCTCTCTCCCTACCGACTCAAATCTCTTGATCTTTTGAGGATTCTGATAGGTGACCTAGATCTACACTTCCACCAAAGGAATCGTGATTCCCCCACTCATCCTTCGTGGATCTTGTTACTCTTGGGTTCTTGGAACCCTAGATAGTGTAGGGCATCCTCCGAGCTGGAGCATTTGTTGTGAAGCTCTGTGGTGTCGTTGAGGGTCTCCAATTGAGTTGTGGAGCCTCCCCTCAACCTCGTTGTAAAGGTTTCGGTTGGCTCCTTCAAGGTCACCGGTTAGTGGATTGTGAGGCCACCTTTGTGGTGGTGCTCACCAGAGAAGAAGGTGAGGCCTTTGTGGCGCTCGGGTGACCTTGTGTGGCCCCGACACCTCTCCAACATAGACGTAGTTTCCTTGGAAGTGAACTACGGGAATTACATCTCCATGTCCCCTTGCCGGTTTTTTCGTTCCACTCCTTTACTTCTTGCAATTACCGCCTTGTTTACTTGTTGTGTTGCTTGCCATTTAGGATATTCATATAGTTACATCTCTAGTGAATTTTAATTTGTGCTAAGCCATAAAATTGCAAGAAAAGATTAAAAATTGGTAGTCTCCTATTCACCCCCTCTAGTCGACCAAAGTTGGGCGTTTCAATTGGTATCAGAGCCTCGGCTCTTACTTCGGGCTTAACCGCCTAAGAGGCAATGCCGACAAAGATGGGAGTGTGGGTGCAACCACCAAGAACTTGGCCTCCATGGATGACCTCAATCGATTGGAGACATCCATGATGACCAAGTTTTAGGAAATGATGACCCTTTTACAATCCCTTAAGCCTACCCCATGCTAGAAACCCCTCATGATGCATCTCTTGCCGCCAAAACCCCTTCCGCCCGTGCAAGTGGTCGCCCCCGGGGGGATTCCCGTGGCTGCCCCAAAATACTTGGGCTTAGGCTTTGTGGATCAAACCACCAATCCCCCAAGCGAGAGCACCGAGGGGCTTGGTGACTCCTCCTCCAAAGAGGGAGAAGGGGAAAAGGATTACTCGACGGTACCACCACCGCCCAATTACATGTTGGACCCACCTATTCCCATGCCGCACATCATACCTCAAGGAGCACCTCCCATGCTAGATACTTCTAACTTCGCCAATTGGCAATATCTAATGCAATCTCATATTTCTAGCTCTTCTATTGAATAGATGAGGATTGTGGAGGAAGGTTTCTATCCATATGATGCTAAGAAGTTGACTCGGGCCGGGGTCGTGGACAAGCAACTCAATGCCACCACTTTGGGTATGATCCAAAAGGCGTTGACCCCCAAGGACTTTGCTCACATTCGCCAATTCTCCACCACCAAAGAAGCTTGGGATCATCTCACCGAGTTGTATATTGGGAATGCGAGCATTCAAATCTCCAAGTTAGATGAAGTAAACAATGAGTCTGATGGCTTTGGAATGCAAGATGATGAGACACCCGAAGACATGTATCACCGTCTCAAGGTTCTTTGTTGTACCATGAGGGACCTTGGAGCTACCTATGTTGATGACAAGTTCATGAAGAGGAAGTTTGTTCAAGCTCTTCTTCCCTTTGAGGAGCAAAAACTGAGCTCTGTCAAGGGGAGAAGTAACTACCACACCATGTCCTCTCAAGATGTGTTGAGTGAAGTCATTGCCATGACCATTGCCAAGAAGAATGCGGAGTCAGCTCGTGCTCGTGCTTATGGGTCTCAAAAGTTGAACCTTGCCTTGAAAGCTCAAGTGGTGGAAGTTGATGAAGACAATAACTCTAGTGAGTGGTCTCAAGAGGACATCAAATATGCTTTCAATGAACACTTGGCTCTAGCATCAAGGGCGTTTTGGAACAAACCGGGCATGAAGTCAAGGTCAAAGGATAACCCAAGATTCAACTCAACCATGAAGGCTCCAAAGGCAAGATCTTGCTACAATTGCAACGACAAGAGTCACTTTGTAGCTCAATGCCCCTTCGAGAATAAAGAAGACAATGGAGGACGCCTCATTCGCAAGAGCAAGCCAAGGCCTCCTCACTCCTTGAATAAGAACTTCCACAACAAGAACCTTCCTAACAAGGAAAGGGCGATGGTGGTCCATGAAGAGTACTTCTTGGGCGATGATGATGATGTTGAGAGTGAAGGTCAAGGTGGAGAGATCGTGGGGGTTGTCGCTATTGCTACTTCATCTACCCCACGAGTGTCTCTCTTCGACTCTCCAAATGAGAACATCACCAACCGCAACCAAAAGTGTCTCATGGCTAAGGCCACCGAGGTAAGTCCCTCTTCCAAGTCTTCCCCAAATGAACTTCCCTTGCATGATCTTGCAGGTTAAGAGGTTAAGAAAGAGATGGTAAGCATGTGTGAATCCATGAAGAATCTGGATGATGATACTAGAATGTGCTTTGAAACACTTGTAAACCAACTTGACCATGCTATGGAAATTCTAGATGAGAAAGAAGAAGTTATTGACACGCTAGGTAAAAATGAGAGAGAGCCCGCCGATGAGATTGCCTCTCTATCTCAATCCCTTGAAGATGAACATAACATGAGAATAACTCTTGAGTAAAGTGTGGCTAAACTTGTTGATGACCATAATGCCTTCATAACGCAACTTGTGAAAGAACGAGATCATGCTATTGCTTCATTGAATATCCTTAAAAATGAAAAGGTTGAGTTTGGTGTTGGTCATGAATGCCTTAAGGATTTTGAGAAACTCAAGGAGGAAAATCATGCCTTGGAGAGTAAATTCTCAAGTCTCTTTGAGGTCCATGAGCGACTTCAAACTGAATCAAACAATGAACATTCAATGTCTTCCGCTACGTCTATTGTACATTTGCCTTGTTCTTCTAACCCTCGTTGCAAGAATGAGAATCTTGTTGAGGAGAACAAGATGTTGAAAGATAAACTTGCAAAAGGGCAAGTTGCCATCAAAAGGAAGAACAAGAGGAGGAACAAGAAAAAGAAGAAGAGCAAGAGCCTTGCTCAAGTATCCTCTCTTGATTCTACCTTTGTGCAAAGTGATAACTTTGCCGGGAAGAACAATCCTTCTTACATTGTTTGCAAATCTATTGATGGTCATGTTTATGCTAAGTACATTGGCACATCTTATACTCATGATTATCATTGGAACATTTGGGTACCTAAGACCCTTGTGACTAACAAAAGGGGACCCATTGCAAAATGGGTACCTAAAACCAAAGCTTGATTTTTTTATAGGACTTTGCTTCTGGCGGTGCAAAATGGGTGCTTGATAGTGGAGCTACAAGCCATATGACTGGAAGCAAGTCTATCATGTCAGAGATTAGGCCAAATTTTGCCAATACTATGGTCTCCTATGGTGATAAAACAAGCTCTCAGGTATTGGGTTTTGGTAAGGTGGTAGTAACCCTGGATGTATCCTTGGTTAATGTCATGCTTGTCCAAACCCTTGGTTACAATCTCCTTTCCTTTCGTGCTCTTGCTATCATGGGTCTTTCATCTTTCTTTAATGAGCACTCGGTGGTCCTCATGTGGAGCAAGTCTCTCATGGTGGATTTTGTTGGATACGTAGAGCATGACTTATATGTAGTGGATTTCTTCGAAAAGCCATCTACACATGCTATATGTCTCTATGTGAAAGCCGACGTGGGCTGGTTGTGGCATCACCACCTAGCCCATGTAAACATGAAGGCTTTGCAAAGTCTCTACACGGGGGGCCACATCCTTGGACTAAAAGACATTTCCTTTGCCAAAGATCGTGTATGCAGGGCTTGTATAGAAGGGAAGATGCATGATAAGCCTCACAAGATCCTTAATCAAATCACTACCGAACGGTGCTTGGTGCTTCTACACATGGATCTCTTTGGGCCTCCCTCTCATGATAGCCTTGGTGGGAAGAAGTATTGTTTGGTAATTCTTGACGACTTTTCAAGATACACTTGGGTCTACTTCTTCAAGTTCAAGAGTGAGACTCAACAAACCGTCATCGACTTTGCCAATCAAGTGCAACGGAAACTCAATACCACCATCCTCACCATTAGAAGTGACAATGGCATCGAGTTCAAGAAATACACATTGGATGAGTTTCTTAGTGATGAGGGGATCAAACATCAATACTCTACTCCATACACCCCTCAACAAAATGGTGTTTCTGAAAGGAAGAATCGTACTTTGATGGATGCGGCCCGGACCATGTTGGCGGAATTCAAGTCACCATATAACTTTTGGGCCGAAGCCATCTCAACCGCTTGCCATGCAACCAATTGCCTCTACCTACGCAAGAAGAAGAACAAGACTCCATATAAACTTTTCACCGGTCGCAAGCCAAATGTCAAGTACTTCCGGGTGTTTGGTTGTAGATGCTTCCTTCTCAAGAAAGGTGTCTGCTTGTCAAAGTTTGAGTCTAGGGCTCAAGAAGGGATCTTTGTTGGGTACTCAAATCAATCCCATGCCTATATAGTCTACAACAAAGCAACGGGAAGGGTTGAAGAATCTAGCAATGTCGAGTTTGATGAAGATCACGAGTCCCTTGTGCGGTAAGATGGTGTTCGTGATCCAAGTGATGAAATTCCTTCCCAAGCCATAAGAAAAATGGGTGTGGATTTCTTCCACCCCATTGAGGATCCCCTTATGACTGAAGGAGAAGGACCAAGCTCCACCCAAGCGGAGCCTTCACTCTCACAAGACCATCTTGCACCTAAAGGTCAACTTATTGCTTCTCAAGGTTCTCCAAGCTCTTCTCAAGATCTTCATGTCCATGACTCTCCAAGATCAAGTCTACCTCATGTCGATCAAGCTCCACCCCAACAAGGTAGTGTAGCTCCTCATGTCAATGATGCTCAAGGTTAAGTTGAAGAAGGTCAAGATGACAATGACCAAGGCCAAGCTAATGTCTCTCCGCCAAATGATGATGTCTCTCCCTCGGTTGATGTTGATGAAGATAGTGATCAAGTTCGTGCATATAGTCAAGGCGGGGACTCGAACCGTGGTGATGACCAAGTGGTTGCTTAAGAATCTCGTCTTGAGGCCCAAGCTCGCCGTCAAGCATACCGTCTCACCAAGATCATCAAAGATGGCCATATCCTTGATAATGTTTATGGAGATTTCAGTAGGGGCTCCACTACTAGGAGACAACTAACCTCTTTTAGTTCTCATCATGCGTTTATTTCTCATGTTGAGCACCAAAAGGTCTTCGAAGCTCTTGAAGATGATGATTGGCTTGACGCTATGAACGAAGAACTCCACAACTTCAAGAGAAACAAGGTGTGGACACTTGTGAAGAGACCCAAATATTGTCAAAATGTGATTGGGACCAAGTGGATCTTCAAGAACAGGAGGGATGCAAATGGTATAGTCGTCCGCAACAAAGCAAGGTTAGTTGCCCAAGGATACTCTCAAGTTGAGGGCGTAGACTATGGTGAAACTTATGCTCCCGTTGCTCGTCTAGAATCCATTCACATGCTTCTTGCTTATGCTACCCATCATAACTTTAAATTGCAACAAATGGATGTTAAGAGTGCTTTTCATAATGGTCCCTTAAAAGAATTGGTGTATGTCAAGCAACCTTCAGGCTTTGAGGACCCCCTCTTCCCGGACCATGTCTACAAACTCGATAAGGCACTATATTGTCTCAAACAAGCCCCACGTGCATGGTATGAGTGCCTTAGAGAGCTTTTGTTAGACCGTGGTTTCGAAGTAGGCCTCATTGATCCCACTCCTTTTACTAAGAAAGTTGGAGGAAACTTGTTCATTTGCAAAATCTATGTTGATGATATTATCTTTGGGTCTACTAACAAAGCTTTTAATGAGGATTTTGCTAAGCTCACGACCGACCGCTTTGAGATGTCTATGATGGGGGAGTTGGAATTCTTTCTTGGCTTTGAAGTCAAACAATTGAGGAAAGGGACTTTCATCGACCAAGCTAAATATGTCCAAGATATGCTCAAGAAGTTCAACCTTGATCAAGTAAATGGAGTCAAAACTCCCATGCCCACAAAGGTTAATCTTGATCTCGATCCCAAGGGTAAGGATGTGGATCAAAAGCTTTATCGCTTGATGATTGGTTCTTTGCTCTATCTTTGTGCATCTCGACCGGATATTATGTTTAGTTTAGGTATATGTGCAAGATTCCAAGCCGCACCAAAGGAAAGCCACATGGTGGCGGTCAAGAGAATCTTTCGATATTTGGTTCATACCCCTAATTTTGGGCTGTGGTACCCCAAGGGAGCCAGCTTTGACCTCATTGGTTACATGGACTCGGATTGGGCAGGAGACAAAATGGAAAGGAAGTCAACCTCCGGTGCTTGTCAATTTCTTGGAAGATCTTTGGTGTGTTGGTCCTCGAAGAAGCAAAAATGCGTGTCTTTGTCCACTGCCGAAGCTGAGTACATCTCCGTCGCCAGTTGTTGTGCTCAATTGCTATGGATGAAGCAAACATTGAAGGATCTTGGACTCTCTTTCAACAAGGTGCCACTTCTGTGTGATAATGAGAGTGCCATTGCTATTGCTCACAACCCGGTTCAACACAACAAGACCAAGCACATTGAGATTCATCATCATTTCATTTGGGATCATGTTGCAAGAGGAGACATTTCTTTGGAGTATGTTCCTACCAAGGCCAATCTTGCGGATCTTTTCACGAAGCCACTTGATGAAGCAAGGTTCCGAGAGTTGAGGCATGAACTAAATATCATTGATTCAAGCAACGTGGCTTGAGTATCTTGCGCACCTACCTGGGTCTCAAAGAATATCTTGTTTGGATGTACGCATGGTTTTAGGGGGAGTGTGGTTCCTCATATGAACCAACACTCTTCCTATTATGCACAAATTAATGTATTCATTCTCTATGGTCTCTCAAGGAGGCAAAATGAGCTTAAATGATGAGTTTTGGTAATGAACCCAAGATACATCTTCACGGTGTCAAGCCAAATATACTCATATATGGTGGCCTAGGCCACCGACATTGTTTTTGTTGGCTCGTATTCTATTTTGGGTGTTGTTTGTCTTTGCTGGATCTCATTTTGTCGTTTCTTCATAGTTTGTGCCTCTTATCCCAAGCCTTTTCTCCACCCCTTGACCCTCTTTTTCCTGCACAAGGTCACCTCCGTGCCAGTCAAAATCTGGAGAGCATTTCCTGGGTATCACCGGTAATTCTGGCTGCAGCTGATACTACCGGTCAGGGCTTAATTTTCAGAAATTAAACTTTGACTGGTAAAACCGCTCTGTCCTGAAATTCCGGTGTCGTCGGTAGTTCCGGTATCTGGCTGGTACTACCGGTCGAGTGAGGTCCCGTTAAGTGACGGGCCAGGGGGCCTTGGGGTCATCTTCCCCACTTGCCCCCTAACCCTATCTTAGCAACTCTCATCTCCCAAGGAGCTCTCCGCGGTGCCGCCGCCGGCCACACCGATTCCGGCCGTCCCTCTTTAGATTCGGCTCTGTGGGATTCTTCCCCACCTCGATCTCCCACCATGGACCCTGGTATTTGCTCCTCTCATACTCCATTCATGGAGATCTGGCCACTTATTGTGCTTGAGTAGGACATGCCATGTCTAGGGCACTTCTTTGGCTAGAACTGCTTTGGGAGATCTAGTAGGGCTAGGATTCAGCTGTAGACCAGATTGCCCCAGTACATTGTCTAGATTTCAACTTTTGGTGCATCAAGTTTCGTAGATCTATGATTTCCAGTCAAACTGCCCTACTCGTGCCCTGACGGGTACTATCGGTGAGGCTCGGTCGGTACTACCGTCGGGGTCCTCTCACCGGTACTACCGCTAGGGGCACAACTGGTATTTCCGGTGCGCCCCGCGCCACCGGTAGTTCCGGCTGTCAGGTAGAATTTCCGATGCACGTTTTGTCTGATTTCTGCCTGTGTACTCTGTCAATCTAGTCTAGTTGTTTTCCTTTTTCTTTCGACCTTGTGCACTTATCCTCTATTACCTCCCTTCTATTTGCTTTCTTCTCAGGGCAAGGTGGTTCCCGTGGCAGATCCAAGCGGTCTCATGCTTCTTCTCGTGGACCGACTGAGATTGATGAGGATGATCTTGAGGTCTTGTGCCCTCCCAATTGGTCAGTCGGGAGAACGCTCTTGAGCACGTCTTTGCTTTGAAGGTAAAAGACCTGTTCTGGCAAGTCAAAAGAAGACCACCTCTAGACCTGATTCGAGCAATAAGAAGATCTCCTCCTGGCCTCAGCTTGCATATGAGTAGTTTCGCAAGATTGATCCCTACAGTGTTCCTCGTGACCGCCTGGCTCAGGATCCTTTCTTCCACACTGTGCGTCAAGCAGAGATCTATTCTGAGGTTTATGCTACCAAGAAGAAGAATGTTGTTGCCCCCAGAAGCACATCAATATTGCTAAGATGGAGAGCATCCCCGAGTACTTTGGTGAAGCTCTTGATATGTGCAGGCGGTTTGGACTCATCAAGCTTATGCAACACCGTGAGAACTATGATGAGAGGGCCATTGCTCAGTTCTACTCCACCCTCTACTTTGATACTGACCCTGTTGATTGAACCATGAAATGGACGACTCACAACAAGTATCTCTCTGCTAAATGGTCTGAGTTTGCTACCCTTCTTAGCTACCCTATTTAGGAAGGCCGTCGTACCAATGGGTGGTGGGTGCATAGGGGGAAGGCCTCCGAGCCGGAAGTTCTTGAGCCCTTATACATTGAGGGCTGGGGTGTCAATGGAAATGTTGCCCATCTTCTTCCCACCTATGACATCATGCGCAAGGTCTATCAGAACACTATTGCTCCCAAGGCAGGTAACTTCGACCAGCTTCATGCTTTCCAGATTGATCTCATGTATCAGACTTACCGCCACAGAGACTCTCATGAGCGCCTTGATGTTATGGATTATATGTTTGAAGAAATCTGGTCCGCTATGATTGAGAAGAGGTCTTGTCCATATGCTCCATACATCTAGACTCTCATCAATGCCAAGTGGAGGGAGGCAATAGGTTCACTCTTCCCTCAGGAAGCTCTCTCCATTCATGAGGAAAAGACTCTTCGTGTGATGAAACACAAGTTACCTCGCTCTTAGGCTGAAAAGGAAGCTACTGCTGCTAGGGATGCTAGTGATGGGGACCGTGCTGAGGCTTCTCCTCCACCCCAACTTGTGAGACAGCCCTGTTGGGCCAAGAAGCTACTGAAAAAGGTTAAGAAGACTTCCTACTTCATTCAGGACCACGAGTAGCAGTCCTATGTCGCTCAGAGGTACAATGTTCGAAGGGAGAAGGCCATCATGAGGAAGCTTGATATTGAAGTGTCTCCTGAGTCCAGCTCCGTCACCGCGCCCAAGGATGAGTGGGTCAACACGCAATGCAGGTGTACTGATAGTGATGACGAGCCCGATATCTCCAGTTAGTTTCCGCCCGCTTGGAACAATGCCTCTTGGGACCCCGAGTGTAGTTTATCTACTTTGTCCCTTTTGGCGTCTTGATGCCAAAGGGGGAGAAAGTGCTCCGCTAGGACTACGGGATTTGCATGGGCTGTGTCACAAGCTTGATCTTGCTTTGATCCTTTTATGCTTGTACACATTTTCTTTCAGTTATGTATACTTGTTGTTGGGGATATACTTTCTGGGTATCCTCACAGTCCTCACTGACCAGGGTGGACCACTTTGGGTTAGAGCTTTGCTTCACGGGTGGCCCAGTCAGGGAGAAGAGGCGGAGTCCAATCCGGCTACGGGAAGGCCCAAAAGACTTACCGACTTAGGCCCATAGTGTTACTTGTAGTTAAAGATGTACTCTATAACCGACTCTCAGTCGTAGCCGGATAGATCTCTCCTGTAAACCCTAGGCTGGATATCTATATAAGCCGTCCTAGGGAGAGCCTTTAGGGCACCCTCAATAGTCTACAATCTCAACTTGCACAGGCGAACCCTTGTAACCCATATTCCGGATCTGCCGTATTACTGGATTGCTAGCAGGAGTAGGTCCAAAGCCGGCAGATTCGAACCTGGGTAAACTTGTGTGCTCACCGTCCCGGAACACCGTACGTCTCACACCCCTCTCTTCCGCACGCCTCGAGGACCCCCTCATGGCGTACTTGTCATCAATCCGACGACATTTGGCGCCCACCGTGGGGCAAGTGAGCTTCGGATCTGTGTTCCGAGCGGAATCAGCGAGACTATCACCGTCGGTCGCATCCTCTACGCCAGTGACGTCCCTCTCATCGTTCTCGACGAGACCTGGATTCCGGTTAGGGAGGCTGTGACTGCCTACACCATCATGTCTTTTGGTGAGATCGATGTTTACATCGGTTTTGCTGAACCTGTCCCACCCAGCCCAGCGGTGATGATAGAGGCCAAGGAAAATTCTGGGTCCCCTTTGTCCGCGGAGGCGGCAGAGTTCCGGATCCCAGGAAACCCTAATCCCACCCAGCCCGCATCTGTTGTGGAGATAGTGGTGAAATCCGAGCCTAAGGCAGACCTGGCGGTCCAAGTTGAATCTAGAGTGGATCTCCCTAGAGAAGCCGAATCCCAGATCGACCCACTCGCTGAAGTCGAAATCCAGGAGGAGCATAGCAACGACACTGATTCCGGCTCTGATGACGCCGGGACAAACAGGCCTTTCCTATGATACACGCTAAGATGCATGATGATGCAAAACTCTGGCATAGATGAAACGTTTCGACGAGGCCGGTCGCGAGAGCCGCAGGTACCTCAGGAAGCACGCGTCGCACTTCGTCGGATACGTGGGATCCAGATCCGGCTCTGCTGATGCTGGAGACAACACCGACTCTGTGCTGGAGGCGATTGGAACAAACACCGATGTACCCGCATCCTCGGATGAATCGATGACGTTAGCAAATTTCCGAAAGTTCTCCGCGGAATATGAAGAGGAGTATAACTCCAAAGCTGCAGAGGAAGGAGAAGCCATGGATGAAGGATCCGGGGAACACTCTCCCAAAGCGCAGGATGACATGGAAATCAGAGATAATCCCGAGAGCCAGATGTCCGAAAGTACCGATCAGAGCTTGACTTCGGGAAACGGACCCAAAGCCGTCTTTGCTACCGGCGCTGCCAAGAAGGCAAAGAAGAAGAACAAGAAGAACAAGACCCCGGCAAAAGACCCTCCGGCAGAGGAGGTAATTTCCGAGGAGTACGAGGAAGACTCGGATGGAGCGCTTATCCCAGACGGGCCCAAAAAAGAAGAATCGATGGATGGACACGTGATCACTGAAGGTGCACGTAAACTCATCGATGCTGCATTAACCACACCTATTCCTACAGCTGCAGAACTTACTGCTAATGAACTGGACGAGAGGGCACAGGCCCTAGAAGCGCGTCGTCAAGTACTCCTCGATGAAGCCAAAAACATTGAGGAGGAAAAGAAACGCATGGCATCTACGGAGAAGTACAACTCCAGGCAATACCAGAAGACCAGGAAGCGTCATACCAATGACAACCAATTCCCGCAGATTCACGCCGTCCTTTTCGGAGAAGAAATGGGGAAGCCTCGGAAAGATAGCAAAGGGGATTGGGTGTATCCAACCCCAGTGCAGAACACTGTTGCGGCCCGAGAAATTCTATCAGCTAATCCAGGCCCGGAGCAGATTTGGTTGGGCATCAAATTACTCAACAAGGGACTGGAGCAGCAAAAGGTCGCCATGTCCGGAAGTCAAAAGCTGGTCTCTGATTCCGACCAGTGACGTACAGACCCGGCATGGGCTGACGTAAGGCCCCAACGCGTTCCAGAGCAGCACCACCGTTCTGATCACCGGAGGACAATTACTCAAGAACCGGATCTTCGAGACAGCACCACAAAGCTGCACGTGACTGGCATAGCGTTAACCCAGTTACGGAGCAAGAGGCAATTGCTGCACTGAATCCGAGGAACCCGGCCCGGCGAGAGTCGAAAGACCGCAGGGATGATGATAAAGAGAAACATCGAGAGGAGGATCAACAAAGAATGCCACCTCCTAGACATGCAAGCCGTCCGGATGACGGGCGAAGGAATGACGGACACCGTGCCTAGACAAGCCGGCAGGGGCTCGTCACAATGAAGACCCTCCCTAGAACCGGAATAATGACGCTCCGGACGGAGGCCAGCGATCAGCCGGAAATAACCCAGCTGCTCCACCCTCTCCGCCAAGTAGCCATCACAATGGCTCCCAAGGAGGCCAATGAGGGCGTCGTGGTGGAGGAGGTGGTGGCAGAAGCCGAAGTCCGGCTCCAAGGCACCACACCCACAACCGACACTCGGGACGATCTCTATCCCCGAACGACGCAAGGCACAGGATCAACTCCAATATAGAGGCGCGACACTACAAAAATGATGATATATATGTGGGCCCAAAGTGCTCCAGACCATGCATAAGAGATACAAGATTCCCAGAAGGATTTGCTATCTCACGACATATCCAAGCCTACGATGTCATTGCTCGGCCAGATACCTTGCTACAGGATTTCTTCCAAGCTTGCTGCATTGCCAAAGGCGGAAACAACCTGGTCGGAACCCGATATATCCCACTCATGTTGCGGAAGACGGCAAGATCATGGCTCAATGAACTTCCGGAGAACACCATCCATAACTGGTATGACATGCAAAGTGCATTCTTTCGGAATTTCGAAGGCACATACCGGAGGCCCTGTATGGTTGGAGACCTACAGCATTGCACCTAGAAAGCCGGAGAAACTTGCCGGGATTACCTCGGACGATGGATCGACACCAAGATCTCCTGTGAAGGAGTAAATGACCAAACTGCGATTGAATCTTTCATTGTAGGTCTCCCAATTGGTTTACTACGTCATTGCTTGAAGTGCGACAAAGTCACTAACTTGGGAGATATGATAGAAACAACGAGCAAGTATGCAGATGCTGACGATGATGCAGAGGGATTACCCAATGCCCTAGCTATGCCACAGTCGGCAAAACAACCAAAGCAACAAGCTCAGAAGTGCAAGAATACCTCGGAAGAGAAGCCCAACATGGAAACGGCAGTGGTCACTGCTACTTTTGGGTCTGGAGGACGAGGAGGACATGGCGGAGGCCGTGGGCACGGCCGTGGGACTTCAAGAGTTCAAGGTAGAGGAGACCAGCAACCAGGCAAAACCTACTCTTGGGCCAACATTGCCAATAACTCATGTGTGCATCACTTAGACGCCAACGGGGGCTCGTCCCACACCAACGCCCAGTGTCGTTTCAATGACGACATTAAAAGATATGATACCGCTGGCTACAAAGCTAAGCGAAAGAAGGTAAAGAAGAATCCCAAAAAGATAAAGAGACCAAGGAAGATTTGACATGGAGGAAGCTGATGCTTCAAATCCCAAGCCGGATGGTAAGAAAAAATTTCTAACCAAGAAAGACACTTATGTCACCTTCCTCGGATCTCAACCAACAAAGGTCAAAAAGGCAGTGCTACATGAGCTCAATGTAACAGTTCCGGCTATCCCCCAATTCCTGGACTGGTCGGAAGTGGCAATCACATTTGACCGTGCTGATCATCCGCCTAAGCTACACAGGCGAGGAAAATACGCCTTAATCATCAATCCAATTATTGACGGTTATGGTTTCTCGAAGACTCTCATGGATGGTGGCAGCAGTATTAATATCCTGTATGTCGAAACTATTGGAGATATGCCCAAGAGGCAATAATAAAAGTGGTTATTATTATATCTTTGTGTTTATGATGAATGTTTACATCCCATGCTTTAATTGTATTATTAGGAAACACTAATACTTGTGTGTTTTGTAAACATAAAAGAGTCCCTAGTAAGCCTCTTATTGAACTAGCTTGTGGATTAATAGATGATCATGGTTTCCTGATCATGGACATTGGATGTCATTAATAACAAGGTCATATCATTAGGAGAATGATGTGATAGACACACACCCATAGTAAGTGTAGCATAAGATCAAGTCATTTAGTTCGTATTGCTACAATCTTATCAAATGCATAGTAACCTAATCCTTCGACCATGAGGTTATGTTAATCACCATCACCGGATGGGTGCTTTGATGACATCAAACACCACTTCGTAACTGGGTGGTTATAAAGGTGTCATTGGGTATTCTGAAAGTATGTGTTGAAGCGCATGGACCAAGATTGGGATTTGTCCATCCATATGACGGATAGATATGCTCTGGGCCCTCTCGGTGGAATGTCATCTAGTTAGCTTGCAAGCATGTGACTAGGTCACAAGGGATGACATAACATGGAACGAGTAAAGAGTACTTATCAGTAACGAGGTAGAACTAGGTATGGAGATACCAACGATCAAACCTCGGATAAGTAGAGTATCGCGTGACAAAGGGAATTGGTTTCGTATGTTAATGATTCTATCGATCAAGAAGTCATCGTTGAGTATGTGGGAGCCGTTATGGATCTCCAGATCCCGATGATGGTTATTGATCGGAGAGGTGTCTCCATCATGTCTGCATATTCACGAACCGTAGGGTGACACACTTAAGGTTCGATGCTGTTTAGGTAGATATGGAATGTGCGTTGGAGACCGAATGTTGTTCGGAGTCTCGGATTGGATTTGAGACATCACGAGGAGATCCGGAATTGTCCGGAGAATAAGATTCATATAATGGAGATCATTTTCTAGGTTCGGAAATGTCCCGGAGTGTTTATATGGGGGTTCTAGAAGGTTTCGGAATGTTCCGAAAGGTTCTAGAAATTTCTATGGAGTTTACTTGAAAACCAAGAAAGAAAAAGGGGAAACTTGGGGGGGAAGGAAACTCCCCCCAAGCCCCCCTTGTGCGCCGGCCCTAGGAGGTGGGCCTAGGGGTGGGAACCCTAGGCTGCACCCCTCCCTCTATATATAGAAGGGTGGAGGCGCCACCCCCTTGCCCCTCCACTCTTGCCCTAGCCGCCTCTCTCCTCCTCCTTCCTTCTGCTCAGGCTTAGGCGAAGCCCTGTAGAATTCTCTACTCCACCACCACCACCACGCCGTCGTGCTTCTAGGATTCCATGGAGAGATCTACTACATCTGCTGCTCGCTGGAACGAGGAGAGGAAGGTCTGCATCGACTCCACACGTGTGACCGACTGCGGAAGCGCTGCCGGAACGCGGCGCCGGAAGGATTGTCTACTCGATCTTGAGATCAGCAAGTGATCGTCTACATCAACCACGAGATCCGATCTCGCACAAGGCTTTCGGATCTACAAGGGTTAGTACAGATCTATCTTGTTGCACATGTCTAGTAGATTAGATCTTGGCTTTTATCTAGATTAGATCTGGGTTTTGTTCGTTCTTGCGGTAGAATTTTTTTGTTTTCCATGCTACGAACCCATCAGTGGTATCAGAGCCGTGTCTATGCGTAGATCTGTTGCACGAGTAGAACACAATGGTTTTGTGCACGTTGGTGCTCGTGCCGTCTTTTGCTTTGTGTACTTTGCATCTTGCGGTATGGTGGGATGAAGCGGCTCATGCTAACCTTACATGTCATCGCACATGACACTTGCTCCACGCTTAACGTGTAACTTGCTTTGCACAAGTGGCTTTGCGGGTGTCTGTCTCTCTCACCATAGTATAGATCCAATTTACACTTTGCACTTGATAGCACTTGTATCAACGTTGTGGTTCAGTTTCGTAGGTAAGATCTGTTCTTATTCAAAAGCCCCAAACCACGTAAAACATGCAAAGAAAAATTAGAGGCGTCTAACTTGTTTTTGCAGGGGTTTTGTGATGTGATATGGACATCATGTGATTGTGATTATATTTGATGTATGCAATGATCCTTGTTGTAATATGGCAACCGGTAGGAGCCTAATGGTTGTCGTTAATTCTGTTAAGACCTGCGTGTCTATTCATCTTGTTATAGCTTTATTCCAAGTAGTTGTAATAGTTGCTAGCAATGACGGACAACCATGAAGCGGCGCCACTGACCTTGACGCAATGCTGGTGATGATGGAGATCATGTCCGTGCTTTGGAGATGGAGATCAAAGGCACAAGAAGAAAGGGCCATATCATATCACACTAATTATGAATTGCCTCTGATGTTAATCCTTTATGCATCTTGTATTGCTTAGATCATGACGGTAGCATTATAAGATGATCCCTCTCACTAAAATATCAAGTAATAAAGTGTTCATCCTTAGTTGGCACCGTTGCTAAGACTCGTCGTTTTGAAGCATCTCGTGATGATCGGATGTGATAGATTCTACGTGTGCATACAACGGGTGCAAGCCAGATTTGCACATGCGGAAACTAAGGTTAATCTTGACGAGCCTAGCATGTACAAACATGGTCTCAGAACACGGAATACCGAAAGGTAGAGCATGAGTCATATAAATGATATGATGAACATGAAGATTGTTCGCCAATGAAACTACATCTTCTCTCGTGAAGATCGGACTTGGTGTAGTGGACTTGGTTCGTGTAATCACTAAGACAATGTGAGGGATGTTGTTTTGAGTGGGAGTTCACCTAGTTAATTTAAGAATTAAAATTGAATTCAATATTATCATAAACTTAGTCTAAACTACTTGCAAATTTGTTGTAGATTATGGCGAACCTCTCCATCAATTTCAATGCGTTCCTAGAGAAAGAAAAGCTTAAGAACAATGGAAGCAACTTCACGGACTGGCTCCGTGGACTGAAGATTGTCCTCAGGGCTGGTCAGTTGACCTATGTGCTCGAAGCACCGCTAGGTGACCCACCTGCAGAAGATGCCACCGATGACGTAAAGAATGTTTACGCCACTCGAAAAAATCATTACTCCACAGTTCAGTGTGCCATCCTGTACGGTTTAGAAACGGAGCTTCAGAAGCGCTTTGAGCACCACGACCCGTTCGAGATCATTAAGGAGCTCAAGCTCATTTTTGAGACTCACGCGGCCGTGGAGAGCTATGAGGCCTCCGAAAAGTTCTTTAACTGTAAGATGGAAGAGGGTAGCTCCGTCAGCGAGCACGTGATCACCATGTCTAGGCATGCAAACAAGCTCCAAGAGTTGGGATAACGATTCCTAATGAGTTAGGGATTCACTGTGTCCTCCAATCACTGCCACCGAGTTATAAGAACTTTGTGATGAACTACAATATGCACTACATGAACAAGACGTTGCCTGAACTATCGTCCATGCTGAAAACTGCTGAAGTGGAGATCAAAAAGGAGCACCAAGTGTTGATGGTCAATAAGACCACCAATTTCAAGAAATAGGGCAAGCCTAAGAACAAGGGAAACTTCAAGAAGGACGGCAAGAAAGCTGCCGCACCTGCTAAGAAGCCCAAGACTGGTCCTAAGCCTGAAACTGAATGCTTCTACTGCAAGGGTGCTTTGGGCGTAACTGCCCCAAGTACCTGGCGGATCTGAAGAACGGCAACATCAAGAAGAAAGGTATATTCGATATACATGTTATTGATGTGTATCTTACTAGTTATCGTAGTAGTGCCTGGGTATTTGATACTAGTTCGGTTGCTCATATTTGTAACTCAAAACAGGAGCTGCGGAATAAGTGAAGACTGGCAAGAGACGAGGTGACGATGCGCGTTGGAAATGGCTCCAAGGTTGATGTGATCGCCGTCGGCACGCTCCCTCTACATCTACCTTCGGGATTAGTTTTAAATTTGAATAATTGTTATTTGGTGCATGCGTTAAGCATGAACATTATATCTGGATCTTGTTTATTGCAAGACGGTTACTCTTTTAAGTCCGAGAATAAAGGTTGTTCGATTTATATGAGTAATATCTTTTATGGTAATGCACCTGAGATGAATGGTTTATTCTTACTAAATCTCGATAGTAGTGATACACATGTTCACAACATAGATGCTAAACGAACAAAATTTAATGATAATTCTACATACATGTGGCACTGTCGTCTTGGTCACATTGGAGTGAAGCGTATGAAGAAACTCCATTCTAATGGACTTCTTGAATCACTTGAAAGATGCGAAGCATGTCTAAAGGGAAAAATGACTAAGACTCCATTCTCTGGAATAATGGAGCGAGCTACAGACTTATTGGAAATAATACATACCGATGTGTGCGGTCCAATGAGTGTAGCATCGCATGGTGGATATCGTTATGTTCTCACTTTCACGGATGACTTAAGTAGATATGGGTATGTCTACTTTATGAAACATAAGTCCGAAACTTTCGAGAAGTTTAAGGAATTTCAAAGTGAAGTGGAAAATCATCGTAACAAGAAGATTAAGTCTCTGCGTTCTGACCGCGGAGGTGAATATCTAAGTTATGAGTTTGGCATGCATTTAAAGAAATGTGGAATACTTTCGCAATTAACACCGCCGGGAACACCACAGCGTAATGGTGTGTCCGAACGTCGTAATCGAACTCTCTTAGATATGGTTCGGTCTATGATGTCTCTTACAGATTTACCGCTATCGTTTTGGGGCTATGCATTAGAGACAGTCGCATTCACTTTAAATAGGGCACCATCTAAATCCGTTGAAACGACACCATACGAATTGTGGTTTGGAAAGAAACCTAAGTTGTTGTTCCTTAAAGTTTGGGGTTGCAAAGCATATGTAAAGAAGTTACAACTTGATAAGCTTGAACCCAAAGCGGAGAAATGCGTCTTCATAGGATACCCTAAAGAAACAATTGGGTATACCTTCTATCATAGATCCGAAGGCAAAGTTTTTGTTGCCAAGAATGGATCCTTTCTTGAGAAGGAGTTTCTCTCGAAGGAAGTGACTGGAAGAAAAGTAGAACTCGACGAGGTTATTGAACCTTCTCTCGGAGTTGAGAGTAGCGCAGCACCGGAAGATGTTTTTGTGCCGCCTGCACCAATTGGAGAGGAAGCTAATGATGGTGATCATGAAACTTCGAACGAAGTTGCTGCTAAACCTCGCAGGTCAATGAGGGTTCGTACCACTCCTGATTGGTATGACCCTGCCTTGAACGTCATGTTGGTGGACAACACTGATGACCCTGCGACGTATGAAGAAGCTATGGTGAGCCCAGGTTCCGATAAATGGCTAGAAGCCATGAAATCCGAAATGGGATCCATGTACGAAAACCAAGTATGGACTTTGGTGGACTTACCGGATGGCCGTAAGGCTATCAGGAACAAATGGATTTTCAAAAGAAAAACAAATGTTGATGGTAATGTTACCATCTATAAAGCTCGACTTGTCGCGAAAGGGTTCCGACAAATTCAAGGAGTTGACTACGATGAGACATTCTCACCAGTAGCGAAGCTAAAGTCTGTGAGGATTTTGTTAGCAATTGCTGCATATTTCAATTATGAGATTTGGCAGATGGATGTCAAAACGGCATTCCTTAATGGAGACATTGAGGAAGAGTTGTATATGGTACAATCCAAGGGTTTTGTCGATCCTCAAGATGCTGACAAGGTATGCAAACTTCAGCGCTCCATTTATGGACTGAAGCAAGCATCCCGGAGTTGGAATCAACGTTTTGATAAAGTAATCAAAAACTTTGGATTTATACAAACTTATGGAGAAGCTTGTATTTACAAGAAAGTGAGTGGGAGCTCTGTAGCATTCCTAGTACTATATGTAGATGACATATTGTTGATTGGGAATGATATAGAACTTCTTAATAGCATCAAAGCCTATTTGAATAATAGTTTTTCAATGAAGGATCTTGGCGAAGCGGCATATATTCTAGGCATCAAGATTTATAGAGATAGATCAAGATGCCTAATAGCGCTTTCACAAAGTACATACTTGGACAAAGTTCTAAAGAAGTTTAGAATGGAAGAGAGCAAGAAAAGGTTCGTGCCCATGTTGTCAGGTAAGACCTTGAGTAAGACTCAAAGTCCTGCTATGGCAGAAGATAGAGAGATGATGGATAAGATCCCCTATGCCTTGGCCATAGGCTCTATAATGTATGCCATGCTATGTACAAGACCGGATGTGGCAAATGCTATTAGTTTGACCGGTGATGAACAGCTTGTTGTAAACAGTTACACTGATGCTAGTTGGAACACCGATCCAGATGACTCGAAGTCACAGTCTGGATACGTATTTATTTTGAATGGTGCTGCAGTGAGCTAGAGGAGTGCCAAGCAAAGCGTTGTGGTGAAATCTTCAACTGAATCAGAATACATAGCTGCTTCGGAGGCTGCACAAGAAGCCATATGGATGAAGGAGTTCATTACTGAACTTGGCGTGGTTCCTAGTGCGTTGGACCCGATGGCCATCTACTGTGACAACACAGGTGCAATAGCTAATGCATAGGAGCCAAGGTCACATAGCAAGCTGAAGCACATCAAGCTACGTTTCCATGCTATTCGCGAGTATGTCCGAGATGGTGACATAAAGATTTGCAAAGTACACACTTATCTGAATGTGGCAGATCCGTTGACTAAACCTCTCCCTAGAGCAAAGCATGACCAACACCAGAACGCCTTGGGTGTTAGGTATATTACCATGTAATCTAGATTATTGACTCTAGTGCAAGTGGGAGACTGTTGGAGATATGCCCAAGAGGCAATAATAAAAGTGGTTATTATTATATCTTTGTGTTTATGATGAATGTTTACATCCCATGATTTAATTGTATTATTAGGAAACACTAATACTTGTGTGTTTTGTAAACATAAAAGAGTCCCTAGTAAGCCTCTTATTGAACTAGCTTGTGGATTAATAGATGATCATGGTTTCCTGATCATGGACATTGGATGTCATTAATAACAAGGTCATATCATTAGGAGAATGATGTGATAGACACACACCCATAGTAAGTGTAGCATAAGATCAAGTCATTTAGTTCGTATTGCTACAATCTTATCAAATGCATAGTAACCTAATCCTTCGACCATGAGGTTATGTTAATCACCATCACCGGATGGGTGCTTTGATGACATCAAACACCACTTCGTAACTGGGTGGTTATAAAGGTGTCATTGGGTATTCTGAAAGTATGTGTTGAAGCGCATGGACCAAGATTGGGATTTGTCCATCCATATGACGGATAGATATGCTCTGGGCCCTCTCGGTGGAATGTCATCTAGTTAGCTTGCAAGCATGTGACTAGGTCACAAGGGATGACATAACATGGAACGAGTAAAGAGTACTTATTAGTAACGAGGTAGAACTAGGTATGGAGATACTGACGATCAAACCTCGGATAAGTAGAGTATCGCGTGACAAAGGGAATTGGTTTTGTATGTTAATGGTTCTGTTGATCACGAAGTCATCGTTGAGTATGTGGGAGCCGTTATGGATCTCCAAATCCCGCTGATGGTTATTGATCGGAGAGGTGTCTCCATCATGTCTGCATATTCATGAACCGTAGGGTAACACACTTAAGGTTCGATGCTGTTTAGGTAGATATGGAATGTGCGTTGGAGACCGAATGTTGTTCGGAGTCTCGGATTGGATCTGAGACATCACGAGGAGATCCAGAATTGTCCGGAGAATAAGATTCATATAATGGAGATCATTTTCTAGGTTCGGAAATGTCCCGGAGTGTTTATATGGGGGTTCTAGAAGGTTTGAATGTTAGGAAGGTTCTAGAAATTTCTATGGAGTTTACTTGAAAACCAAGAAAGAAAAGGAAACTTGGGGAAGGAAACTCCCCCAAGCCCCCCTTGGCCCTAGGAGGTGGGCCTAGGGGTGGGAACCCTAGGCCGCAGCCCTCCCTCTATAAATAGAGGGGTGGAGGCGCCACCCCCCTTGCCCCTCCACTCTTGCCCTAGCCGCCTCTCTCCTCCTTCCTTCCGCCTCAGCTTAGGCGAAACCTGCAGAATTCTCTACTCCACCACCACCACGCCGTCGTGCTGCTGGGATTCCGTGGAGATCTACTACCTCCGCTCCTTTGGAGCAGGGAGAGGAAGGTGCATCGACTCAAGCGTGTGACCGATCTGAAGCGCTGCCGGAATGCGGCGCCGGAAGGATCATCTACTCGATCTGATATCGGCAAGTGATCGTCTACATCAACCACGAGATCCGATCTCGCACAAGGCTTTCGGATCTACAAGGGTTAGTACAGATCTATCTCGTTGCACATGTCTAATAGATTAGATCTTGGCTTTTATCTAGATTAGATCTAGGTTTTGTTCGTTCTTGCGGTAGAATTTTTTTGTTTTCCATGCTACGAACCCATCAGAAGCGCTACGCCAGATGAAGATCTCGGAGATCCAGCTGAACCATAGCTCTGTGATCTTTCACGGGGTTGTCCCAGGAAGACAAGCTAATTCCCTGGGAGAAATCACTTTGGATGTTACCTTTGGAACTCCAAAGAACTATCGGACGGAGGCACTTTCCTTCGAAGTGGTCCCGTTCAAGAGCGCGTCACCGCTATATTAGGCGTCAAACTACGGGCTTTTATGGCTCGTCCGTGTTATATTTACAATATGATGAAAATTCTAGGTCCCAACGGCGTGATCACCATCAGGGGAGACCCGAAGAAAGCACGAGAGTGCAAGGATGGAAATGCCGCCTTTGCTGAAGCCGTGCTGCATGCACAGGAGTACCAGGAGATCATGAAGAGCATGGATCCGTCCGAGATGCCCGCAACAAAGAAGGAGGTGACAAAGCCGAATCCAGAGTTCAAGGCATCAGAAGAGACGAAGAAGACTCCGTTGAAGGATGATGACCCCTCCAAGGTGACCCAGATAGGCGTAGGCCTAGATAGCGCATAGGAAAGCGCGCTCATCAAGTTCCTCAAAGAAAATCAAGATATCTTTGCATGGCAGCCATCTGACATGACCGGAGTACCTAGGGAACTTGCCGAGCACTCTTTAAATGTAAACCCGAATGCTAAACCCGTCAAACAGTCCTTACGACGTTTCGGCGATGAAAAGCGTAAGGCAATAGCTAAGGAACTAGCACGACTTGAGTTAGCCGGATTCATAGAAGAGGTCATCCACACTGAGTGGTCGGCCAATCCTGTAATGGTTCCTAAAAAGGACACCACTGATTTAAGGATGGGTGTTGATTATACTTCCTTGAACAAGGCTTGTCCAAAAGATTCGTTCGCTCTACCTAGGATTGATCAAGTTATCGATTCTACGGCAGGCTCGAAACTCCTCTGTTTTCTTGACGCATATTCCGGTTATCACCAAATCCGAATGAAGGAATCTGACAAAGTCAAAACCTCATTCATAACCCCCTTCGGAACCTTCTGTTTTGTTACGATGCCCTTTGGGCTAAAGAACACAGGAGCTATGTAGCAGTGCACAATGCAGCGTTGCCTCCACGACCAAATCGGACGCAATGTACATGCATATGTGGATGATATCACGGTGATGTCCAAAAAGAAGGAAACATTGATTTCTGAATTGGAGGAAACGTTCGCCAATGTACGAAAATACAACATCATGCTTAATCCGAAGAAATGCTTCTTTGGAATCCCAGCCGGAAAATTGTTAGGTTTCATCGTGTCTCAAAGAGACATAGAGGTGAACCGAGACAAAATCAAGGCTATACTCAATATTTCCAGGCCAACTCGCCTGAAGGATGTACAAAGACTAACTGGTTGCATTGCTGCAGTCAGTCGGTATGTAAGCCGGCTCGGTGAAAGAGCCGCGCCATTATACAAACTCCTGAAAAAGACCAAGGATTTTGTGTGGACCGACGAAGCTGAAGCTGCACTACAAGACCCGAAGAAAGTACTCTCATCTGCTCCTATCCTTGCTGCACCAGAACCACAGGAACCAATGTTGCTTTATCTTGCTGCGACAAATAAAGTTGTCAGTATCGTCATGGTAGTGGAGAGACTGGAGGAAAATCAGGAACACTTGGTGCAACGTCCGACTTACTTTGTCAGCGAGGTCCTAACAGAATCAAAACAGCGGTATCCGCACTATCAAAAGCTAGCTTACGATGTTTTCCTAGCATCTCGTAAGCTACGACACTATTTTCAGGAGCATCCAATTACCATGGTGAGCACAGCTCCCATGAGAGACATAAATTAACAACAGTGACGCCATAGGACACGTCGCCAAATGGGGCATAGAGCTTTTATCTTTCGATATTGAGTATAAACCCCGGACAGCAATCAAATCCCAAATCCTTGCCGACTTTGTTGCTGATTGGACAGAGATGAAGGAGAATATGACCCTCCCTGAGTCGGAATATTGGACCCTATACTTTGATGGGTCTAAAGCTCGAGGGGGCTCGGGGGCTGGCGTGGTGCTCAAATCACCCTAAGGATACAAACTTCTATACGTGTTGCAGATTCACTTCACAGCGGCAAATAATATTGCCGAGTATGAAGCACTACTGCATGTAATCTGGATTGCTAAGGATATTGGCATCCGACGTTTAATGTGTTATGGAGATTCGGATCTTGTTGCTCAGCAAGTTTCGGATATTTGTAATGCAAATAAACACATGGTAGCATATAAAGCTGTCGTGGATGATTTATCTAAATCGTTCAAAGGGTTTGAGGTTCAACACATCCCTCGAGCAGAAAATGAGGAAGCAGATGCATTATGTCAAATAGGCTCTGCACGGAAAGAGGTCCCGGATGGCGCTTTTTTAGAGCACCTCAAAGTTCCCTCAATAAAGGGAGTGGATGAGGAATATCCGACCAAATCCAACTCACCTCTAATTCGTAGTCCTGGCTGTAATTCCCAGCTGGACTCAACCCTACTTAAAGGGCATGTATGCCCCATGTGTGGTTTTGGTAATTAATGACAATCCCTATGGACTAATGTGCAAATTGAGTTTCACTTGTAGGTTTGTCCATTGGCATCGCTTGGACCATGTGTTGGTTTCAAGGATGAAAAAGAAGTAGCATTGTCCAAGGGCTTTGTGCCTATTAGAATCAAGTAGAGGAACAAGAAGATCAAGTATGTCTTGAAGAAGAAGAAGATGGAGTTTCTCATGGCTTTCTTCAAGACATCATCAAGAAATGAAGTGCAAGCTCAAGATGCACCATCTCTAGAAGATCTCATGCTTGGAGCTTGCCATCCTCGGCGTTCATGGAGTGATGAAGACAAGGTCAATGAAGTGGTTTCCCCATGGAGTATGGGGGAGCCATTCGCAAGTCTTCATCAAGCAAGTGCAAGCAAGAGAAATCAAGAAAGGTGTTCCATATTGAAGGTGACAAGATAGTCTACATCAATCTCAAGTGGAATTCTCAAGGCAAAGGTATGATCTTGATAGGGTTTCTATTTTACCGGTCTCGTGTAGTGTTGGGAGACCGGGTTTAGGATAGATAGCCATACTATCAAGAGGGGCTCTCGAGTGGGTGACTCGTTCGTGTCTTTCGGAGAGATCTCAAACCTTTGCATACATAGCATCATCTTTCTTGGTTGTTGTTTGGTTCTTGTCCATGTGAGGATCTAGAGCTTGTGGTTATCTTCATAACAAGCTCTAGTTCATCAAAAACGGATTTCGCTTGCATATCTTATTACGTTTTTGATCTTGCGGGTTTTCCGGCTCCACACCTTGGGAGGTATCTCACATATATATTCATGGTATTTTCTCCCTTGGATTCTACGCGTCGTTATGTTTCCAACAAAATTGGTTTCATCTCGTTTGGAGTTCGAATGCAAAAGTTGTGGCAGTTCTGGTTCTGAAGTTTTTGCCTGACCAGTAGTTCCGGCAGGCCACCGGTAGTACCGCCAGGGCAGTTTGCCGCTGGTAGTACCGGTGTTAATTCCGGCCAACTTCCGGTAAACCCATTTTTGGTTCAGTACACTCTCTACCTGTAGCGCTATTTGACGGAACTTGGATCGGATTTTCAGGCGGTAGTACCGCTAGGATATTCTTGCCACCGGTAGTTCCGGCGAAGCGGCGGTAGTACCGGCTAGGCTCGTATTTTTAGTCTTTCTCTTGCTGTTTTCTGACCATTGGCTGGGTGCCATCGGTAGTACCGGCCACCCACCGGTACTACCGGCCGTGCGCGATTCTGTGGGCAACGGGAAGATCGGGGAGCCCTTTAAAAGGAGCTCCCCTTTCCCCTTCGGCCAAAACTTGCTTTTTCTTGGTTCTTGCTCTCTCTCTCTCCTCCATTGTTGACCTTGAAGATCTTGCCCTCTCCCCTTTCCCCTCCTATGATTCTTGCATCTTTTTGAGGGATTTGAGAGAGGAGATCTAGATCTACAAGCCCCACCAAGCAAAATCCCTTCTTTGTGAAGGAATCCTTGGGATCTAGATCTTGGAGAGTTTTGTGTTCTCCTCTTGTGTTCTTCCTCCCTTATTCCCCCAATAGCTTTTGTAGCTTTGGTGGAATTTGAGAGTGAAGGACTTGCCTCTTGCATTTGGTGCATAGGTTTGAGTTCTCCTTGGAGATTCAGCGAGTTCAAGCCCTTGGGCTTGTTTCTCTTGGGTTCTTGGAACCCTAGACGGTTTTGTGGTTGGATAGTTGACCTTTTGTGGTCTTGTAGCCTTTTGTGGCCTTGTTGCCTTTTGTGGCTTTGTAGCCTTTGTGGCATTGTTCTTGGGGCTCCAATTGAGTTGTGGAGGTTCCCCAAGCTTGTTGGCCTTTTGTGGCATTGTGGAGCCTTTGTGGCGTTTCTTGGGAGCCCTCCAATTGAGTTGTGGAGATTGCCCCAAGCCTTGTACGGGTTCGGTGACCGCCCTCAAGTGTCCCATAGTGGAACGTGAGTAGGCCTTTGTGGCGAGCTCACGGGAGAATAGGGTGAGCCTTTTGTGGCATCGGTGAGTTGCGTGGCTTCACATCCTTGGTGAGGCCTTATGTGGCGTTGGGTGAGCATCGAGCCACCACACCTCGAGGTGAGCCATTTGTGGCGTTCGAAGTACATTGCGCCCCCGCACCTCTCCAACGGAGACGTAGCTTCTTTGGAAGTGAACTTCGGGAAACAAATCATCGTCTCCGCGTCCATCGGTTATCTCTCAACTGAACCCTTTACTTATGCAATTTACATTGTGATAGTCGTCGTGCTTGAAGTACTATATCTTGCTATCACCTTTTTGCTTGTCTTTCTTAGCATAGGTTGTTGGTGCACTTAGTGAAACTAGTGGATATAGGTTTTGGCTTGATAAATTAAACGTTAAGTTTTATTCCGCATTTATTAGAGCCTAGACCGTAATAATTTTAAAATGCCTATTCACCCCCCTTCTAGGCGACGTCCATTTCCCTTTCACCTACCTTGATTATTTGGTAGATGGCAAATTACCCGAAGACGAGGTTCTGAGCCGGTAGATTATCCGACAAGCGAACGCCTATACTATAGTTAAAGGTGATCTCTATAAGCGGAGTGTGTCTAGGGTTTTTCAGCGCTGCGTATCTCTGGAAGAAGGAGTGGAAATATTAAGGGAAATCCACGAAGGCGAGTGTGGTCACCACGCTGCAGCCAAATATTTAGTGGCAAAAACTTTCAGACACGGTTTTTTCTGGCTTACAGCTCAGGCAGATGCCGAACGGCTAGTCAAGACGTGCAAAGGTTGCCAAAAGTACGCCAAACAAGCTCATGTTCCAGCTGATCAGCTACGAACAATACCTATAACATGGCCTTTTGCGGTTTGGGGGCTTGATATGGTAGGACCATTTAGACGTGCTCCAAGTGGATTCACTCACCTCTTAGTGATGGTGGATAAATTCAAAAAATGGATTGAGGCTAAACCCGTCACTAGTTGTGATGGAGCAACAGCCAAAAGATTTGTCGAGGATGTTATAATCCGGTATGGTTATCCACATAGTGTTATCAAGGACAATGGGAGTAATTTCTCTATGGGAGAATTGGCCGAATTCTGCAACAAACAAAATATCCGGCTTGACATTGCGTTAGTCGCACATCCACAGGCTAACGGACAAGTCGAAAGGGCAAATGGTTTAATCCTACAAGGCCTAAAACTGAGACTCGAAGCACCACTACGACGTGCTGCGGGGGCTTGGGCAGAGGAATTACCCTCTGTAATATGGAGTTTACGAACCACTCCGAACAGGTCAACCAGATACACACCTTTCTTCTTGGTCTATGGCGCAGAAGTAGTTCTTCCTAGTGATTTGATTCACACTTCTCCTAGAGTGGCCGCGTATATCGAAGAGCATGCCGAGATTTCTCGACAAAATGATCTCGACTTAGTCGAAGATGTTCGCGTCGTTGCTGAAATGAGATCAACAGCCTATCAGCAAAAGTTACACAAGTATCATAGCCAGAGAGTCAGAAACAGATCTTTCAATAAAGGCGATTTGGTTCTCCAGCTTGTGCAACAAAGAAAGCACAAACTTTCCCCAGTATGGGAAGGGCCCTTTTTAGTTAGTCGAGTATTGCACAATGGTTCGTACTACTTAACTAACATGAGGCCAGTCAAAGAAAGACCTGCTACTAAGAAGAGAAAGAGAGCTGGAGGCAGTACAAATCCGGATGGGTTAGACAGACCATGGAATATTGCTCAGCTACGTCCCTTTTATTCTTAGTTTATACTTCTTTGTAATCATACATATGTACATGTTCTGTGAGAAATAAAACTCTTAGTTGCCTCAAGTTTTTTCTGAGAAGTTTTTACCATCTTATTTCCGAATGATCATGTCATAGTCAAAAATCCCAGAATACTTGAAAGTACTTTATGCTCATGTTTGTTCTGGTTTAGATTTCTGATTCTAAAAATGCTACCTTCGGGTATAACTCTAAAGTTTCTAGTCTATACTTTGGTTATTTGTCTGATTGCCGGATGCGGGCATTTTCCGAGTAGTGAATTGTTGGTACTGGAAGCCGGCTTTGTTTCCGAGTTTAAACTGGTTTAGCAATTGAGCTTCGTTGCTCGGCAAAGTTTCCGTGCAGAAGGTTTAGCCGGCTCACAAAAGGGACGAGGCGGAAAGCCAGATAAACGATAAGTATAGACAAAAAAGTATAAGTGCTTATGTAAACATTTCAGGCACACAAAAATTTAAAGCCAAAAGTGCTAAATAGATTAAAAGCTTAGCACTAGCAAAATATAGTACTGCATATTTACATATCCATAATGTTTTTCAGAATAACACATGTGTTTTCTGATGATCTATGATGCAGGAGAAGAGGTAGGCGTTGTCGGCTCGCTGGATGCAACAGCCTCAGTTTGATAATGCTCCGAGATGTTCAGATCTGATACGGTCCGTTCATCGTCGGAAACTTCAGCTGCTTCTTCTGGAGGCGGGGCGGTGTATCCACGTGATTGAAGAAGGGAGTGTCGTAGCTAGTTAAGTCAGCCACGCGACACCCATATCCGGCACAGGAGTCCATGATGGCCTTGATATCTTGCTCCTGGCCATCTTCATCCACCTTGTAGTACCCTGTGGTCACTTGCCATATCTCCATGTTTCCATGGTGGCTCATGACCATGGTCAGAGCGTTCTGCGCCGCAGATCGCGCGTAGGACATGTTCTAGTCCCGGACGAGCTGTGGCATCTCCTTCGGCTTGTCTCGCACCTGAAAGTCTGACATGCTGTGCATGTCCGGAACCCTGAGAGCTTCGCCAATATCCTCAACAGATTGGCGGAAGTCATGAAGCATATCACCGACTTGGGTAAGCCGGTGGGTGCGAGGCTCGGCAGAGGTGGAGTCCGTCAAGTTCAAAGGACCTATACACATAACAGAAAAATGGTTAAAAAATCCGACATCGAAAGAGTCGAAGAATATAGACAAGTTAGAAAGATGGAAACATACCGAAGATGATGTCGTCAACTTTGGTCTTCTCTTCTCGAAGACTCCGAAGTTCAGCCCGGAGCGCCTCGGCAAGGTCCTTCTCTCTGCAAAGCTCATTGTTGAGATCTGAGATTCTCTGATCTTGAACTGCAATCTTACGATCGCGTTCATAAGTGGCCATGGAGGAGGATTCGAGAATTTGAGCAATGCTCTTCTCATGATCTGCCTTGAGCTTATCTAGCTCTTGGCGAAGTTCTTTATTCTCCACCACCAGGGTTTTGAGGTTCTTGGCCTCTTCAATCATAGCGCATGACTGTTTTACCAGTGTTGTAAGTCAAAAGAGAACAACAGTTCAGCAAAAAATATTCGACTATGAAAACACAAGACAAGGTTTGAGTCTCGGAATGTTTACCTTCGGCCTCATCCTTGGAAACCTTCAACTCAGCATTTTCAAGTCGGAGAGCTCTGATATATCTCCGCTTGTTGCAGATGTTCTTCAACAAATCCTAGTTATATGAATTAACTTTATATAAGTCAGAATACCCAGAGTTAGAAGTCTACTGAAGACTCGGGCTAATATTGTTACTAATATCAGCACGAGCCTTGGGGGATACACTAGTTCATTCTTTGGCATCCTAAGGAAGCATAAACCCGGATTATATAGCCTACTTCATGCTTGGGGGCTAGAGGATATGATATAAAATACAATAAAGAAAATCGTGAGTTGGAATTCCGACTTACATGATGTTCATGTGTGAGCTTGCTCAGTGATGTCTACGCACTTCTATTCTTGTAGACAGTTGTTGGGCTTCCAAGTGTAGAGGTTTGTGGAACATCAGCAAGTTTTCCCTTAAGTGGATCACCCAAGGTTTATCGAACTCAGGGAGGAAGTGGTCAAAGGTATCCCCTCTCAAGCAACCCTGCAATCAAAATACAAGAAGTCTCTTGTGTCCCCAACACACCCAATACACTTGTCAGGTGTATAGGTGCACTAGTTCGGCGAAGAGATAGTGAAATACAAGTGGTATAGGTAATTATAAGTGGTACCGGTGATAGAAAATAGCTTGAAGGCATGGAAAAGACTAAAGTAAAACTGAAATAAATAAGGAAGCAAGCAAACATGTAATAGATCTAATTGCAAACGGTGTTTCAGTGCTAAGAAACAAGGCCTAGGGATCATACTTTCACTAGTGAACACTCTCATATAAATATATTCTTCTTTATGATACTACGCTGAACTACTCTCCGGTTGGACACTCTAATCCATTGTAGGGCTATAACAGCACTCCTCAAAGTTCACTTTCCCCATCTAGATAACCCCACACTGTCACCTTGAGCACTAGATGGTTCCAACAAACACCACAATTTCATAGAAACATCCAACTCCAAATATAACTCGTAAAAAGTATTTGAAATCTCTAGCCTAAGTGCCACCATGGTGTGCACACTGTCACTTTCACACACATGGGGAGAGCAGAGATCTATTAAAGCACTTGAGTAGCAAGGTAGATCTATAGATTACAATCTCATGATCTCAATAAGATCATGCATAGAGAGAGAGATGAACACATAGCTACCGGTAGAACCCTTAGCCTCGAGAGAGAACTACTCCCTCCTCATCATGGGAATCAGCAACGGTGATGGAGATGGTGATGGAGATTGATGGAGATGGCTCCGGGGGCACTTCCCCGTCCCAGGGTGCAGCAGAGACTTTCATCCCCGAATCTCCCCTTCGGTGGCGGCGGCGCTGTGGAACTTTTCGTGGCTGGAGGCTTGATGATCTAGGGTTTATGCATCGGGAGGCTCTTATAGGCGAGAGGGGAGACCGAGGGGTGCCGGAGGGGCCCACACCACCCCCTGGCGCGGCCTGGCCTGGCCCGCGCCACCAGGTGGTGTGGCCACCCTCAGGCCCTTCTCCGTCTCGTATTCTGCCTCCTAGTGTCCCCCGGTAAAATAATAACTTTTGCTTCTGTCCCGTACAATTCCGAGAATATTCATTTTCTGACTTTCCTGGAACCAAAAACAACAGAAAACATGCAACTGGCACTGTGGAATCTTGTTAATAGGTTAGTCCAAGAAATCATATGAAAAGTACTCCAAAGTGTGGACAAAACACAAGAAAGTAGATAAAAGCAAGCATGGAACATCAAAAATTATAGATACATTTGCAATGTATCACTCAGACACATGTTCACCTTGGTGGTAACCTTCTCGGCAAGGGTGAGTGGAATAATCGGAGGTGGTGGAAGCACACCAGCTCTAAGTCCCTCTTCACGAAGGCGAACTTGTTCAAGAAGGTCGGAGTACTTGATGTCCTCCGCCTCTTGTGCTTCTTCTTCGCCAGAGAGATTTCGGCTCTCCAGGCATTGCCGGGCCAGAAGCTGGAGTTCTTCTATAGATTTTCGAGACAAGCCAAATTTGGCAACTCCCGGATTGTTTAGGAGGTTTTCGGCAAAGGTCTCTGCCGAGGGATCATTACCCGAAGAGGGTTCACCCTTATCTAAACCTGAGCCACCCGTGGTGGCGTCAGTCTGCGATTCAAGGATCACTGGCCCCGTTGAAGGATCCGGATCACCTGCGACAACTGGTGATGGAGTAATCACCGGTGTTGCGGAAGGTTGAGGAGCAGGAGTTGGAGGAGCCGCAGAAGGAGAAGCTATAGTCATCTTCGTCTGCCGCAAGGGCTTCGAAGAAGTTCCCTTCCCATTGCCCTTGATGAGCTGCTTAGCTCTAAGAGTTTAATAGAATGGAAAACATTACATCTCGGAAGAAAATTCGAGTAAGGAACAAAGGCGGAAGTTGTGTTGAAAGTTACCTCTTCACGACTGGCACCTCCTTTGTGCCGATAGCCACTGTCGGAGCTTTACTCTTCCTGGGCACAATGTTCGACAGTGGGACCAGTTCAGCCTCCTGAGAAAACTCCAGAGGATATCCCTCGATAGGAGCCAGTTCCGACTCGTTGAGATCGGCAAGCTGAAAAGAAGAAAGTATCTCAGTATTGCAAAATAAGTTAAAAGGTGAAACACATAAAAATGGCTTATTATTGAAGCTTATCGGAACTACAGGGTCTTCCGCTATATGCATATCTAGAGACAAGTCTGGAATCTTTCTTTCAATCCGCTTCTTGATCAGCCATTTGATCTGGCTTATGTAATCCTGTGGCTTTAAAGCCTTAGGACTGATGTGGAGGGAATCATTCTTCGACGCCGTGATGAAGTGCATCATATGGTTGCCGTGGTATTGGAGAGGCTGGATCCAGCGTGCAGCCCAGCACTGGACCAGGTTGGATCCTTTCAAGCCCTTGTGTTTTATCAGGTATTCGATCCGCCTCTTAGCGAGGATCAGATCGTCACTGAGAGCCGGAGGAGCCTCGTCCCAAGATGGAAGGGCCGTAGCGGCTCCGTCGATGAAAGCCGGCAAAGCAGTAGCTTTGCCGGGAGCAGTAATATCCTTATGATAAAAGAAAGTGGTCGGCCATTGTTTGACCGACTCACTGGCAGAAATGCGAGGATAACTATGCTCGCGTCTAACAGAAAGGCTAATAGTGCCGGTAATGTAAGGATTACCGGCAGTGATGGAGTTTCTCCGGACATGAAAGTAATACCGGAACAAAGTAAGACTTGGCCTAATGCCGATATACCCCTCGCACAAAGCTGCGTAAGAACTCATCTCTAAGATAGAGTTCGGGGGAAGATGATGGAGCTGAACACCATAGTGATCAATCACCTCGGAAAAGAATTCCGAGGGAGGGAAAGACAAATCTCTATTGAGGTGGGTGCCGAAGTGTACCCGCTCACCGGCTTGCGGGTTAGGGATGGTTTCTCCGAAGCCACTCCGCTAATCGTCGGCACAGAGGAGACCTTCATTCTACACGGCGCGGAGCTTCTCGTTGTCGAGGAGACACGAGATCCAAACCCCACGGTTGCTCTCTTTCTCCGCTGCCGCTGCCGCCGCTGCAAAGCCAGCCAAGCCGGAAGATGAAGAAGAAGCCATTTCTCTGGTGCGTCGGTGACCTTAGATGGGCGGCGCTAGGAATCTGGGAGGTGGGAGAGCTCTGTGCGCGAGGGAGAAGTGGAGGATAAGGAACGACAAGGGAATAGGTGAAGATGAGAGAGAGAGGATCCTCACCCCTTATAACCACCTACCTGCACCAATATTTGTGCAAACGGCACTGTGTAAACGCCACGCGTCGTGGAAGGAGCTAGGAAGGACCCCCGCGATGATTACGTCGCCTCGATCTCCGCGTACGCATTGAAACGACGCCTCGGTTCCGCGAACAGCGGACCCACCAACGGTCGTGCTGACATGATGTTTGTCAAATGATGTGACTTGACCATGACGAGTGTCAGATGACGTCAGAGACCAAGTTCCGGCTTAGTTTGAATATCAAGTTGGAAAATCCGAATAATGTACTGATAGGTCCGACTTATTTTTTGAGACCCGGATCGTATCTTTTGTTTTGAAGTTTCAGGAACCCTTCAAGATTCTGCAAGCCGAAGATCAAGCTAGACGATGATGAATCCGACTTTGGATCGTGGAGACTTCTGGGGGTTGCTGTTGGGGATATACTTTCCGGGTATCCTCATAGTCCTCACTGACCAGGGTGACCCACTTCAGGTTAGAGCTTTGCTTCACGGGCGACCCAGTCAGGGAGAAAAGGCGGAGTCCAATCCGGCTACGGGAAGGCCCAGAAGACTTACCGACTTAGGACCATAGTGTTACTTGTAGTTCAAGATGTACTCTGTAATCGACTCTCAGTCGTAGCCGGATAGATCTCTCCTGTAAACCCTAGGCCGGATATCTATATAAGCCGTCCTAGGGAGAGCCTTTAGGGCACCCTCAATAGTCTACAATCTCAACTCGCACAGGCGAACCCTTGTAACCCATATTCCGGCTCTGCCATATTACTGGATTGCTAGCAGGAGTAGGATCCATCCAAAGCCGGCGGATTCGAACCTAGGTAAACTTGTGTGCTCACCGTTCCGGAACACCGTACGTCTCACACCCCTCTCTTCCGCACGCCTCGAGGACCCCCTCATGGCGTACTTGTCATCAATCCGACGACACTTGTGGACCTCCGTTATTGTCTTTGGATCTCATGTATGGTTGCTACTTTGTTGGTGAGACTATGTGTTAAGGTATCATTGTGATATTCGTTTGAGTGATTGTGGTGGACTATTTTCATTTATCCAATCTTTGTCTCACCACAATCGTATTGGTGCAAGGTATGAGTCCTCTTAATTTCTCTTTTACTTCCTTGCACCCTTGTTGGTCTATCTAGTAAGGGGGAGCTCTCTCCCGTGTATGCTCCAGGGGGAGTCTCTCTCCTCTCTTACTCTCTTCAGTTATTACTGCTTGTTATCCTCTATCCAAATCTTGTGGGGTTGTCATCAAGCACTAAAAAGGGGGAGATTGAAAGGATATTATTTTCTCCTTATGTTTTTGGTGTTGATGACAACTTCTCTTGTGGTTTAACTATCTGTCCAAGTTAAAGGGCTTATCTACGGACGTGGTTGTTGATGGACTTATCTCTAGGAAGAACTTGAAGACGGTGGCACTTATTTACACTTTCTCTTGTTTTATGTTTTAGGCTACTGTACTATCAAGAGGGGGTCCACCTTGGAAGGTTGTGTGAAATCACCATTTCATGCACAGACCCTATATGCACTTCCACAGCCATCCCAGTTTTCATGTGAGAGAGTGTTCCCTGCAGCTTTGGAGGGTTTTCTGCCCTGACCGGTAGTACCGGTCAGGCGGCGGTAGTACCGCCCAAGGAGTTTCTCAGGGCTATTCGAGCGGAACTTCCGGTTGAAGTTCCGGTCCTAATTCCGATGAGCCATATTTTGGTTTAGTAAGACTTCTGTCTAGTTTTGTGTATTTGTCGGAATTAGAATCGGAATTTGGCTCGGTTGTACCAGCCTGACCAGCGCCTTGCTCCCTGAGCGGTAGAACCGCCACGCCTGACCGGTAGTACCGGCCACCTTCTGTCACCGGTAGTTCCGGGTCCAGTTCCAGACCTAGTTCCAACGCTAGGTTGCGCGGGTCAGATAACCTTCTGCCTCACACTGCCTATTTGCCGGTAGTAGGGTCGGAACATGGACCGGTACTTCCGGCCAGCTCTACGGGCCCTCTGACTGGTCAATCTGACCATTGCGTGGCCTCCGCTGGGCCGTTGGTAGCTCGCTCACTAGTACTACTGGTCCGCCACCGGTAGTACCGATGGTGTCGGGACTAGGCAGAATCTGCCCATTTGGAGGTGGCCTATTTAAGGCCCCTTCTTCCTCCTCTCATCTTATCTCTTCGTTTTCTCTCTTCTCCATTAATACAAGAGCTTGACTTGCCTAGATCTCTCTCCCTACCGACTCAAATCTCTTGATCTTTTGAGGATTGGGAGAGGTGACCTAGATCTACACTTCCACTAAAGGAATCGTGATTTCCCCCAATCATCCTTTGTGGATCTTGTTACTCTTGGGTTCTTGGAACCCTAGACGGTGTAGGGCATCCTCTAAGCTGGGGCATTTGTTGTGAAGCTTCGTGGTGTCGTTGAGGGTCTCCAATTGAGTTGTGGAGCCTCCCCTCAACCTCGTTTTAAAGGTTTCGGTTTGCGCCTTCAAGGTCACCGGTTAGTGGATTGTGAGGCCACCTTTGTGGTGGTGCTCACCAGAGAAGAAGGTGAGGCCTTTGTGGCGTTGGGGTGACCTTATGTGGCCCTAACACCTCTCCAACATAGACGTAGCTTCCTTGGAAGTGAACTACGGGAATTACATCTCCATGTCCCCTTGCCGGTTTTTTCGTTCCACTCCTTTACTTCTTGCAATTACCGCCTTGTTTACTTGTTGTGTTGCTTGCCATTTAGGATATTCATCTAGTTGCATCTCTAGTGAATTTTACTTTGTGCTAAGCCATAAAATTGCAAGAAAATATTAAAAATTGGTAGTCTCCTATTCACCCCCTCTAGTCGACCAAAGTTGGGCCTTTCAACTACGATATAGTGGGACCGGTACAACTCATTCCTACGGTAGTGCTCAAATGCATCTAATCATCATCAATGAAGTCGGAATCATCATCATCCGTGTGGAACTCCATGGCATCATCTTCCAGGTAGTCATTTTCATCACTGAGGTAAGAGTAAAGATCTCCCTAGATATCTTCACCTTCCTCCTCCTTCGCTTCAAGCTGGATTTCCTGTTCACGGATGATCTTCTCGAGAGCGGCCACCTTCTTGTGAAGACGATCGATGGTGCGATCCTTCTTGTCGTGTTGACGACGAAGTGATTGGTGCTCCTTGGCGAGAATGGCGAGGGTCTGGTCCTTCTTGACTGCAATGGCATGGTTTCGGTTGGCGTAGGCACGAGAGTTGTCCAACTCCTTCTGCCTATCATACAGCATGAAGTCAAGATTTTCCACTTGGTGCTTCAGCTCTGGATATCCTGGCATCTCCAAGGGCATTCCCATAGAATCACGCCTTGTGAAGTGAGCAAAGCGAGTTCCTTGGATCAGGTTGATGTTTTGTCCACACAGATGGGCACGAGCTTCATGCATAGCCCTGGCTAATCCATCTAGCCAGTTGTTCTCTCGCAAGGTGAATTGGATCTTCTCTGAAGTGGGTGCTTCCATCTTGCCTCTGAGATCTGCAACTATCAGCCATTGTAGATCTCCTCCTATGTGATCGTTGAGTTGTGCCCCGAAGAATTCTGGGTGCAGGTGCTCAAGATACTCTGACAATGCATCTAGATCCCTCTCAAAGATCAGTTGGCCTCCGTTGCCCAGCTGGTAGAACTTGCAATACTGTACTTCCATCTATAAGAATTTAGGGTGAGTAAGTTAGTGAGGTGATCAAGTGTGTCAATTTTTATGTAGGCATGCAAGAATTTTTGAGGAACATGAATTGTTTTGAAAGAATCTCAAGGATAAGAGTGAGAATAGGTTTTCATAAATACTCACTTCTTTTGTTTTGAAACTAAGTTTTTGTCCAGACGTCCATTCTAACTAGGGTCTCCTATGGTCAGGATGGCTATTATGTCATACCTTGCAATCCTAGGATTGCCATTTTTGCGAGACATAACAGAATTGGTACCACAGTACATCATCCATTACAAACCATAATAAAGGTCTTACAAATAAAGGATCTCATGATCCAGTCTTAATACAATCAAGCAGTGGAAATTAAACGTAGTAGGGGCTCCATCTTCAGAGTCACATGCAATGCTGACGATGGGAGATGATCCTAGTTGTCGTAGACCTCCTTCTGTCCATCATCCTGGTAGTCCTCCTCATAGTATAGCCACGAGAATAGCCAGGGACAAAGCCATGAGTACTCTTTAAGTACTCGCAAACTATCACTAACAAGTAAGGTAGTTCTAGTAGGAATATTAAGCTCTAGGTTTATTTGCAAAAAGCCAGGTTTATATAAAACTGAGTTTAGAAGTAAAGAAACCTAAGTTAATGTCCTAATTCACTTAAGTGGGAACCTAGTTTTCATATTCACAACCCTGTTGTGGTCAAGTCAAAGTCATAGTTCAATTCACAAGTCATTTTGAAAACATCTGACGATAGAACAGTATGGCCACTCCAACTGTCCATGACCGCAGACGCGGCTATTCGAATAGTTTGACACTCTATAGAGATGGTACACTTTCACCACAAAATTTGATACATCCGTCAGGGATAACCCTGAATCATCATACTTAGTATGCGGATAATCCATCATAACCTTTCAATTACACACTCTAGTATAGGCACCTTCCCTATGAGCTTGGCCTCCTAGCCATGGCCATCTTCCATCCTGGGCACTGCATAGGTGGACATTCATCACGAGGTAGCCTCAGCTCAACCTCTTCTGCAAGGGAACCCATACTAAGGCATATAAACTTTCGGCTAAGCCCTACCCAATTCAGGTATTGTGGTTGTACGGTAAAATTGGAATGGTATGGCATCCGAATCCAACCATCAGTTTTTTTATAGAGGGCTAAGCCTCATGCCTCAACATTTTCATCATCAAATCATTTTGTGTTTCTCAACACATGTCAAAATATCTCAATAGAATGAATCATCATTCCAAGGTTTTCATAATCATTTTCACCAAGTATTCCCATCTAAAGTGATAAACTTTTATGCTTAGCACTAGCCACTACAGTTGAGGGTGTTCACTAATGAGGGGTGCTAATCAAGGGTAACTATACAATTCTAATCTCATGCCTTAGAATGACATCTAAGTATAACTAGTTAAGCCTAGTTTTATACTCTTTATGGTATCTATACTATTTTTCCAACTCTCACCAAGTACTAACTAAAAGTAAAAAACTTTGGTAAAATAAAAGAATAAAGCTTGCAAATAAAACTTGGGATTGGTATAATCAAAGTTGGATAACCAAGCATGCCTAATGCATCTTGCATAGGTTATCTTGCAAGGATGACTTGCATAGTTCTAGCTTGCAATTAGTGATGGCTTGCATAGGTATAATACTTGCAAGTGTTAGCTTGCCTTGAGTAATGCAGTGATTGAAGTTTTCTTCTTCTTCTTCTTGGTAGTACTCCTCCTCCTCGTATCTCGGGTCAGTACTATCTTCTATAAATGAATATGGGGTACACAATCACCAAACAATACTTAACTATTTCTATTTAGCAAACTAAGGTTCACACTAGATGATCTAGCATCATCACAAACATCACATGAAATAAAGACTTAATCTTATTTATTTTATTTTAGAAAAGTAATTTCTACTCATTGAAAATACTTAAGATTTAATATTCTCCAATTAAAATATGGGATCATGTGGACACATGTCATCACCACATATTCTAATACATGGAAATGTGATTTAAAGTGTTGGTCATATTTTATGAAGTTTAAGGTTATCATTTAATAGAATTAAAGTGACTAGAAATGCCTATATAGCATTCTTTTGGTACTAGTCCAAAGTCACTGCATGTAAACCTAAGTATTTTTACATATTCAGATAGGTATAGTCAAATGTGATTTTTGAGAGTTGGAATCAACTCAAAAGCATTTATGGTTGATTTGAAAAATGTTTGAAGTTGTAAAAGTCCTTGTCTTGTTATTTTTACTATATGTGATCTCTAACTCCAAATGGTTGGGCTTGGATAGATAATATGAATATCTTTCTAACAAAATTGGAATCAGGCAATTTGGTTTGGTGAATCTCTTTGAATTGATTTCTGAATCTACTGACAGAAACTAGTTTTAACTAAATTGGAAAATAACTATTTGAATTCACAAGCCTGCACGGTAAACTAACTAGGCCGGCCCAATCTGCACAGTGTGGCGCAGCGGGCTGCTGACAGGGGGGTCCCACTAGTCAACAACTCTATCTAACTGAAACGGTATCTTTCAATCTAGGCCCTACGATTAGAATATGATCTAATGGCTGAGGTTCATCGTCGATGACGAACAACTCTGACGAGGTATGAACCCTAACACAGCGGTGGGGGTCGTGCGAGGCTCACCTGGGCTCCATCTAGGGTCAGCAATGGGGGCGAACGACGTGGTCGACGATGGCGGTTCGAACGGTGGTCGCGGCGACTCCTGGAGTAGCTCCAATCAACGGCTCCTCTTCTCCTCTGCAAACGGTGGACTCCGGCCAAATTCCGGTGATGCGGCGCTCTCCTTGCTCCGGGAAAGGGTGAGGGAGGTGTGGTGAGGAGTGGGGAGTGAGGTGGTGTGGAGAATTGAGGCGGAGAGGGCCTCTATTTATACACCGACAAAGGGATAGAGCGGGATGGGTTGGCTTCTCCGGCGACGGCGGTACAATGAGCTATCGGCGTGGCTATGGGTAGGGGGCGGTGCGGTGCCCCCTGGCGGTCATCACGGGCTTAAAGGCGCGGCACGGGGTGGTCGAGGATGGTCGGGCGCGTGCAGTGCTCTGCGTGGAACCGACAGCATTCGAGACAACGCACGGGGGCTACGAGTCGCGCAGCGGCGAACGGGGGTGTCTGGGAGCTAGCTATGATCATGGCGAGTCTATGCATGCGAGGTGAGGTCAAGGCGTGGTGTGGGTGAGCTGGTCAGCTGCGGCGCTCTGGCGCGCTCTCGGCACAGCACAGAGAAACTGGGCGCGGTGATGCTAGGGTGGTCCATGGCCTGGCTGCGGTCAAGTGCTGGACAAGGGGTGGTGATGGATGGTGGCCTGCCTGTTGGACATCATGGACGAGGGCGGCGTGGTCTCTGGAGGGCTACCCATGGTCGGCCGGTGTGGCAATTTTTGGGCGGCGCTGTACTGGCGCAACGACAAAGGGGGGCTATGTGTCTAGTGCTGCTAGAGGTTGGTGGAGACAGGGGGAGTGCAATGGGGGCATTTGGTTTAATGATCACTGCTCAAAATAGTGAAGTTAAGCAGAGGTTAATTAGTTTCTGCAAGGTGTTCGACTTAATGGCCACAAGAATTTAAATTTGGATTTTTTGAATGAAATTTTGTGAGTGATCTAAACTTATGCTTGGTAGTCTCTGGTTGCTTGGGTTTGTCAAGGTGAATTGATTTGAGTGGTTTTTGCAAAATGGTGATCTTACCATATGAACTTGATTCAATTTTGAACTTTCCATTAAATAGATTTGAAAATATTTTCTGTGAGTTTGTAAAGTGGGCTTCGGTTTACTTTTACTTGGTCTAGCAAGGGGTGAAAAGAAGTGGAAATGTTTCTGTTAGAAATTCTTTACTAGGAACACTCAAAGTGGCCTAGGGGTTAACTTTGGTCAAAATGACCATTTGCTTATTTGATTTATATTTGATTTCTTTTTCTTTGGATTTTGTTTGAAATTGGCCTAGATGATGTAGTATTCATCTTTAAACCATTTCTTATCATTTGTAGCAATCAAACATGGCAGTTTCACTCAATCCTATACTAATGCAATTCACACATGCATTCATATTCAAATTAGTAATAAAAGTTTTTGTTAACCCTAAACTTGGGTGATTAGAACTTGATAATCTTGATTAACATTATTGGGGTGTTACAAAGTCTCACCCGCTTACGGTGCATCAGAGTCATGTAGATAAATGTGTTATTGCTCACAAATGATTATTGATGTGCAATGTGTGATGAGCATACCTCCCTATATAGCTTCAACAAAAGGATTAGATAATTACATATAAATTCAAACCTTTTACCTTTAATAGCATCATCAGGATACAATTCATAGTACTCTTCTTGGGCTACACTATCACGAGGGAACACTTCATAATACTCATCTTTAGCAGCAGGGAAAAATTCAAAAGTTTCTCTATTCTCTAGTTCATCACCCTTGCTATCAAGTTCATCAATTCTAGAGTTATCAATCCACTCACAAAAAGAAGCATCATCAACAAATATTTCATCAAAGATGTGCTCTCCCGAAACCTGCTCATTAATACTACAAGGATTTATCTCCAGTTCATCATTATTAGTGTTCTTCAAATGAGTATCTAGGCATGAAGCCTTCGCAGATAAATTATCTTCCTTTTCAACACAATAAGAATCATTACTAGAGACTGAGGCATCATAAACAAACTTATTATTAGTAGAATGATGTTTGTCTTCAACCTCACCTTTTTGGTGTTCCTCCTTGTTATCCAGTAGTTCCTGCAAAATGTTAGTTTTGGGAACTATTGTTTGACATAGCTCCTTACTCTTTATCACAAGTGCATTCCCACTAAAATGTTCTTGACAATAATTGACAATATAATCCATAATATTATGATATCTTTGAAGGGAATATGCCCGAGAGGCAATAATAAAGTGGTTATTATCTTATTCCTTGTTTATGATAAATGTTTATTTTTGCATGCTATAATAGTATTGATTGGAAACATCAATACATGTGTGTTTAATAAACAAAATACAAAGTTCCTAGTAATGCCTCTCATATAAACTAGCTCGTTGATTATCAAGATGATCAAAGTTTCCTGATCATGGACATTGGATGTTGTTAATAATGAGGTCACAACATTGGTGGAATGATGTGATGAACATTCATCTGAAGTATAGCATTACGATCAGAGTCATTATGTTTATATTGCTATAACATCATACGAAGTAATCTTAGTCCTTAGACCATGAGATCATGTTAATTGCTAACACCGGAAGAGTATCTTGATAACATCAAACATCACACCATAACAGGGTGACTATAAAGGTGGGTTTAGTGCTACGAAGGTGTTATGTTGAGGCTCATGGATCAAGAGTGGGATTTTTCCATACCGATGACGGATAGATATACTCTAGGCCCTCTCGGTGATATCACATTGAAATAGCTTGCAAGCAAGTGATGTGATCACTAGAATGTTATATCACGGGAACGAGAAAAGAGTGCATGTCAGTAACGAGATCAAACTAGGTATTTGGATGCCGATGATCGAATCTCGGACATGTAATATATCGTGAGACAAAGGGATTTAGTTACGACGTTAAAGGTTCACACGATCGCATGGGTCATTGTTGAATATGTGGGAGTCAGTACGGATCTCCAGGTCCCGCTGCTGATTATTGATCGGAGAGGGGTATCGATCATGTTTTCATTATTCGCAAACCGTAGGGTGACACACTTAAGGGATACCGACACCATTTGGAGCAAATATGTTTCAGATAAAGATTTAAGAAAGCACTGGAATCATTTCGATAGAAACTGGAATTGTTTCGGGTGAAATTGCAGAAACTGGTTCTGCATGTGATATTGAAATGTTGCAGGGAGTTTTATGTGAATGTTTGTTAATTAAAGTAATTAAAAAAATTCTGAATAAAATAAATAAAAGTGTTTTATTTAATGAGAGCTTGCATTAAATTTGGTGGAAATTTAATGCATGTGAGTGGACATGAGTGGAGGTGTGTATTTATGTGAGTGGGAGCTCCACCCACATGAATGAGGGAGAGGTGGGGGCACCCACCATGGCCGGCGCCATGCCCCCTTGGGCTTCCCCCCTCCCCTATATAAGGAGCACCTCCTCCTCCTCTCCTCTTGCACCACCTCCTCGTGAAGGTTGTCTTCTCCCTCTAGTTATTCCCCATGGTCTCAGATTAGCGAGATACATGTTCCCGGTGGCTTTATCTGGAAAGGAGTTGCTGCTTTCGTTGCATCGCTTGAGCAGGGAGGCGGAGGTTTTTCGGTGGACCGAACGTGTGTGTGATCACGGATGCACCGCTACTTTGCGGTGCTAGAGTTGATGGTGCTGGACCTGATGGTGCTGGAGCTGCTGGACCTGAAGGACTTCATGACGATCTTGAGATCGGCAAGTGTACGACTACATCATCCACGAGTTCCAACTTGTTAATAAAGCTTTGTTGTCTTCGAGGGTAAGTTCTCTATGGATGTATATCCACCCGTTGCTAGTATCTAGTAGATAGATCTTGGCGTATAGTTCCCATCATAGGAAATTTTTTGTTTTCTATGCTGCGAACCCAACAGTGGTATCAGAGCCTATTCTATGCGTAGGTGCTTTGCACGGGTAGTACACATATGTTTATATGTGGGCGATGATGATCATGTTATTGCATCTTTCATGTATTTTGGATATTGGTGGTATAGTGGGATGAAGCGGTCCGGACCAACCTTACATGTCATCGCACATGAGACCGGTTCCACGACTGACATGCAACTAATTTTGCATAAGTGGCTGTCGGGTGTCTGTCTCTCCTACTATAGTCAATATCTGATTTACAACGAGTTGCTAATAACTTGGTTATCCTCGTTGTGGTTCCATGTTCGTAGGTAAGACTGGTTCTATCTCCAAAAGCCCTAAGCCACGTAAAACTTGCAGTTGATAAATTAGAGGCGTCTAGTTTAGATCGTTGCTGGGCTAGTGTATTGATATGGTAATGTTGTAAGTAGATGTATGGTAGATACTCTTACAACACACCTAACGTGTAAGTTCCATAGACCTTGTCCTTACACACAAAGGAATCATAGAGATCATACCATGATGCATATGATAGAGATCAAATGCATGGACCATATCGTCCCACTTTACGCATTAGATGTTTGCATCTTATATTGCTAGTTTGGCGTTTTTAGTAGCATTGTATGATGATCCCTCATTTAGATATCAATATAAAATGTGTTCTTCCTTAAGTATGCACTGTTTTATGGATCGTGTTTCGAGACATCATGTGATGATCGGGTGTTCTCGACTCTACGGTTTCATACGACGGGTGTAAGACAGTTTTACATACGTGAATACTAAGGTTCTTACTTGGCGATCCTAGCATGTATAGACATGGCCTCGGAACACAGACCGAAAGGTTAAGCATGAGTCATATAGTTGATGTGATGCCCATATTGATGCTCGCCTTTGAAGCTACACCGACTCACGTGATGATCGGACTTGGTGTAGTGGATTTGGTTCATGTAATCACCAAAAAGGCATGATGGATGTCGTTTTTGAGTGGGAGTTCATTTCTAATTTGGATTAGTTGAACTCAATTTGTCATAAACTGAATCAAAGTAAATTTGCATAATTTGTTGTAGTCATTGGCATCTGTTCACTACCTTATGCTTAGTTTTAATTGAGATAATAGAACTATAGAATTCTGGATATTTACTTTACGAACTAGTATCGTATTGTTTTGAATGTCAATTTAAAGTTTAGAAGTCCTATTGCAAACTTTCAGCAAATTCTATTTACTCCATGAAGTTTAATAAGTAGTATTAAATCAAGAGTAAGAATTCCAATGTTAGTATCTAAAGTAACATGTTTGCCTCCATGATTATTGATATTCAAAAGTTGTTTTATTATCAAGGTTATCTAGGAGCTGAAAGAATTGTTTCAGGAACCATCATGTGTGGAAGATATTGTGATATCTGAAACAATTTTTGGTTGCATTATGATAGAGTATAATTTAGCAAAATACATGTTCTCATATTGTATGAGAATTTGTTAAGGATGGAGATGCTAGCCATCCAGATCTCCCAAAAAGGTGTTGGGAACTAACATTATACTCACGATTCTTCCTTATAGGCTATAGTAGCTTGATCATGAAAGTTGTCATGATAAGGATGAATAGAAGATGTAAGTAAAATGTTTACTACACTAATAGATTACTAAAGAATTGATTTTTGAAAGAACACCAAACATTTGATGATGGTGATCCACTTCAAATTGCAGGTCCAAAGGTATTAGTATTTGACTATATACACTTTGTACTATGTGTCATGTGAATGACACCACTATTGATGTTGATAGATTCTTTTCAAAGAAAAGGAATTGCTGAAAGAGAATCTATAAAATATTTGGCAGAAAAGAAAAGATTGGAGATGTCCAACTTAGGTATATAGAAGATATACATGTTATGGCTGTATTCCTTGCTTGTTAAATAATGTGGTTCTGAGGTATTGGATACTGGTATTGGATACCGAATTGGTTGGTGTGAATTGTCATACAGAACAACACAATTCATGACCTGCAGCGGCCTAAGCAACTGGTAAGAGAATAAGTGATGATGTTCATCGAAAACAAATAAAGTGCTATTGTGTTTTCGTTGTCGTCAAACCTAGCCTTCAAGATTTGTTTTAATAATTGTTATTTTGTTCCGGTATTACGAGAACAATGGTTTTTCAAATAATTACCGTATTCCATAAAGGATGGATGAACTTTTACAAGTCTAGTTGGAGAAATCACATCCATAAACATTATTGCTAAAATGTCGTAAGACAAATGAATTGAAGATCACTTATGAAGTGACATCGCTGTTTGAATTATATTGGAAAGTAAACATGAAGAAACTCCATGTTGATGGATTTTTGGAGTCTTTTGATTTTGATCAATTGACGCTTGTGAAACTTTCCACGAGGTAATTGAAACTCTATCCATAGGCCAAAGAGGAACAGATGACTAACTTATTGGATATTATGCATGTTGATGTATATAGTCCATTATGTGTAGCCATATGCGATGGATCTTTTTGCTTCATATGCTTTCTCCAGAAATTTAAGTGAATATATCTATATATTTACTTAATAAGGAAGAAATATGAAACATTTGAAAAATATTCAAAGACTTTCAAGATGAAGTGAAAAATCATTGTAACAAGAAAATAAAATAGTTTATGATTTGATCATAAAGGAAGATATTTGAGTTACAGGTTTAGCAAAACACCTAAGATTTTAGGAATTGTTCCATGAATTTGCATTTCCCGATAAACCACAGAAGTATGGTATGTTCGAGAGATCAAATCAAACCTTGTTTGACATGGTAAGATCAAAGGTGTCATTTATAAAATTGCCATTATGTTTTAAGGATTAAAGCTTTGGAGACTACCGCTTTTACACTGAAAAGAGCACCATCGTGATCCGTTGAAATGACACCATATGAGTTATGGTTTGGGATAAAACCCGAATTGTCTTTTCTTAAAATTTTGGTATGCTATGCATAAGTAAAAAGTTTACAACCAAAGTCGGATAAGCACGTCTTTGTAGTTTATCCCAAAGAATTTGTTGGGAACTCCTCCATAACACCGAGGACAAAAGAGTTTGTCACTTAGAACATCAAGTTTTTTGAGAAGGAATTTTTCGTGAAAAGTTAAGTGGGAGGACAATAGAACTTTGATAAGGTTGTTGAACCTTAGCTATATGTGCTAAGTAGCGCAACACCGGAAAGTGTCCCGGTGGCAGCCACAATGCTCATGGCTCCCGTGATTACAAAGGGTGTGATCTTGGAGATTAGAGTTCCTATTGAACCATGTGGGTCGGTAAGAATCAAATAGTAAGATTTGAAACAGAAGTCATTATTGTTTTGACAATGATGAACCGACTGCATGCAAAGAAGCGATGATGGGCCCTGACTCCATAAAACGACTAGAAGTCATAGAATCCGTGATAGTATCCACACACGAGAAATCAAGTTTCTGAACTTGGAAGACCCTCCAGAAAGGCATGAAGCCTATCAGTTGTGTTTGGATCTATAAAGAAATAGACATGGATGTTTAACATCTATGAAATAGTCGACATGTCGGAAAGAAGTTTATGGCAATGTTCAAGGAATTGACTATGACAAGATTTGATATTTCATAGCGATATTTAGTCTTGACGGATTAATGTAGCAACCACTACATATAATTTGGTATATGGTAGTTGAATAAACAAAACAAGGTTCTTCTAATAGAATGGTTACCTAGGACATGTACATGACACGGTCCAAAGGGTTTTGTTAATTCAAAGGGTGCTAAAAGGGCATGCAAACTTCAATAGTTGAAGTGAGCATAGCGGAGTTGGAATCTTCACCATGATGAAAATGTTAAAAGAGTTTAATTTCATCAGAGATGATGAAGATGCTTGCATTTGCAATAAATTAAGTGGGAGCGCTGAGACATATTTCTAATACATTATGTAGAGGACATGGTGTTGATTGGAAATGATGTATCTTTTATTGACACAAGTTAAGAATTTCATTAAAATAGGATTTCGATGAAAGACTTGGGAAAAACCGGATTATTGGCATCAATGTCTATATGGATAGATTGAGGCGCCAATATGGTTATTCCAGACGTACATATATGAGATATGAAAGGGGTTCAATATGGAAACAACAAGAAAGGTTCTTGCCGCATGGAAAGGATTGTATCAAGATTCAAGTGTTTCAACACTTGGTGAGTAAAATCACATGAATATTTTGATCGATTATACCGTGATATGTATATATCCAGATATGTCCTATGCTCTAAATGTTATGAGCACATACCAGAATGATTCATAAGATGATCATTGGATGATAGTAAAGATATTCTTATGAGCTTTGGAATAACTAAGAATATATCATGTATAAGTGACAAATAGTTAAAGGTAGTTCATTGTAAAGTGTTACATTGATACTAGTGTTGTCACAAGGTACAAATTAAATTTATCTCAATTTAAACTATGGGTGGCACAATGTAATGGAAAGGATATTCCATGATGGATTTGGATGAGTTCCAAAGTTGAAACATTGTGACGGATACTACAAATAAAGGCTAAGTATATGACTGCTATAGTAGCAGCAAAGGAGGGCATTTGTGTTAAGTAGTTTGTTATCAAACTAGGTGTGGTTCAAAGTGGGCTAATACTATGAAGATATATTGTATGACAATAATATCAACATATTTTAACCCGGACGAACTAAAGGTTTCATCAAAGGACCAAATTTATACAATGACATCTCATTTAAGAATGAGTGATGCGTAGAGACGCAAAGACATGCAAATACACACGGACCTGAAACTGTCAGATCCAGAGATTATGTTAACCACTAGCAATCGCGTATATGCAACACCAGAAAGCCATAGGTGTTCAATACGCAAAGTTTTTTAAACAAGATTATTGACTCTAGTGCAAGTGGGAGACTGAAGGGAATATGCCCGAGAGGCAATAATAAAGTGGTTATTATCTTATTCCTTGTTTATGATAAATGTTTATTTTTGCATGCTATAATTGTATTGATTGGAAACATCAATACATGTGTGTTTTATAAACAAAAAACAAAGTTCCTAGTAATGCCTCTCATATAAACTAGCTCGTTGATTAACAAGATGATCAAGGTTTCCTGATCATGGACATTGGATGTTGTTAATAACGAGGTCACAACATTGGTGGAATGATGTGATGAACATTCATCCGAAGTATAGCATTACAATCAGAGTCGTTATGTTTATATTTCTATAACATCATACGAAGTAATCTTAGTCCTTAGACCATGAGATCATGTTAATTGCTAACACCGGAAGAGTATCCTGATAACATCAAATGTCACACCATAACAGGGTGACTATAAAGGTGGGTTCGATTACTCTGAAGGTGTTATGTTGAGGCTCATGGATCAAGAGTGGGATTTGTCCATACCGATGACGGATAGATATACTCTGGGCCCTCTCGGTGATATCACATTGAAATAGCTTGTAAGCAAGTGATGTGATCACTAGAATGTTATATCACGGGAACGAGAAAAGAGTGCATGTCGGTAACAAGATCAAACTAGGTATTTGGATGCCGATGATCGAATCTCGAACATGTAATATATCGCGAGACAAAGGGATTTAGTTACGATGTTAAAGGTTCACACGATCACAAGGGTCATCATTGAATATGTGGGAGTCAGTACGGATCTCCAGGTCCCGCTTCTAATTATTGATCGGAGAGGGGTCTCAATCATGTCTGCATTATTCGCGAACCGTAGGGTGACACACTTAAGGGATACTGACACCATTTGGAGCAAATATGTTTCAGATAAAGATTTAAGAAAGCGCTGGAATCATTTCGATGGAAACCAGAATTGTTTCGGGTGAAATTGCAGAAACTGGTTCTGCATGTGATATTGAAATGTTGTAGGGAGTTTTATGTGAATGTTTGTTAATTAAAATAATTAACAAAATTCTGAATAAAATAAATAAAAGTGTTTTATTTGATGAGAGCTTGCATTAAATTTGGTGGAAATTTAATGCATGTGAGTGGACATGAGTGGAGGTGTGTATTTATGTGAGTGGGAGCTCCACCCACATGAATGAGGGAGAGGTCGGGCACCCACCATGGCCGGCGCCATGCCCCCTTGGGATGCACCCCTCCCCTATATAAGGAGAACCTCCTCCTCCTCCTCTCCTCTTGCACCACCTCCTTGTGAAGGTTCTCTTCTCTCTCTAGTTATTCCCCATGGTCACAGATTAGCAAGATACATGTTCCCGGTGGCTTTATCTGGAAAGGAGTTGGTGCTTCCACTGCGTCACTGGAGTGAGGAGGTGGAGGTTGTTCGGTGGACCGAACATGTGTGCGATCACGGATGCACCGCTACTTTGCGGTGCTGGACTTGATGGTGCTGGACCTGATGGTGCTGGAGCTGCTGGACCTGAAGGACTTCATCACAATCTTGAGATCGGCAAGTGTACGACTGCATCATCCACGAGTTCCAACTCGTTAACAAAGCTTTGTTGTCTTCGAGGGTAAGTTCTCCATGGATGTATATCCACCCGTTGCTAGTATCTAGTAGATAGATCTTGGCGTATAGTTCCCATCGTAGGAATTTTTTTGTTTTCTATGCTGCGAACCCAACATTCTTGCTAAATCCTCATTATCGCTACTTTTCATAATAATACCAATTTTCCTAAGAAGCTCATGAGACCTTTCATAAACTATGTATTCCAAGAGTTTTACATTATTACCGTTTATGTGAGTATTGGTTGATAAAAATTCTTTAAAGAGAGGAATGCATTCATAATCATAAAGCTTGTTAGGCTTACCATTATATTGCCTCATCCCTTCGAATAAATTTGACAATTTACCAGAACAGTAATCCACCTGCTTCCACATGTCCAGTAGTTGCATATCCTCAAGCATTAGCAGTTCTTCTTCGTCTTCATCCTCTTCTTGGGAAGGAACTTCGTCCTTCTCCAATGAGATTTCTTGCAAACAAGTAACTTTGTGTGCTACAGCTTTTATCCGTGCCTTACTCCTCGTAATAAGTGTATTCTCACTAAAATGTTCATGAGAATACCAAGAAATACGTTGCAGGATTTCATAAGCTGCTTTTATAAGAACACTATCTTCACTATTAATATGTGATATAACATGTATTATCAGCTCATGGGCACCTTCAAAGATAACATACTCTAATACTTCACTAGTGGTATCACCATTATTATAAGACACTGAAGATTGATTAAAGGTATCAGAGCATTGAAAACGAAAGTAGTGCTGAAGTTAATACATTAAGGACATATTATTGGATCGTCTATCGTATCGGAAGAAATTAACTTTTTAGCATATTCCACTATTTGGGAATACATTTCTCTTACCATCATATTGCTCACTTGTTCTTCAAAATACTCATCCTCCTCTTCCAATGAGGATTCCTGTCCCATGTTAATAGCATCACAATATTCATAGAAAGATTCATTTTCTAGTTCCTCACCAAAGTCCCCAAAATCACTGTCTAGGCACGAATCCTCCTCAGAACAATCATCATAAGTTTGGGACTTATAGAAATCATTACTAGATAACGAGATATCGTTTGCATGCATACTATTTGTGTGTGGAAAGTTATTTTCAGAAGTAGGAGATTCAAGTGGTTGATCAAGTTGCTCCTCTTCATTCTTACGAATATAATTCACGAATAGCTCAGTGATAGTCTTACCTTCGGGCTTACCTTCCACTAGTTGAGAGGGTGCAACATCAAGTGCCACCTCTTTATTAACAACATGTTCTGGTGGTTTAGGTGGAGGCTCTTTGAGTGGAGTTCCCTCCACATTATCTTTTGGAGCACCTTGCAAAAGGTTAGATTCTTCCATGGCAGCTTTAATCTGCCTAACAATAAATTCATTATCATGGAAGTTATCTTGGTAATAGAGAATATAGGGTGAACTTCTTTATAGATCATATCGAGTGATTTACTTTCTACCTGTATATCTCTTAAATGAAATAACAACTCTTTGCAACTAGTAAAAAGAACAAATTGTAATGTGTCATCCCTAGCAAGGCATTTAAACTCATCTCTATTATAGTCTGCTAGTTCGGTATCAAAATAATTATACTTACATTGATAAGTGAGGTGATATGAAGATCCACAACAATCACAACATAATTGATAAGAGGCACATAGTGTGGATGAATACTTGTCAACCCAAGTCAACCATTCTTTTAATATGCCTTGCCTATTATGAATATCTCCCAAAGTCCTTCCCTTTGACTCCTACTTTATAGATTTCATCTATTGGAAGGTAGTTATCTTGGAAGACATGATTAGTAACAAATATTTTTATGGGTTTTTGGTTTGTAAACAAAAGCAAAAATACAAATGCAGCAAATAAAGAAAGCTTAAAACAAAATCTAGCAAAACTAAAATAAATAAACAAATGCTAAAATACCTACAACGCTTAGCTCCCCGGCAATGGCGCCAGAAAATAGCTTGATGACTACAAGTGCATAGATCGTTTGTAGCTAGTTTTGAAATAAATATATCGATCCCACAGGGAGCAGGAGTCTGAAGTCTAATAACTCTTTGAACTAAATACTAGAATAGTAATCCTAAATAACGTTCTAAGTAACAAGGTAAAATACGAGTTTTGTGTAAAAGATATTTTTGGGTTTTCAAATAAGAGAACAATAAGTAAACCAAAACTGTAAGTAAACAAGAGCATGCAAGTATGATTACAAAAGTCTACAAGATGATGGAAAGAGTTCTCAGGGAGTAGTGGATCCACCGCTAGTAGTTAGAAAGAGTGATCAAAATTATTATAATGAATAAGACCATTTATGATATGTGTGGGAGGAGCTCCATATATGGATGAATAGGCAGCAACCACTACACACATCATCCATCATAACCACATCAGACAGCAATCGACATCAATCGAATTACTGCGCTATTAAGGGACTTTACCCCGTAGGATGTATCCCATGGTATGGATAATGTTCCGTGAGTTCTCCTTGGTTCCCAAGTTGATACGTAAAGAATGACAACAACTTTATAGTCACCGTAAGTGCTATCATCCCTCCGTCTACCAACAAGTAGTTACCCCCATCTAGTCCTCAGTGAGGCAAATATTGAGTGGCGCGCTTCACCCAACATCAACATGAAGGAAATCTAACACATACACATAATGTACAATATCACATAATAATCTTTATCTCATTTCAATCGCATACTAGGGTTTCTCCATCTCCCCAAGAATAAAGGAAACTACTCACACATGAAGGCAATCAACATCATGGATAGAATATGGATGAAGTATGATGATACAATTGAAGACAAGTGCAAATCCAAGATTCAATCTAGAATTACAACAAGTAACCAAAGGGGATCGGTGATGGAGACGTTGTTGATGAAGATGACGATGTAGATCAATGTGGAGGCCCTCAAGATCCTAATCCCTTCTCCTCTTGTGTGATGGTGATGGTCTAGATCTGATTGGAGGTGGCTATGGCGGTGGCACGACGGTATGGCTCCGCCGTGGTGGAGGATATGGCTTGGTGGCTCTCTCTTGGGTCCTCCCTCCTTTATATAGGCCTTGGGGGTGCCCTAGGATTCCCCCAATACCGTTATATGACTTAGGGAATGTTCTGTAGCTTCTTTGGGACGAAATCCCGTTGTTTGCGACCTTTTTATCAACTATACGGCTAAACTATACGGTGGGAACTTTTAGTTCCGTCCGTATAGTTGGTCGCTGAACTTGTAGACCCTTTAGTATTTTGGTCACCATTTCTTCACACGACCTCCATTTTGGGTGTTCTTGGGCTTGTTGAGTTCATCTTGTCGAGGGATAAAACCCCATCATCTTGGATATTTATTTTGAGAAGTTGGAAAAATTCACTTTTTCAACCTCTCAAATGGCTAAGTTTGGTCCCTTCAGCTCCTCCATACTATACTCTCTTTGCTCCTTTTATCCATAATCTTCACCAACACCTACACACATGTCATAGACAAGGAAAGTGATAAAATTCTACCTAAACTACTAAATGTGCAAAGCTCATTTGAAAGTAAATGAGAAATAGAAGTCATGCATATAAGGCATAGCTATATCTAGAAGAAACATGATATGAGAGATAAATGGCACATTTTATATGGCTAAAAGAGGTGGTATTTCACAGCCATCACCCTTGGTGCTCCAGGTCGGTGTTCCTAGACCGATGCCGGCTTGGTGCGGTCGCCCTTCTCACCGCTGCGGTGCTCTCGTGGAGTGAGCCGGAGGCAGTGATGTTGAAGCCTACCGCTCGCCAAAATAAAGTCCATGCAAGCTCCAACCACTGCTATTTTCGGCTGTCTCCTTCGGCTCATGGCAGGATCCCGGAGTTTGATGACAGCCATCGTTCACTTGTATGCTTGCGTCTCTGGTGAAAAAAAGGTTTGATTCGTTCTCCTTCCTCTCTCTTTCTTCCATCGTGGCGATCGCCAGAATGCTGGGAAGGTGATGGTTGATCCTTGTCTTCCCCGGTGGGGAGTTGCTGCTGCTCTTGGCAGAGATCCCAAGCGGTGGCTCATGCTAGCCATGGCTATCTTTGGTCATAGAAACCACTCCGTGCGGCGGATCGACATCTGTTGCTTCCTCAACCTCCTGTGGAGGCCCTACTGCGTCTTAGCCACGACAATCTTTGGCACGCTGGCGTCAAGTGGTTTCATCCCCGGCGCTAGCGCTGCCGGCCACGGTGTTGAGCTTGCCTTCGTTCCTCATGGAGAAGGACATGTCGGACCTGATCGCTTTTCTCCTTTGTTTTGTAAGGTACTTTTTGTAAAAGTTCAGGGGATGGTTGTTTTTATGTATATCTGTAAGGACATCCTTGTAATTATTCCCACCTATTAATGAATATCTGGACCCTTCTAGGTCCTTCCCCTTGCTTCAAAAAAAATTCATCAGCATGTACTGTAGATAAAGCTAAGCTATGGCGACACACGCAGAAGTGGCGGCATGCAGGGTGGCGATACCGATGAAGCCGCGATAGCATGGCGTTGTCCATGAGCTCTAGGTGCGCGAGGAAGTAGCCGGTGAAGTCGTGGAAGGGTGCAATCTGAAGCCTGAACACGGACTCCATGGACATCATGCTCTAGTCCTTACCGGGGTCAGACGCATCACGCTTAAACACGGACGCTGATCTCGACTTTGTCGTGGATGGTGCCAAGGACGACAGGCAGGTGCCAGTCCATAATCTATTGCATCGGCGGCGACGTGCCCTCATAGGCGAATGACTTGGATGAGGCAAACCAGGAGGACGCCCGGACCTCCTCCGCCGCATTATTGCCATCCTCCTTGCCACACAGCTCGGTGTCGCTGACTTCCCTCGGCCCCAACGTCATGCTCGCTCAGGCACACCTTGCGACATCGCGCCCAATGTGCACCGACGTATGTCCCTGGCGGTGGTCACCAGAGACGACAAGCCCCTTCCGTTTGCCCGCTCACGGGGCCTCCCGAGAGGCTAGAGCGGCTGACCGATGGCGTCGTTGGCGCATGGAGCAACGATTTGTCGAGACCATCATGGCCGCACCTTTTGTGTACAAAGTTAAGCTATGGCGGCACACGTGACTTGTACAAAGAAAGCTCACACAAATTGATCAATTGTGCATGTACCCTAGTCCGTAGATAACACTATGGAACATCACATGTTATCTTACTAGATGGAAAGGCACGCTGACCATATGAACTTAGGCTGACATATATTGCATGCTGCGCTATGTTGGCATGTTTAGCTAGGTGTAATCCCAGTTCAAGCTTTGTTGGCATGCGAGCGATTCATATTATTTTTATGTTCAACAATGGAGAACTTAGCTACTCCACAAATCCAATAAGGATGCGCACAAGTAAGTTCGATATCAAAATTGGAGATGTCAGAATGAATGATAAAATAGCTCGCCTTCAAATAGTAAGATGCTAGTAAAACAGTATTGAGTCCAAAATTAAAGTATATCTACATTTTGTTTTTACATAAATAGAATAGAGATTTTGGTATTTTACTGTGTTTGCACGTACCTTTTTGTCCTTATTTAAATAGGAGCCCAAATCACTAAGTCTTTTATGAACATATCATTGGAACTGTCATATTATGCTATAATATGATATTTGTAAGTGATAAAAGTCATTTTATTGATGTACCCTCGCACCCGGGAGAATACCAAACGTGAGAAAAGCATTGCCGTGATAACGACCAGTAGCCCGCCCGTACCGTCCATGCGGTGCCATGCGGCATCACATCCGCCTCGTCGAATACTTTATCCTGGCGAAGACGGCAGAGGGATCTGACATTAACAACAACCTAGAACCACGAAAAACCACACTAGAAAGGGATCTGAAGGAGGAACTTGTAGAAGGGCAAATCCCTGCTGCTTCACGGATCATTGGAGGACATCACAGCATCCCCTTCATCGTCAACCGCTGCATCTCCATCACTATTACTACCCCCATCTCTCATCTATTAGATCTTGTTGTAATTCTAGATTTAATTGTGGTTTGCACTAGATTTATCTCTGTACTTTTATCTATCCATTTGATTATGATGATGTCATTCATTGCTTCCATGTGTGAGTAGTTTTCCCTCATTCTTGGGGAGATGGAGAAACCCTAGCACTATTATGAAGTTGCAATGAAGATGATCTATTCTTGTGTCCATATGACCAGCCGGTCTATGAAAGATTTACGATTTTTGTTTGATATCTCTCTTATGATGGTATGTGTAGTCGGCCACATATCATTTTCCTCTGGGACTAAAGTGAGGAAAAAATCCTTTGGACGTGTTTGCAAGTGTCTCCGGACAGCTTCGTGACAATTGGCGCCAGCTAGCAACCTAAATGGTCAAAGGAGGATAAAGAGAGACTCTCTAAGCTAATTACAATATCCACAGGGAGACCCTTAATTGTGGTGGTTTGTATGGGTGATTGCTCTCAGAGATCGCAGTGGTTATTTAGAGGTGACCTCATTCTTGGCTCAACAAAGTGGCTTCCTACGAGCCTTGTAGTGAACATCTTATTATAGAGCTCTCTCCATACATATCATGACACAAGAAGTATGTTATCTTAATTAATAATAATAATATCATGCTAGTGGTGTATCCTATATCCACAAGAACGTTTTAGTCCTATTGAGTTCAACCACGTTTTTGCACAACCTTGTTACTTAATTTCTTTTACTTGTTTTAATTACTTTTGTGCACTCAACCAAAAACTTTTCAAACACCCTTTACTTGAGATCAAAGGTAGCTTATAAGTATCCTTTGGTGGAAAGTGACGAGGGACATGAAGACCTTAATGAAATAGCTCTCTGTGGGTATGATACTCTTATTTCAAAACTAGCTACAATTGATTTGTGTATTTGCAGCCATCAAGCTATTTTCTAGCGCTGCTGTCGGGGAGCTAAGCGCTTTTGGTCTTTGTTCTTCGTTGCTTATTCTACTAATTGTTTTACTAAAGTTGTTTACTAGTTTAAGGTAAGCACCATGACTGCACTCGGACTATTGAATCAGCTTGATGCAACTAAACACCTCGGGAAGTTCAATAGAGGACTTGTCAAAGAATTCCCGAGTGGGACCAAACCAGAATATGACGTTAACCCTCGCTTTATCACTATTATTAAAGAGACAACTTTTGCTAGAGATGATCGCTATGAGGATCCTTACACTCATTTAATGCATTTTACCGAGTTATGTTGGACACTTAAATTGAAGGGCTATTCTGATGATGAATTGAAACTTATATTATTTAGCCAATCCCTAACCAACACTGCTTTAGATTGGTATAGAATTTGCCATGCAGAGAAAATAGATACATGGGAAAAACTCAAAGGAGAATTCATATTTCGATTCTTTCCCTAGGTAAAAACTGCTAAAGTATGAAGAAGAAGGGCGATCACAAAATTCAAGAACCGCCTAGGCGAAGGATTGGAAAGGGCCTTCAAAAGTTATAAGTCCCTACTTAATAAATGTCCCTATGATGATTTACCTGAATGGTATGTTTTACATATTTTCTATGGGGGACTTAATCAAGAAATTAAACATGAGCTTGTCACAAATTCCGGAGGCTCCTTTATGGAGCTAACTATAACTAAAGCTTGGGAACTTTTAGAACAAATACACCATAATAGATAAACATGGGGATTTGATTTAGGCGGTGAAGGAGGTTTAGAAATTGAATATGATTGTCTCAATGCTTATAAAGAATCTGGTAAAGTGAAAGAAACTGCATATGAACTTCAACTTGATGATGATATTATTTTACAAATCCTTCAGTCTTTTACAGAACACATTGAAGCCCCTAAGAAAGATTAGCTTCATTATACTCATCCACCTGAGCCAGCTGAAGAAGATGATCCAATAATTGCAGCTCATGTTGAGCCATTAGGGGAGATACCCCCATATGTTGAACCCCTTCCTTTTCCAAGGACAGTGAGAAAACATATGATGTCCCAGCAGCTCGAAGATCAACGAGAAGAGGAAAGATTGTTCCTCAAGATGCTAGAAGAGGAGCCATAAACAAGAAAAACTGATGAAGTAAGTATACAGGAGATCCGGGAACCAACGAAGGAGGATATTCTAACCATGTTTGCACATTGCAACGTGATAGAGCTAGAAACCAAAGCTTCACAGTTCGTTGAAGGAAGGTAAAGGCTAAAGAAGTTGGTAAACCTATTCTTCCTTGTACTTTTCGTGGAACTTCTTATTATGGCCTCTACGACATTGGAACAACTGCTAACGTAATTCCCTTTAATTTTTATTTCAAAGTCCAAAATGAACTAACCCAGCTGAATTAGAGGATACTGACATGACTATAATGCTTGCTGATAAGACACTCAGAGTTCCTATGGGAATAATTATAGATGCTCCAATCTATGTTGGACCATATAAATATCCTATTGATTTTATGCTTATTGATATGCCTACTAATGTTTATTGTCCAATTATTTTTGAAAGAACCTTCTGAAACACCGCAGTAGAAAACATTGATTACAAGAGACAAACTGTGTCTCTCAAGTTTGGTGAAGATAAAATGGACTTTCACTTACCCAAATTTGACCATAAGCCGGTTATCGAAGATTTGGACGATTATGAGTATAAACAAGGTGAGGAAGGTAATATCATTAGTCTAGCTCCAGTAGTCATTGAGACGCCTGATGATCATCTAGCAAGGAGTTTAGTCAACACTAATAATACTCTTCAAGTCATAGAAAAATTGGAAATGGACGATTATTTTGAGTCCACACCTGAGGTTGATCCGGAGATAAGTCAAAAATATGAAGAACCTATAAGAAAAGGAGATGAGGCACCTCCACCTCCTACTCTCAAAACTTTACCCAAGGAGTTAAAATATAGGTTTGTTGATGAAACTAACAATTTCCCTATTATTATAAGTTCTAACCTTGCATAAAAAGAGGAGAAAATTTAATGATGGTTCTCTGTATGCATCGGAATGCTCTTGGGTATTCGATGAGCGACTTGAGAGGGATCAGTCCTCGATTGCCACCCATAGAATATTTATGGAAGAAGGAGCCTAGCCGGTTGCATACTTTCAGAGGCGACTCAAACCTCACATGAAAGAAAAGGTAAGGAAGGAAATAATATGTTTGTTAGATGTAGGGATCATCTTTCATGTGGAGGAAAGTGAATGGGTAAGTCTTGTTCATTGTATTGCCAAGAAGAAAGGTGGATTTGCTATTGTTGAAAATGAACACGATGAGATGATCCCTACTAGAACCGTTGTTGGTCACAAGATGTGTATTGACTATAGAAAACTTAATAAATAAACTAGAATGGATCATTATCCTTTGCCGTTTATAGATCAAACTTTAGAAAGGCTTGCTATGCATTCTAATTTTTGCTTCTTAGACGGTTATTCTGTTTTTATCAAATTTCTATTCACCCTGATGACCAACTTAAAATGACCTTTATTTGTCTTTATGGTATGTACGCCTATTGCTGTATGCCTTTTGGTCTTTGCAATGCCCATGCCACCTTCCAAAGGTGTATGACTGCTATATTTGCTGATTATGTTGAAAGTATTATGGAAGTATTCATGGATAACTTCTCTGTTTATGGAACTTCTGTTAATCATTGTCTCCATAACCTTCATAAAGTTTTGCAGAGATGTGAATACACTAACCTAGTCTTGATTTGGGAAACTTTTCATTTTAGGTTCAAGAAGGCATAGTGATTGGTCATAAAATCTCAGGTAAGGGCATAGAAGTTGATAAACCAAAGATTGAAGCAATAGAAAGGCTTCCCCCTCCTTGAGATGTAAAAGGTATAAGGAGTTTCTTAGGCCATGATGGGTTTTATAGAATATTCATTAAGAACTTGTCAAAGACTGCTAGAACTTTAACTAACCTTCTTCAAAAGGATATTGTTTTTAATTTTGATGAAAACTGTATGACTGCTTTCAATATATTAAAACAAGCACTTCTTGAAGCTCCCATTATAAAACCATATAATTGAAGAAACCTTTTGATCTATTCTGCGAGGCTAGCCATGAATATGTGAGAGCAATTCTTTGTGAGTATGATGGTGATGACCGTAATATCATTCATCATGCTAGTTGCACCTTAAACGACGCCCAAAAGAATTACCTCATAGCAAAAAAATAAATGTTTTCTACGGTTTTCTCCTGTGAAAAGTTTAGATCTTATATTATTAACTCTAAGATAAGACTGCATACTGATCGTTTTGACTTAAAAGAGATTCTTGAAAATATTAACGTTAAGCCAAGAATGATCCGTTGGACTTTACTTTTGCAAGAATTTGATTTATAGATTCTCCAAAGAAAGGAGAAACATGAGGAGGCATCCATGGACATTGAGGAGGTTGATCCACCTGGGGTAGTGTCATACATCTACATATCCTCCTGAACTACAATTTCTAAAAGGAAATTTTCGATTTCTCTTTGCAATGGTTTTAGCGATTTTCTGCAACCAACCTTGTTCAAAGGGAAAAAGAAAAAGTTGATCCAAGAGTTAAAAGAAGGAGAAGGTACCCGAATAAACTCATTCCCCCTCGATGAGCAAGATATTTGAAATCTTGAAAACATCTTTGTTTTGGATGGTTATTTGCCATTTCTTTTTGCATATTCGTTTTCCTTTTGTTTTTCTGAGATTACTGCCGATCGTGCGAGGTCGGTATGGGTGGGCAGAATGGTTGGCTCTGCCCGTACCACTGATCGTTAAGGCGACGTTATTCTTCATTGAGTTTTCCTCATAACAGTATGACCGTGCAATACGGCGCGTACGCCCATACGGATGGTCATTACCGACTCTTTGTTTCTCTGTTGATACCTTATTTGTGTTAAAAAAATGAAGTCAGTAACAATCAGTATGGACAGGCAGTACGGGCAGGACCCACCCATACCACCTTGTCGATCGATTATTTACCGACTTAAATCCGGTGAATTTTAGGAAATGACCCGGTACGGGCACGCCGTATGGGCATCCACCCATACCAGGTTATCGTTACGATCGCGGTTTCTTCCCTTTTTGCTTATTTCTTTCCTTATTTGTTGGGATTATTTTCTTGGCTGACCCTTTTCCTTCTAGTATGATTTTTCCCTGCTTCTAACCCCTTACAAGCATTCCAAAAGGTTTCTTTTCTTTCCTTGACAAACAGATCTTCCCCACATTGCTCGTCCCTCTCGAGAACTTTGCAACCATGTCTTACCCATGGGACATTGTTCAAGACAAGGAGGATCGCCATGGATCTTCCACAATGATCACAGAAGATGCCAAGGTGGTAGCCGCTGCGCAGAAGAACGAGGAGGACGCAACATGTGATCAGTTAGGTGCTGAGGATGGAGATGATGGAGATGATCAAGGATGGGTGTAAGGTATTTAGCCTTAGTATGTGTAAAGAAGGTGACTTCAAAGAGGTTCAACTCAATCTAGAGGAAGACGGAGAATCTTACTTCAAGAGTCTAAAGAAACAAGGGGAAAACATCCAAGCTTCCCTGGACAAACTTGATCGCCGCATCAAGAAAGTTGAGGTAAAGTCTCCAGGGTCTTCTAAACATATTGAACTATTGCGTTGTTATCTGGACCAGATGGATATGAAGATAATGAAGGGGCTAGACGCCAACCTCAACATCAGCCTCTGGTCCATTAATGCACATAAATAGATGATTGAGATGTATAAGGCACCTGTGGAGCAATTGGAGACAATTAGCAAGCAGCTCTAAATTCGCATCTTGATCCTGGAAGAGACAAACAAGACGTTCGTGCAAGCCTTCAAAATTTTAGGACTTTTCTCCCGTGAACAAAGGATGTACCACAATATCGAATAATCACAAGAGATTATTTGATCCCACTGGCTCGATTCCAAGCTTTGGGGGATCTGTGAGGACCTTATAATCTATCTTACATTCTTATCATGTTTACTTTCCTACATGCGTGTTAAGTTTTAATTCTAGAATTTGCATTAGTTGCATTAACTTCAAGCTCCCTTTTGTCCAAGAGAAGATTTATATCCGTTGAGTTTCGAGACTTTATGTTATTTGAAGTTATCTTTTGATTCATGATTATTATATTATATGATTGAATTAGGTTGAGTGTTATGATACTTGTACACTTGTCATGATTTTAGGCACTTCCACGCTAATAATAGTATTGATTAAACTATGAGAAGAAGAATTTTGGTAGCATATTATAGTCACGAGTTTTAAAAGACATAAAAGTAGTGAGCATGATCAAGTGGTTGCACTAAAAAAGAAGAGAGAAGAGAAATAAAAGAACAGCTATCAAAAGAATCTGAAGACAAAAAGAAAGATACAAGAAAAACAATGATCATGAATCTTCATTACTGAAATCAAGCGCTCAATTAGATTAACTTTATGATTATATGATATGTTGAATCACTAAAAGCTTCTTATAACTTCATTGATACTAAAAGGGTGTGGAAGCCTCTAAGTCATGTGATATGTAAGGGTATGATAATACCCCCGAAGTAACTTTATATTTGATATTGTATTTCTGTTTCAATTTCTGCCTTATTTATTGTAACGACTCATGCCTCATGAACATGATGATCTTGTCCATAAGACACCATGTTGCTCGGGGACGAGCAAGAGTCTAGCTTGGGGGAGTTAATGAGTCCAAAATTGAAGCATACTTACCTTTTGTTTTTGCATAAATAGAATAGGGATTTTGGTATTTCACTGCGTTTGCGCACACCTTTTTGTCCTTGTTTCAACAGGATCCCGAATCACTAAGTCTTTTATAAACATATCAATTGGAACTGTCATATTATGCTATAATATGATATTTTTAAGTGATAAAATTCATTTTATTGATTTACCCTCGCACCTGGGAGAATACCAAACATGAGGAAAGCATCTGCCGTGATAACGACCAGTGGTAGGGCGGAGCCCGCCCGTACCGTCTGCCCGTACCACGTGGCATTACATCCGCCTCATCAAATACTTTCTCCTAGCAAAGACGATAGAGGGATCCAACAATCACAGCAACCCAGAACCACGAAAAACCACACCAGAAAGGGATCTGAAGGAGGAACTTATAGAAGGGCAAATCCCTTCTGCTTCATGGATCATTGGAGGACATCACATCATCCCCTTCACCATCAACCGCTACATCTCCATCACCATTACTACCCCCATCTCTCATCTATTAGATCTTGTTGTAATTCTAGATGTAATTGTGCTTTGCACTAGATTTAGCCCCGTACTTTTATCCATCCATTGGATTATGATGATGTTGTTGATTGCTTCCATGTGTGAGTAGTTTTCCCTCGTTCTTGGGGAGATGGAGAAACCCTAGCACTATTATGAAGTTGCAATAAAGATGATCTATTCTTGTGTCCATATGACAGGTCGGTCTATGATACATTTACGATTTGTGTTTGATCTTTCTATTTAGATGGTATGTGTAGTCAACCACATATCATTTGCCTCCGGGACTAAAGTGAGGGAGAAATCCTTTGGACATGTTTGGAAGTGTGCTCGGAGAGCCTCGTGACAATTAGCACCGGCAAGCAACCTACACGGTCAAAGGAGGATCAAGAGAGACCCCTAAGCTAATTACGATATCCAGTGCAAACCCTTAATTGTGGTGGTTTGTATGGGTGATTTCTCTCAGACATCACAGTGGTTATTTAGAGGTGACCGCATTCTTGGCTCAACAAAGTGGCTGCCTACGAGCCTTGTAGTCAACATCTTATTATGGAGCTCTCTCCACACATATCATGACACAAGAAGTATGTCATCTTAATTAATAATAATATCATGCTAGTGGTGTATCCTACATCCCTGAGAACGTTTTAACCCTATTGAGTTCAACCACGTTTCCAAACAACCTTGTTACTTGCTTTCTTTTACAAGTTTTTATTACTTTTCTGCACTCAACCAAAAACCTTTCAAACACCCTTTACTTGAGATCAAAGGCAGGTTCTAAGTATCCTTTGGTGGAAAGTGATGAGGGGCATAAAGACCTTAGCCAAATAGCTCTTTATGGGTACAATACTCTTATTTCAAAACCAGATACAATTGATATGTGCACTTGCAGCCATTAACTAGCATACAAAATGAATATGAGAAAGCACAAGGTGCTAGTTATTAGAGTAATTTTTTGGCCGACAATGCTCATACTTTGTTGTTTTGCAGCAATCTATCCCAAATCATTTGCATTGTTTTATCACTTTAAAGTATCAAGTATTAGAGCACATTGCCTAATAGCAAGAAATAAAGAGCAGATGGGTAAGGATTGGGCCTTTTCACAAAAAAGGTCAGGACTGGGCCTGTGAAGACAAAATGTCTGTTGGCTTGTTAGATCATTACAACAGCTCAAGGTTGGTCATGTCATTGTCAAAGTTGTTGATGGAGATGACCAGGTCCAGTTGCCGGTAGAACACATGAATGGTGTCTATCTCGCTTAGGTAGCTGGTCATGTTCCTATCCTGCCTCCCCTTAGAAACATGGGCTGCATCTCATTTTCATCCTCCCTTTCTTCCACTCTCTTAGGACTGCCATCCAAGCATCCACATGAGAAATTGGTGGTAGCAAGGAGGCTTCAGAGAGCGGCCTCATACCAAGACAAAAAAGATGCAACAATGAGAAGATGGTACGTGAGCACAATGTGAGAGAAGTAGCCACATAAAACTACAAAGTGTAATGATGCTTACCATTATATGAAGGACCGCTACTTCACTTCTAAAACTTGGAGACCTTATATCAAGTACAAACATGCTTAATATGAACATTTTGGAAAATCATATGAGTTTTCAGATAAGACATCAATGCTTTGTAGAAATATAAACTTAATTTGAGATGGAATAAAAGTTACCAAAACAGATGGCAAAGTGTTCTAGAGCAGTGGCTGTGTTAGCTTATGTATGGAGTGCGAAAACTTAAATGGACACTACTTTGAAGGAGGCCTAAGATAATCTACCTTGGACACTAACTAAAATATACTGGTTTTAGAATAACATCAAGGTAACATACTGTATATCAGAGTAAATAATATACTAGATTGTTTCGGCTTAAACTACTATCCATGTCGTCCTGAATCTTCTAGGAAGTGGGATGGACGCTGGAGAGGACACGTGGTGCGATCTCAACGGTGCCCTGCTCTTCTGGGAGGCAGGACCATCTACAGGCAAGGGCGGAAGATTCCCTACCACGTACATGTGTCACGTGCGCTATCGTGAGAATATCATTTTGCGGCCCGAAAGTTGGGGTGGCCAGGCAACGCGGTACCCAAGTTGATTTTTATCACCACGATTCAAAAAGTTGAGGCGCCAATTACTGAGAGGGGTCTTTCGAGTGAATGATGGCCAAACCCAATATTTTCAAATCGCGTCCGTTAAGTCAGGATATTCCGTTACACTAGTTCCTGCTGTGCCCCTCCTTCGCCAGTCACTCTTCTTAGCCACCCTACACGTGTCATAGGGGAAAATCCATTAATGTACTTTCCTAACTCTTGACACTGAATCTTGCTACGGCGGCGGCGGTCCCTTTTCTTCCCTTCCCCGACCCTAAATCTACCGGCGGTGGAGGACCTTTTTTCTCCCTCTCCCGACACTGAATCCGGCGGCGGCGGCCCAGCATGTCTTGCAAGGCGAAGGTTGTAGCTACGTCGCCGACTGAAAAGGGTCCGTCGGGGCCCAAGTCTGGGGCTCAACGTGTAGCAGCGACGAGGTCTTCAGCCTCGGTTAGCGAGGAGGCAGCAAGGATTCTACTCCCAAGGTACCTACGAGTAGCGGGTTGAAGAGAAAATCAAGGCCGACGGCGGATTGTTTGGCTCTGGTGGGCGGATGCAGCACTCAAATCTCGAAGAAAAAACTCGGGAGAAGAGCGAGAGGTGAATTTTTCTTATTTGTGCCTCATATTGCAAGTAGATTAGTTATGGCATAATAGAATCGAATGAACTGAAATGTTCCCCTTTTTAATCAAATTAGGCACAACTTTGATACAAGGGACCTATATGAGTTCACAATTCATGTTCGGCAGTACACTACAAAGCTTGATTTTGGTTGCGAGAGGGTTGTGTTCGGGCAAGATGTGCATCTGCTTGTGAATTGCAAAGAGGTTGTGTCTGTTTCGCAGCTGGTAGATATGTTTGTCGCTAGATTTCCCTAGGGTTCTAGACAGAGGACAAAATTGGTGTGGTGCAACATGAATGATACCTATCAGCAAATTGAGCACTCCCATGAGCTTCAGATGGTTTGGGAGTGTTGTGCAGCTGATCGTAAGGTGAAAGTTGAAGCGATGATTGATGATATGTATGCAGATGCTGGAGATCTTGCTGCCAGAGCTTCTGCTCCTAGAGAATACGGACCAATAGATGCTGATCTAGATAAGTTCAGTATCGCATAGGTGGATTCATACATGGCAAAACTTGATGAGGGAGTTAATAAGCCAGTTTCACATGTCTTGTGGAGATCATCGATTCCAAAAACATAACTCTTGATGAAATGAGAGATGATCGGTAAGGAAATCAGTATTGGCCCTAAGCGGATGGCAAAAATCCGGTGGTGGCATCATAAGAAGCAATTCATAGATGTTTTGGATCTGAAGATCTTATGCAGATTATGCGTGAAGAAGCGAACCAGGAAGGTGTTCTTCCTTGGTACCATTTCTGATGTTGTTGAACAGGTTATAGTGGATGTAGATGCCTCGTGGTGGTGGATGTAATGAGGTGGTCGACGTTGATGAGATCTTATGAGAGCTGCTACCCTAGGCTTGTCATATGGACCGCGGGGTTCCCCTGCCTGTATTTGTAATATTGACTGCTGTTGCATTTAGAGCGTGCTTCTGTGATTATGTTTGTTGAGAGATTGCGATATAATGTTGTGCGAGCTATTGAGATTTTTGGACATGTCACTCACTAAAACCATCGTTGTTGTAATAAGACATAAGTACATTGTAGTTGACATGATTATTTTTCGAAAGATGACGTACTGTACTTGTTTCTATTATTATGTTTATTGGGACATTGTAATGTAATGTTTTGTGAAACCATGGCTGGACTAGTGATGCATAAATACATTGTAGTTGACATGATTATGTTTCTTGAGATGATGTACTGTACTTGTTTCTGTTATTTTGTTTGATGAGAGACTGTAATGTAATGTTTTCCGAAACCATGACAGGACAAGTGATGTGTAAGTACCTTGTAGTCGACATGATTTTGTTTCTTGAGTTGATGTAATATACTTGTTTCTGTGATTATGTTTGTTGAGATATTGTAATGTGATGTTTTGTGAAACCATGTTGTGGTTATGTTTGTTGAGAGATTATAATGTAATGTTTTGTGAAACCATGACTGAAGAAGTGATGCATAAGTACCTTGTAGTTGGCATGATTTTGTTTCTTTGGATGATGTAATATACTGGTATGTTTTCGTTAGGCAATGAAATTGGGATGGAGGGAGTGTAGGTTTAATATTTGAAATGAGAATGTGTGAAGAGAATCCATATCAGGCAGGAGACAGTAATCCAGGGAAAGGGCATGGTATCCATTAAACTATTGTAACATGCCAATTTAGTCATCGTTGCAGCGGTAGAAGGGCTGATCTCTCTCTCTCTCTCTCTCTCTCTCTCACCAACGCCGTCGCCGTTGCCTGCGATGACGCATTCGCCATGCTGTCCTTGAACGGCGAGGACGACCAGTCGAGCAGCGACAACCTTCTCTCCGACATCGAGTATTCCTTCCATGATGTGAGTTCCTCTATTTTCTCGGGCTAGGGTTAGGCAATGGTAAATCTCTCGATCTGAGCTCCATATGTGCATGCAATCGTGTTCGATTTCAGCTTTGCGTTTATCTATAGGTACCAAGGACGATCTACGACTCCAAATGGGAGGGCCTAGATCTCGATGGAGAAGTGCCATGTGACCATGGGATAAAACTGAGGAGATATGTTGCATTCGAAGGCAGTAACACTGGGAGAAGGTTTTTGGGCTGTACAAATCAGGTTTGTTTACATTATGTGCAACTGTGACATGAAATAAAATGTATCGTGCATGTTCATAACACTATAGTGTGTGTCTTTTTAGGTTGGCCCGGTGTGTAAAGCAGTAGAGTGGGTGGATCTTGAGTGGCCAGATGCACTTAAGAAATGTTTGGCACAGTTATGGGAGATATATGAGTTGGAAAGGTCAGGGAGATTTACTGATGTAAGTGATGCAGCTGAAAAAAATTACAAGCTGTCGATACGAAATAAGGAGCTGGAACAAGAAATCGAGAATTTGCAGTCAGAGGTAACTAACGGAATCGATGGGAGCTTGGTTGTTGGAACTGCAAAGAAGCTTCAGGATAGTCACAGGTTGCTGATTCATAATGCAGAAAAGGAGAGGGATCAGCTCAGGGAATACAAGAAGAAGCTAGAGTACTGCATTGCGGATCTGTTGAAAGAACTGAAGAAGGCGCGCGAGGGTGAACAAGGACAGACTATAGAGGATAAAGGAAATTCAAGATGAATAATTTATGTTGTACGAATGCCTGAAACTAGTTAATTGTAAGACTTGTAGTTGCGCTTTCCGAACTAAGCCAAACTCAATCCTCGAGCAAACTAATTTCAGACAAACACACATATCGTGCATAGAGTTAAGTTCACGCTTACAAAATCACCAATGCAGAGGATAAACCAGGCAGTTCGGTACTAAATAGACATATGTTGTGTTCAAGCGAGCCTGGCCCGGAGCTGCCTGTTTTCCTTCCTAAGATTGGCCAACTCCTTCAGTACTATGTCGTGCTTCAGCTGTAGGTTCCATCGTTCCGTCACAGATTGGAGAATTTTGTCCGTAGCCATATGATTTTCCTTCAAGATACCTTTCATGATCTCCGTCTGCTTCCTAGCTGAGGCGCGACCTTCACTGTGTAGCTTCGCCTAGTCGGCGTTTAACTCCTTCAGTTTTTGGCACTTGTTAGAAAGGACCGTGACTTCAGCGCGCAGTTGGTCAAAGGCCAGTTTCTGGGAATTCTGCTTCTCCCTTTGGATTGCTATCTTGTCATTTAGCCAGGTTGCCAGGTCCCGGTCGATCTTTCGCCTCTTTCCCTGCAACAAAAATACATAGTATGGTTTGTTCAGTTCACCTGGACAAGCTGGTTAGTTTCCATAATTAACTGAATCAACTAGTGGCACTGTCATAATTTCAAGGAAGAAGCAATCTAGGACTAATCAACATTTTATGAATCTACTAGTGGCACTGTCATAATTTCAATTTCGAAGACAAATAAGATTTATCAGCAGTTTAGTGTGCTATGGGTTTTTCCCAATATCACCAAATAGTAGTGGGAGAGTGGCAAACTCATAATGCAGAAACCCATGTCTAGATACATAATGGAAAGAGAACATGGTGTCCATTCATGAACATGAACACCAACACATGTCCAGATAGATAAGGAGTTGCCCTAGGATTCTTATTGCACCCTATAATGGGAAGCAGACATGGGCATTGCTCCCTGAACCCTAAACATTACAAAAGGAGAGGAGGACGAACTGGTATTCGTGTCCCCGCTAACCGGAATCAGACTTGGGCATTGCTCCGATACGCCTCCAGACATGCCCTTAGCTCCTCGTTCTCTTTCCGAACACCCTCGAGTATAGTGATCCCTCTGCTCATGTCCGCCTTCATATCCTTGACTGCATCCAGGCAACGGTTCCTGTCATGGTAGGCTCGGATGGTAGCCTTGGTTTCCTCGACGCGTCCTCTGAGTGCCTCGCTGACTTCGTCCTGCAGGAGAATGCACCTTTCGACGAGATTCTTCTTCTCCTCCGTGAGCTTGTTGATTATCTTGATGGCCTGTTCTTTCCTATTCAAGTTATGGTCGAGCACTTTCTGCAGCCTAATGACGTCACGTGCAAAATCTAGCGAGATCTCCTTCTGCACAGATAATTGCTTGCGTAGGCTCTCATTAGCTTGGGTGAGGGAGCGTGCAATCTCATGTTGGTTGGCAATCTTGGAACTGATCGCGGCCACCTTCTCCAGGTACTTTCGCCTTCGATCATGCATCGTTCATGTTAATTGAAATAGGAATTCTACAATTATACTCCAGGTCCCAGGTGAATACTAATACAGATCAAAAAAAATCCCCGTTGAATCTATTGGCCGAAGTGTTAAAAAATGGACTTGCAGATCTATTCATGACCACGATAAACTAATCCTAATCACAAAAAATCCATAGTGAATCTATGAACAACGGTATTAAGGAAAGACCAAGAGATCTAGTCATATTCATGAAAACTAATACAACTTGCAAATGAAGAAGAAAAACCAATGCGGGGCGGACAACATCTAAGAAATCCACATCATAACTCGGAGAAATAACAGCGTGGAGATTTGCTACCTCGCTGAGACATGGAACAGGGCCGAACGAGTCCTGCAACGCCTCCGTTGTGGTGGATTCGGGCTCCACGGCCGACCTGTAATACGTAGAAGAGGAAGAGCTAGAACAAGAAGAAAAACAAGAAGAAGCTAATTAAGATCATGATGGAGAGGGAGATGGAGAAGAAGTATAATAAGGAGACCGTACTGGGAGGAGCCCTCGCCTACTAGAACATTCGGCGCCATTGTCGGGGGAGATTGGCCCTCGATGAGAGGGTGGGCTTGAGCGGCTGGTAGAGCAAGAAGTGCCTCGCGGCGATTTCTCTCCCTTTTCTCCATGAGGATCGTCGACTGGCCTCTCCCCCTCCTCAGTGGAGCCATGGCTTGCAAGGTGAGTGTGGCGGCGGCAGGAGGAAGGAGATAGTGATTATTAGTGTGGGAGAAGAGTAAAGAGTACATGTTGTGGTCCAGTAGTACTAGTACTATTATACAAGACCACCGTGTATGGTCTACCTTCTCAAAGAAGCCAGGGAGGCAGGGGTAGGGAATCGATGGGACTTGTATTTATTGTGATGGACACTTCAATGGTCTTCGGCGCCGCCCAAAATCCAGTATATAATAAGGGGAGTGCGAGCCGGGTGGTCGTCACGGGAATCGGCGCGCACATCCCGCGTGCGTGTGTCACGTCTTGATGGGGCAATGACGCGCAACTGATGCACGATCACGTCGGCACGTCCAACTCCGTCGAACTCCATGTGACAAGCACGCACGGGATATTTACGAGTCTAGAATATGCTATGCCACTTTTGTTGTGATCAAATTATGTTCAGTACGCGAGATATTACTTTTTTTTGATAATCGACAAATGCATGCGTGGACACGACGCACGAAACCGCTGCTCGTGCTTGATCAGATCGGCACTCCACTCTGTGTACCCGCCATCGACCATTCGAGGCAACTACCTCGAGCACGATGCCTCCTCGCCGTGGCAATGGCAGGTCCAAGCCGTCCACTGACCGTCCTGCGTCCCCGGCTCTTTGCTGCATCATCCGCGCTCGCGAGTCGCTTGCTGAGGCAGTACGTCGTGTCTGACCACGCCAGGATCCATTGACATCGGCACTCAAGGACACCGCAACGTCGAAGCTCGTACCGGCCGCACAGGAGGAGCGTGGGGTACCTGCAGCGTCGGACGAGCACAAAGCAGCAGCCAGGACGGGGGCGCGTGTTGCACCGGCGAGTACGGACAACAAGAGGAACGAGAAGAAGACCAGGAAGAAGAGAGGAGATAGCTATTTGGACGAGTCTGACTCGGCCAACGAGGAGTCATTCATCGATCAGTTAGCGGCAGAAGCGGAGGAGAGTGACGTGGACCTGTGGGACTACAAAGAGGAGGAGGAGGAGGACTCCGACGAGGAGATAGCGTGCTTATTCGAGGAAGGGGGCGGTGTCGAGTTGTCAGAGGAGGGCACCGACGGTGGCGATGGCAGGGACCATGGCGTTGACGAAGACGAGGATGAACCGGAAGACGAAGACGATGGCTTCTTCGAAATATGATCATTTATTTTATTTATTTTAGTTAGATAGATGGATTTTCACTTGTTTATAGGGGTAAAGTATCGGTGGCACGGATAGAGAGGTGGCACGGATTGACCATGCATAAAAAAAGTGGAGAAGGGAGGGGTTATCATGCCCGTTGGATCACATGGGATCAACGGTTGGTGGAGACGATCCGAGTGACATCTATGTCAGCCAATCAGGGCATAGCACCCAGAGTGATCACATGTTTGGGATCTCCACACGTTTGGGCTTTTGTGAGATTTGTGACCGAGAGAGAGAGGGAAAATCTCTTTTCACAATCCGCCTATGGATCCACCAGTACCATTCAAATGTCATTGCATGTGTGTTCTTTTTAGTAACAACAACCAGAGTCATTGCATGTGTGTTCTCTTCAGAGACCACACATGGATCCACCAGTGTCATTGCATGTATGTTCTTTTCACTAACAACAACTGGAGTCATTGCATGTGTGTTCTTTTCACATACCACATATGGATCCACCAGTGTCATTGCGTGTGTGCTCTTTTCACAATCCACCTATGGATCCACCAGTGTCATTACATGTGTGTTCTTTTCAATAACAACAACTTGAGTCATTGCATGTGTGTTCTTTTCACATACCACATATGGATCCACCAGTGTCATTGCATGTGTGCTCTTTTCACAATCCACCTATGGATCCACCAGTGTCATTGCATGTGTGTTCTTTTTACTAACAACATCCAAGAGTCATTTCATGTGTGTTCTTCTCACATACCACACATGGATCCACCAGTGTCATTGCATGTGTGTTCTTTTCAGTAACAACACATGGATCCACTAGAGTCATTGCATGTGTGTTCTTTTCACATACCACATATGGATCCACCATGTCATTGCATGTGTGTTCTTTTCACAATCCACATGGATCCACCACTAGTGTCATTGCATGTGTGTTCTTTTAGTAAAAACAAACCGTAGAGTCATTGCATGTGTGTTCTTTTCAACACACCACCATGGATCCACCAGTGGTCATTGCATGTGTGTTCTTTTTACTAACCACACAGAGTCATTGCATGTGTGTTCTTTTCAGAGACCACCATGGATCCACCAAAGGTCATTGCATGTATGTTCTTTTACTAACAACAACTGAGTCATTGCATGTGTGTTCTTTTCACATACCACATATGGATCCACCAAAGGTCATTGCATGTGTGCTCTTTTCACAATCCACCTATGGATCCACCACTTGAGTCATTGCATGTGTGTTCTTTTCACATACCACATATGGATCCACCAGTTGTCATTGCATGTGTGTTCTTTTCACATACCACATATGGATCCACCAAAGGTCATTGCATGTGTGCTCTTTTCACAATCCACCTATGGATCCACTGTCATTGCATGTGTGTTCTTTTACTAACAACACTGAGTCATTGCATGTGTGTTCTTTTCACATACCACCTATGGATCCACCAGTGTCATTGCATGTGTGTTCTTTTTAGAAACCACATGGATCAACCTGAGTCATTGCATGTGTGTTCTTTCCACATACCACATATGGATCCACTAGTGTCATTGCATGTGTGTTCTTTTCACATACCACATATGGATCCACGAGTCATTGCATGTGTGTTCTTTCACATACCACATATGGATCCACCAAAGGTCATTGCATGTGTGTTCTTTTCACAAACCACATGGATCTCTAACCACTAGAGTCATTTCATGTATGTTCTTTCTCACAATCCACCTATGGATCCACCTCTAGGTCATTGCATGTGTGTTCTTTTACTAATACCACACATGGATCCCACAGTGTCATTGCATGTGTGTTCTTTCACAAACCACACATGGATCCACCAGTAGGTCATTGCATGTGTGTTCTTTTCACTAACCACACATGGATCAACCACTGAGTCATTGCATGTGTGTTGCCTTCACCTACCACACATGGATCCACCACTGTCATTGCATGTGTGTTCTTTTCACAATCCACCTATGGATCCACCAGTGTTATTGCATGTGTGTTCTTTTCACAAATGGATCAACTTGAGTCATTGCATGTGTGTTCTTTCACATACCACATTTGGATCCAGCACTGTCATTGCATGTGTGTTCTTTTCACAATCCACATATGGATCCACCAGTGGTCATTGCATGTGTTCTTTTCACTAACCACATGGATCACTAGAGTCATTTCATGACTGTTCTTCTCACATACCACCTATGGATCCACCAGTGTCATTGCATGTGTGTTCTTTTTAGTAACAACAACCAGAGTCATTACATGTGTGTTCTTTTCACATACCACATATGGATCCACCAGTGTCATGTAAATGTGTGTTCTCTTCAGAGACCACACATGGATCCACCAATGTCATTGCATGTATGTTCTTTTCACTAACAACAACTAGAGTCATTGCATGTGTGTTCTTTTCACATACCACATATGGATCCACCAGTGTCATTGCATGTGTGCTCTTTTCACAATCCACCTATGGATCCACTAGTGTCATTGCATGTGTGTTCTTTTTAGTAAAAACAACCAGAGTCATTGCATGTGTGTTCTCTTCAAACACCACCATGGATCCACCAGTGTCATTGCATGTGTGTTCTTTTTACTAACAACAACCAGAGTCATTGAAATGTGTGCTCTCTTCAGAGACCACACATGGATCCACCAGTGTCATTGCATGTATGTTTTTTTCACAAAATCGAGTCATTGCATGTGTGTTCTTTTCACATACCACATATGGATCCACCACTGTCATTGCATGTGTGCTCTTTTCACAATCCACCCATGGATCCACCAGTGTCATTGCATGTGTGTTCTTTTCACTAACAACAACTCGAGTCGTTGCATGTGTGTTTTTTCACATACCACATATGGATCCACCAGTGGTCATTGCATGTGTGCTCTTTTCACAATCCACCTATGGATCCACCACTAGAGTCATTGCATGTGTGTTCTTTACTAACAACAACCATGAGTCATTGCATGTGTGTTCTTCTACAAACCACCTATGGATCCACTAGTGTCAATGCACGTGTCTTCTTTTTAGTAACAACAACTGGAGTCATTGCATGTGTGTTCTTTTCACATACCACATATGGATCCACCAGTGTCATTGAAATGTGTGTTCTCTTTAGAGACCACACATGGATCCACCAGTGTCATTGCATGTATGTTCTTTTCAGTAACAACAACTGGAGTCATTGCATGTGTGTTCTTTTCACATACCACATATGGATCCACCAGTGTCATTGCATGTATGATCTTTTCACAATCCACCTATGGATCCTCTAGTGACGTTGCATGTATGTTCTTTTTACTAACAACAACCAGTGTCATTTCATGACTGTTCTTCTCACATACCACCTATGGATCCACCAGTGTCATTGCATGTGTGTTCTCTTCACAATTCACACATGGATCCCCCAATGTCATTGCATGTGTGTTCTTTTTAGTAACAACAACCAGAGTCATTGCATGTGTGTTCTCTTCAGAGACCACACATGGATCCACCAGTGTCATTGCATGTATGTTCTTCTCACATACCACCTATGGATCCACTAGTGTCATTGCATGTGTGCTCTCTTCACAATCCACACATGGATCCACCAGTGTCATTGCATGTGTGTTCTTTTTACTAACAATAACCAGAGTCATTGAAATGTGTGTTCTCTTTAGAGACCACACAGGGATCCACCAGTGTCATTGCATGTGTGTTCTTTTCACTAACAACAACTAGAGTCATTGCATGTGTGTTCTTTTCACATACCACATATGGATCCACCAGTGTCATTGCATGTGTGCTCTTTTCACAATCCACCTATGGATCCACCAGTGTCATTGCATGTGTGTTCTTTTACTAACAACAACTAGAGTCATTGCATGTGTGTTCTCTTCAGAGACCACACATGGATCCACCAGTGTCATTGCATGTGTGTTCTTTATACTAACAACAACCACTAAGTCATTGCATGTGTGCTCTTTTCCAGAGACCACACATGGATCCACCACTAGAGTCATTGCATGTGTGTTCTTATACTAACAACAACTAGAGTCATTGCATGTGTGTTCTTTCACAAACCACATATGGATCCACAAGGTCATTGCATGTGTGTTCTTTTCACAAACCACATATGGATCCACCAGAGTCATTGCATGTGTGTTCTTTCACAAACCACACATGGATCCACCACTTGAGTCATTGCATGTGTGTTCTTTTCACATACCACATATGGATCCACCACTAAGTCATTGCATGTGTGTTATTTCCACAAACCACCTATGGATCCACCACTAGAGTCATTGCATGTGTGTTCTTTTACTAAAACCAACAAGAGTCATTGCATGTGTGTTCTTTCCACATACCACATGGATCCACTTGAGTCATTGCATGTGTGTTCTTTACAAACCACACATGGATCCACTAGAGTCATTGCATGTGTGTTCTTTTCCACAAACCACATGGATCCACCAAGGTCATTGCATGTGTGTTCTTTCCACAACCACACATGGATCAACCACTAGAGTCATTGCATGTATGTTCTTTTCAAAACCACAAACACTAGAGTCATTGCATGTGTGTTCTTTCCACATACCACACATGGATCCACCAAAGAGTCATTGCATGTGTGTTCTTTTCACAAACCACACATGGATCAACCTCTAGGTCATTGCATGTGTGTTCTTTTTACTAAAACCAACTGGACTCCACAGTCATTGCATGTGTGTTCTTCTCACAAACCACACATGGATCCACCACTAGAGTCATTGCATGTGTGTTCTTTCCACAAACCACATGGATCAACCACTAGAGTCATTGCATGTGTGTTCTTTACACAAACCACACATGAATCCACCACTAGGTCATTGCATGTGTGTTCTTTTCTAAAACCACATGGATCAACCACTAGAGTCATTGCATGTGTGTTCTTTCCACAAACCACACATGGATCCACTAGAGTCATTGCATGTGTGTTCTTTTCACAAACCACACATGGATCCACCAGTGTCATTGCATGTGTGTTCTTTCAACAAACCACACATGGATCACCACTAGAGTCATTGTATGTGTGTTCTTTCCACAAACCACACATGGATCAACCACTAGAGTCATTGCATGTGTGTTCTTTCCACAAAACACAAATGGATCAACCACTAGAGTCATGCATGTGTGTTCTTATACTAAAACCACATGGATCAACCACTAGAGTCATTGCTGTGTGTTCTTAAACCACACATGGATCAACCACTAGGTCATTGCATGTGTGTTCTTTCCACAAACCACATGGATCAACCACTAGAGTCATTGCATGTGTGTTCTTTCCACAAACCACACATGAATCGACCACTAGAGTCATTGCATGTGTGTTATTTCCACAAACCAACATGGATCGACCACTAAGTCATTGCATGTGTGTTCTTTTCCACAAACCACATGGATCTACCACTAGAGTCATTGCATGTGTGTTCTTTTCCACAAACCACACATGGATCCACCGATGGTCATTGCATGTGTGTTCTTTCCACAAACCACACATGGATCGACCAGTCATTGCATGTGTTCTTTCCACAAACCACATGGATCAACCACTAGAGTCATTGCATGTTTGTTCTTATACTAAAACCACAAACCAGTACTAGAGTCATTGCATGTGTGTTATTTTCCACAAACCACACATGGATCCACCAGTGGTCATTGCATGTGTGTTCTTTCCACAAACCACACATGGATCAACCACTAGAGTCATTGCATGTGTGTTCTTTCCACACACCACATATGGATCAACCACCTAGAGTCATTGCATGTTTGTTCTTATACTAAAACCAACACTAGAGTCATTGCATGTGTGTTCTTTTCACAAATCACACATGGATCAACCACTAGAGTCATTGCATGTGTGTTATTTCCACAAACCACATGGATCGACCCTAGTCATTGCATGTGTGTTCTTTCCACAAACCACATGGATCGACCACTAGAGTCATTGCATGTGTGTTCTTTTCCTAAAACCAACATGGGATCCATGGATCACAGATCCACCGGTGAATCCATTGCATGTGTGTTCTTTCCACAAACCACACATGGATCAACCACTAGAGTCATTGCATGTGTGTTCTTTCCCACAAACCACATGGATCAACCACTAGAGTCATTGCATGTGTGTTCTTATACTAAAACCACATGGATCAACACTAGAGTCATTGCATGTGTGTTCTTTCCCTAAAACCACACATGGATCCACCACTAGAGTCATTGCATGTGTGTTCTTTCCACAAACCACATGGATCAACCACTAGAGTCATTGCATGTGTGTTCTTTCCACAAACCACACATGGATCAACAGGTCATTGCATGTGTGTTCTTTCCACAAACCACACATGGATCCACAGTGGTCATTGCATGTGTGTTCTTTCCACAAACCACACATGGATCAACCACTAGAGTCATTGCATGTGTGTTCTTTCCACACACAAACTACACATGGATCAACCACTAGGAGTCATTGCATGTGTGTTTGTTATACTAAACCACAAACCAACACTAGAGGTCATTGTCATGTGTGTTCTTTTCCACAAACCATGTGGATCCACCACGGTGGTCATTGCATGTGTGTTCTTTCACAAAACCACATGGATCGACCACTAGAGTCATTGCATGTGTGTTCTTTCCACAAACCACACATGGATGTCAACCACTAGAGTCATTGCATGTGTGTTTCTTTCCAAAAACACATAACCACTAAGTCATTGCATGTGTGTTCTTTTCACAAACCACACATGGATCAACCACTAGAGTCATTGCATGTGTGTTCTTTTATTAAAACCACATGGATCAACCACTAGAGTCATTGCATGTGTGTTCTTAGACTAAAACCACATGGATCAACCACTAGAGTCATTGCATGTGTGTTCTTTCCACAAACCACACATGGATCAACCACGATGAGTCATTGCATGTGTCATTCTTTCCACAAACCACACATGGATCCAACCATAGAGTCATTGCATGTGTGTGTTCTTTCCACAAACCACACATGGATCAACCATTAGAGTCATTGCATGTGTTCTTCTTATACTAAAACCACAAATGATCCAACACTAGAGTCATTGCATGTGTTCTTTCCACAAACCACACATGGATCAACCACTAGAGTCATTGCATGTGTGTTCTTTCCTGACAAACCACCATGGAAACTCTGACCACTAGAGTCATTGCATGGTGTGTTCTTAGCATACTGAAACCTGACCGACACGATTATGGATCCTAAGATGGTCATTGCATGTGTTCTTTTTCTGAAACCACACATGGATCAACCACTAGAGTCATTGCATGTGTGTTCTTTCCTGACAAACCACACATGGATCAACCACTAAGTCATTGCATGTGTGTTCTTATACTAAAACCAACACTAGAGTCATTGCATGTGTGTTTCTTTTCCACAAACCACATGGATCAACCACTAGAATCATTGCATGTGTGTCCTTATACAAACCACACATGGGATCCAGCACTAGAGTCATTGCATGTGTGTTTTTTCATAGGCACATGGATCAACCATAATCGTGTATGTGTTCTTCACAAACCACACATGGATCCACCACTGGTCATTGCATGTGTGTTCTTTTCCACAAACCACACATGGATCATAGAGTCATTATGCGTAATGTGTGTTTCTTTCCACAAACACCACATATGGATCCACCACTAGAGTCATTGCATGTGTGTTCTTCTACCGAAACCACACATGGATCCAACCTAGAGTCATTGCATGTGTGTTCTTTACTAAAACACACATGTGATCAACCACTAGAGTCATTGCATGTGTGTTGTTTCCTGACAAACCACACATGGATCGACCACTAGAGGTCATTTGCATGTGTGTTCTTTCCACAAACCACATATGGATCAACCACTAGAGTCATTGCATGTGTGTTCTTTCCACAAAGCCACACATGGATCAGCCAGCCACTAGAGTCATTGCATGTGTGTCTTATTATACTGAAACTTGACACCAATTATTTGCATGTGTGTTCTTTCCCACAAACCACACATGGATCAGCCACTAGATCATTGCATGTGTGTTGGCTTTCCACAAACAAACATGGATCACCACCACTAGAGTCATTGCATGTGTGTTCTTATTTCCACAAACAACATGGATCCACCACTAGGTCATTGCATGTGTGTTCTTTTCCACAAACCACACATGGATCCACCAGTAGAGTCATTTGCATGTGTGTTCTTTCCACAAACCACACATGGATCAACCACTAGAATTTATTGCATGTGTGTTAACTTTCCACTTTAAACCACACATGGATCAACCACTACTGAGTCATTGCATGTTTGTTGGCATATAAAACCCTGAAACCGTTACTAGAGTCATTGTGTGTGTTCTTTTCCACACAAACCACACATGGATCCACCAGTGGTCCATTGCATGTGTGTTCTTTCCACAAACCACATGGATCAACCACTAGAGTCATTGCATGTGTGTTCTTTCCTACAAACCACATGGATCAACCACTAGAGTCATTGCATGTGTGTTATACTGAAACCTGGCCGTACACTAGAGTCATTGCATGTGTGTTCTTTTCTACATACCACACACATGGATCCACCAGTAGAGTCATTGCATGTGTGTTCTTTCCACAAACCACACATGGATCAACCCTAAGTCGTGCATGTGTATTTCCACAAACAAACGTGGATCGACCACTAGAGTCATTGCATGTGTGTTCTTTCACACACTGACCACACATGGATCAGCACTAGAGTGCATTGCATGTGTGTTATTTTTACACAAACCACACATGGATCAAACCCACTAGAGTCATTGCATGTGTGTTCTTTCCACAAAACCAACATATGGATCAACCACTAGAGTCATTGCATGTGTGTTCTTATACTAAAACCAACCATTATGGATCTAGAGTCATTGCATGTGTGTCTTTCCACAAACCACATGGATCAACCACTAGAGTCATTGCATGTGTGTTATTTCCACAAACCACACATATGTTTCAGATCTGACCACTAGAGTCATTGCATGTGTTCTTTTCACAAACCACACATGGATCCACCTAGAGTCATTGCATGTGTGTTCTTGGGTGAAACCACACATGGATCAACCACTAGAGTCATTTCAGTGTGTATTCTTGTTCCACAAACCACACATGGATCAACCACTAGATGGTCATTGCATGTGTGTGTTCTGGATCACTAAAACTTATGGACATGGATCAACCATAGAGTCATTGCATGTGTGTTCTTTCCACAAACCACACATGGATGCTTCACATAGTAAGTCATTGCATGTGTGTTATTTCCACAAACCAACATGGATCCCAACCACTAGAGTCATTGCATGTGTGATTTCTTTCCACAAACCACACATGGATCAGCCACTAGGTCATTGCATGTGTGTTTCTTATACTTCAAACCACAAACCGGCCACTAGAGGTCATTGCATGTGGCATGTTCTTTTCTAAGCCACACATGGATCCACCTGCCGATTGGTCATTGCATGTACATTATTTCCACACAAACCACACATGGATCAGCCACTAGAGTCATTGCATGTGTGTTGTTTCATTCAAACCACATGGATCAACCACTAGAGTCATTGCATGTTTTGTTCTTATACTAAAAGAAATAACACTAGAGTCATTGCATGTCTTCTTTGCAAACCACATGGATCAACCACTAGAGTCATTGCATGTGTGATGCTTACAAACCAGACATGGATCACTAAGTGGTCATTGCATGTGTTGTACCACAAACACACATGGATCCACAGGTAGTCATTGCATGTGTGTTCTTTTCACACAAACCACATGGATCGACCATAGTCATTGTGTGTGTTGTTTCACAAACCACATGGATCAACCACTAGAGTCATTGTGTTTGTTCTTATCTTAAGACACAAACCAGCACTAGAGGTCATTGCATGTGTGTTCTTTTCCTAAAACACACATGGATCCACTATAATACAGAGTCATTGCATGTGTGTTCTTTCCTACATCTGTGGATCAACTTGAGTCATTGCATGTGTGTTCTTTCCACCGACCACACATGTGGACCCACCAATAAGATAAAATTGCATGTGTGTTATTTCCACAAACCACAAATGGATCAGCACTAGAGTCATCGCATGTGTGTTCTTTCCACAAACACATATGGATCAACCACTAAGTCATTGCATGTGTTCTTATACTAAAACCAGCACTAGAGTCATTGCATGTGTGCTTTTCACAAACCACATGGATCGACCACCAGTCAATGCATGTATTATTTCCACAAACAAACATGGATCAACCACTAGAGTCATTGCATGTTTGTTCTTATACTAAAACCACAAACCTTTTCAGTCATTGCATGTGTGTTTCTTTTCCCAGACCACACATGGATCCTGATGGTCATTGCATGTGTGTTATTTCCACAAACCACACATGGATCAACCACTTTAGAGTCATTTCATGTGTTCTTCCACAAACCACATATGGATCAACCACTAGAGTCATTGCATGTTTGGTCTTATACTAAAACAACACTGGAGTCATTGCATGTGTTAACACCAAACCACACATGGATCGACACTAGAGTCATTGCATGTGTATTTATTTCTATGAGCATGGATCAACCACTAGAGTCGTTGCATGTGTGTGTTCTTTTTACACCGACAGGACATGGATCCACTATCAGATCATTGCATGTGTGTTATTTTCCACAAACCACACATGGATCCACGGTGGTCATTGCATGTGTGTTCTTTTCCACAAACCACACATGGATCGACCACTAGTCATTGTATGTGTTGTTCCTGCAAATACACATGGATCGACCACTAAGTCATTGCATGTTTGTTTGCCTCTAAAACACAAACCCTTTTCTCGGTCATTGCATGTGTGTTCTTTTACCAGCACACATGGATCCACCTCTTAGAGTCATTGCATGTGTGTTCTTTCCACAAACCACATCACGGATCAGCAGAGTCATTGCATGTGTGTGTTCTTTCACAAACCACATGGACCCTCAATGGTCATTGCATGTGTGTTATTTCACAAACCACAAATGGATCAACCACTAGGTCATTGCATGTGTGTTCTTTCCACAAACCACATATGGATCGACCACTAGGTCATTTGTGTGTGTGTTCTTATACTAAAACCAACACAAGTCATTGCATGTGTGTTCTTTCACCATCACACATGGATCATACACTAGAGTCAATGCATGTGTGTTGTTTCCACAAACAAACATGGATCCAACCACTAGAGTCATTGCATGTTTGTTCTTATGCTAAAACCACAAACCCGGCCTAGAGTCATTGCATGTGTTCTTTTCCACAGACATGGATCACCAGTGGTCATTGCATGTGTTGTTCCTGAAACATGGATCAACCACTAAGTCATTACATGTGTGTTCTTTCCACAAACCACATATGGATCAACCCACTAGAGTCATTGCATGTTTTGTTCTTATACTAAAACCAACACTGAAATTCATTGCATGTGTGTTCTTTTCACAAATACACATGGATCGACCACTAGAGTCATTGCATGTGTTGGCTACAAGCAAACATGGATAAACCCTTAGAGTCATTGCATGTGTGTTCTTTTCCACAAACCACACGTGGATCCACAAGTGGTCATTGCATGTGTGTTATTTCCTAAACCCACATGGATCCACCCGTTAGTCATTGCATGTTCTTTCCTCAAGCCACACTTATGGATCAACCACTAGTCATTGTGTGTTCTTTCCACACAAACCACACGTGGATCAACCACTAGAGTCATTGCATGTTTTGTTCTTATACTAAAACCACAAACCAACACTGAGTCTTGTGTGTTCTTTTTGCAGCTTTTTGCATGGGTCCCTACTAAGTCATTGCATGTGTGTTATTTCACAAACACATATGGAATCCTTGAGTCATTGCATGTGTGTTCTTTCCACAAACCACATGTGGACCCTGAGTGTCCATTGCATGTGTTACTTTACTAAACCACATGGATGGAAACCCTTCAAGTCATTGCATCATGTGTTCTTTCCACAAACCACATGTGGATCGACCACTGAGGTGTTTGCATGTGTGTTCTTATGCTAAAACCAACACTAGGTGTTGCATGTGTGTTCTTTTCTGAAACCACACATGGATCGACCACTAGAGTCATTGCATGTGTGTTATTTCCCACAAACAAACATGGATCGACCCTGGAGTCATTGCATGTGTTCTTATGCTAAAATAACATGGATCCACAGTGGTCATTGCATGTGTGTTCTTTCCACAAACCACACATGGATCAACCACTAGAGTCATTGTGTGTGTGTTCTTCTAAAACCAAAACTAGTACTAGAGTCACATTGCATGTGTTCTTGAACTAAAACCACAACCAGTACTGAGTCATTGCATGTGTGTTCTTTTACAAACCACACATGGATCCACCGATGGTCGTGCATGTTTTGTTTCCACACAAACCACATAGATCCTTCACTAAAACCATTGCATGTATGTTCTTTTCACAAACCACACATGGGATCCAACCACTAAGTCGATGCATGTGTGTTATTTCACAAACAACTTGGTCTGACCACTAGAGTCATTGCATGTTGTATACTAAAAACAACATGGATCCACCGGTGGTCATGGCATGTGATACCACAGCTACATATGGATCAGCCACTAGAGTCTGTTTGCATGTGTATTTCCTGAACCACATGGATCAACCACCAGAGTCATTTGCATGTGTGTTCTTTTCACAAACCACACATGGATCAACCACTAGAGTCATTGCATGTGTGTTCTTTCCACAAACCACACATGGATCGAACCCTAGAGTCATTGCATGTGTGTTCTTTCCACAAACCACATGGATCAACCACTAGAGTCATTGCATGTGTGTTCTTATACTAAAACCACAAACCAGCACTAGAGTCATTGCATGTGTGTTCTTTCCACAAACCACACATGGATCCACCGAGTCATTGCATGTGTGTTCTTTCCACAAACCACACATGGATCAACCACTAGAGTCATTGCATGTGTGTTCTTTCCACAAACCACACATGGATCAACAACTAGAGTCATTGCATGTGTGTTCTTATACTAAAACCAACACTAGAGTCATTGCATGTGTGTTCTTTTCACAAACCACACATGGATCAACCACTAGAGTCATTGCATGTGTGTTCTTTCCACAAACCACACATGGATCAACCACTAGAGTCATTGCAGGTGTGTTCTTTTCCACAAACCACACATGGATCCACTAGACTCATTTCATGTGTGTTCTTTTCCACAAACAACTTATGGATCAACCAGTGGTCATTGCATGTGTGTTATTTCAACAAACCACACATGGATCAACCACTAGAGTCATTGCATGTGTGTTTTTTGCCCCAACCACACATGGATCAACCACTAGAGTCATTGCATGTGTGTTATTTCCACAAACCACACATGGATCAACCACTAGAGTCATTGCATGTGTGTTCTTTACACAAACCACACATGGATCAACCACTAGTGTCATTGCATGTGTGTTCTTTCCACAAACCACACATGGATCAACCACTAGAGTCATTGCATGTGTGTTCTTATACTAACACCCACACTAGAGTCATTGCATGTGTGTTCTTATACTAAAACCAACACTAGAGTCATTGCATGTGTGTTCTTTTCACAAACCACACATGGATCAACCACTAGAGTCATTGCATGTGTGTTCTTTCCACAAACAAACATGGATCAACCACTAGAGTCATTGCATGTGTGTTCTTTTCCACAAACCACACATGGATCCACCAGTGGTCATTGCATGTGTGTTCTTTCCACAAACCACACATGGATCAACCACTAGGGTCATTGCATGTGTGTTCTTTCTACAAACCACACATGGATCAACCACCAGAGCCATTGCATGTGTGTTCTTTTCCAAAAACCACACAACCACTAGAGTCATTGCATGTGTGTTCTTTTCACAAACCACACATGGATCCACCATAGAGTCATTGCATGTGTGTTCTTTCCACAAACCACACATGGATCAACCACTGGAGTCATTGCATGTGTGTTCTTTCCACAAACCACACATGGATCACCACTAGAGTCATTGCATTTGTGTTCTTTCCACAAACCACATGGATCAACCACTAGAGTCATTGCATGTGTGTTCTTTCCACAAACCACACATGGATCAACCACTAGAGTCATTGCATGTGTGTTCTTTCCACAAACCACATGGATCAACCACTAGAGTCATTGCATGTGTGTTCTTATACTAAAACCAACATGGATCACTAGAGTCATTGCATGTGTGTTCTTTCCACAAACCACACATGGATCGACCACTAGAGTCATTGCATGTGTGTTCTTTCCACAAACCACATGGATCAACCACTAGAGTCATTGCATGTGTGTTCTTTTCACAAACCACACATGGAACCACTAGAGTCATTGCATGTGTGTTCTTTCCACAAACCACATGGATCAACCACTAGAGTCATTGCATGTGTGTTCTTTCCACAAACCACACATGGATCAACCACTAGAGTCATTGCATGTGTGTTCTTATACTAAAACCACAAACCACTAGAGTCATTGCATGTGTGTTCTTTCCCCAAACCACAAATGGATCCACCAGTGAGTCATTGCATGTGTGTTCTTTCCACAAACCACATGGATCAACCACTAGAGTCATTGCATGTGTGTTCTTTCCACAAACCACACATGGATCAACCACTAGAGTCATTGCATGTGTGTGGTTATACTAAAACCACATGGACCACTAGAGTCATTGCATGTGTGTTCTTTGAACAAACCACACATGGATCAACCACTAGAGTCATTGCATGTGTGTTATTGCCACAAACAAACATGGATCAACCACTAGAGTCATTGCATGTGTGTTCTTTTCCACAAACCACACATGGATCCACCACTAGAGTCATTGCATGTGTGTTCTTTCCACCAACAACACATGGATCAACAAGTAGAGTCATTGCATGTGTCTTCTTTCCACACACCACACATGGATCAACCACTAGAGTCATTGCATGTGTGTTCTTTCCACAAACCACATGGATCAACCTAGAAGTCATTGCATGTGTGTTCTTTCCACAAACCACACATGGAACAACCACTATAGTCATTGCATGTGTGTTCTTTCCACAAACCACATATGGATCAACCAGAGTCATTGCTTGTGTGTTCTTTCCACAAACCACACATGGATCAACCACTAGAGTCATTGCATGTGTGTTCTTATACTAAAACCAACACTAGAGTCATTGCATGTGTGTTCTTTTCACAAACCACACATGGATCAACCACTAGAGTCATTGCATGTGTGTTATTTCCACAAACCACATGGATCAACCACTAGAGTCTTTGCATGTGTGTTCTTGTCCACAACGCACACATGGATCCACCCCTAGAGTCATTGCATGTGTGTTCTTTCCACAAACCACACATGGATCAACCACTAGAGTCATTGCATGTGTGTTCTTTCCACAAACCACATGGATCAACCACTAGAGTCATTGCATGTGTGTTCTTCCACACTAAAACCACACATGGAGTCATTGCATGTGTGTTCTTTCCACAAACCACACATGGATCACCACTAGAGGTCATTGCATGTGTGTTTCCACAAACCACACATGGATCAACCACTAGAGTCATTGCATGTGTGTTCTTATACTAAAACACATGGATCACCACTAGAGTCATTGCATGTGTGTTCTTTTCACAAACCACACATGGATCCACCACTGGTCATTGCATGTGTGTTCTTTCCACAAACCACACATGGATCAACCACTAGAGTCATTGCATGTGTGTTCTTTCCACAAACCACACATGGATCAACCACTAGAGTCATTGCATGTGTGTTCTTATACTAAAACCAACACTAGAGTCATTGCATGTGTGTTCTTTTCACAAACCACACATGGATCAACCACTAGAGTCATTGCATGTGTGTTCTTTCCACAAACCAAACATGGATCAACCACTAGAGTCATTGCATGTGTGTTCTTTCCACAAACCACACATGGATCCACCAGTGGTCATTGCATGTGTGTTCTTTCCACAAACCACACATGGATCAACCATAGTCATTGCATGTGTGTTCTTTCCACAAACCACACATGGATCAACCACTAGAGTCATTGCATGTGTGTTCTTATACTAAAACCACAATCCAGAGTCTTTGCATGTGTGTTCTTTTCACAAACCACACATGGATCCACCAGTGGTCATTGCATGTGTGTTCTTTCCACAAACCACATGGATCACCACTAGAGTCATTGCATGTGTGTTCTTTCCACAAACCACACATGGATCAACCACTAGAGTCATTGCATGTGTGTTCTTATACTAAAACCAACACTAGAGTCATTGCATGTGTGTTCTTTTCACAAACCACACATGGATCAACCACTAGAGTCATTGCATGTGTGTTCTTTCCACAAACCACACATGGATCAACCACTAGAGTCATTGCATGTGTGTTCTTTCCACAAACCACACATGGATCCACCACTAGAGTCATTGCATGTGTGTTCTTTCCACAAACCACACATGGATCAACCACTAGAGTCATTGCATGTGTGTTCTTTCCACAAACCACACATGGATCAACCAATAGAGTCATTGCATGTGTGTTCTTTCCACAAACAACACATGGATCAACCACTAGAGTCATTGCATGTGTGTTCTTTCCACAAACCACATGGATCCACTAGAGTCATTGCATATGTGTTCTTTCCACAAACCACACATGGATCAACCACTAGAGTCATTGCATGTGTGTTATTTCCACACATGGATCAACCACTAGAGTCATTGCATGTGTGTTCTTATACTAAAACCAACACTAGAGTCATTGCGTGTGTGTTCCTTTCACAAACCACACATGGATCAACCACTAGAGTCATTTCATGTGTGTTCTTTCCACAAACCACACATGGATCAACCACTAGAGTCATTGCATGTGTGTTCTTTCCACAAACCACACATGGATCCACCAGTGGTCATTGCATGTGTGTTCTTTCCACAAACCACACATGGATCAACCACTAGAGTCATTGCATGTGTGTTCTTTCCACAAACCACACATGGATCAACCACTAGAGTCATTGCATGTGTGTTCTTATACTAAAACCACACACTGGAGTCATTGCATGTGTGTTCTTTTCATAAACCACAAATGGATCGAACCACTAGAGTCATTGCATGTGTGTTCTTTCCACAAACCACACATGGATCAACCACAAGAGTCATTGCATGTGTTTTCTTTACAAAAACCAACATGGATCCACTAGTGGTCATTGCATGTGTGTTCTTTCCACAAACCACACATGGATCAACCACTAGAGTCATTGCATGTGTGTTCTTTCCACAAACCACACATGGATCAACCACTAGAGTCATTGCATGTGTGTTATTTCCACAAACCACACATGGATCAACCACTAGAGTCATTGCATGTGTGTTCTTGTACTAAAACCAACACTAGAGTCATTGCATGTGTGTTCTTTCCACAAACCACACATGGATCAACCACTAGAGTCATTGCATGTGTGTTCTTTCCCCAAACCACACATGGATCAACCACTAGAATCATTGCATGTGTGTTCTTTTCACAAACCACACATGGATCCACCACTGTCATTGCATGTGTGTTCTTTCCACAAACAACACATGGATTAACCACTAGAGTCATTTCATGTGTGTTATTTCCACAAACCACACATGGATCAACCACTAGAGTCATTGCATGTGTGTTCTTATACTAAAACCACATGGAACCAGCACTAGAGTCATTGCATGTGTGATCTTTCCACAAACCACACATGGATCCACCAGTGGTCATTGCATGTGTGTTCTTTCCACAAACCACACATGGATCAACCACTAGAGTCATTGCATGTGTGTTCTTTCCACAAACCACACATGGATCAACCACTAGAGTCATTGCATGTGTGTTCTTATACTAAAACCAACACTAGAGTCATTGTATGTGTGTTCTTTTCACAAACCACACATGGATCAACCACTAGAGTCATTGCATGTGTGTTCTTTCCACAAACCACACATGGATCGACCACTAGAGTCCTTGCATGTGTGTTCTTTATCACAAACCACATATGGATCAACCAGCTTCATTGCATGTGTTTTCTTTCCAAAAACCACACATGGATCAACCACTAGAGTCATTGCATGTGTGTTCTTTCCACAAACCACACATGGATCAACCACTAGAGTCATTGCATGTGTGTTCTTTTCCACAAACCACATGGATCAACCACTAGAGTCATTGCATGTGTGTTCTTTCCACAAACCACATGGATCCACCACTAGAGTCATTGCATGTGTGTTCTTTCCACAAACCACACATGGATCAACCACTAGAGTCATTGCATGTGTGATCTTTCCACAAACCACACATGGATCAACCACTAGAGTCATTGCATGTGTGTTCTTTCCACAAACCACACATGGATCAACCACTAGAGTCATTGCATGTGTGTTCTTTTCACAAACCACACATGGATCCACCAGTGGTCATTGCATGTGTGTTCTTTCCACAAACCACACATGGATCAACCACTAGAGTCATTGCATGTGTGTTCTTTCCACAAACCACACATGGATCAACCACTAGAGTCATTGCATGTGTGTTCTTATACTAAAACCAACACTAGAGTCATTGCATGTGTGTTCTTTTCACAAACCACACATGGATCAACCACTAGAGTCATTGCATGTGTGTTCTTTCCACAAACCACACATGGATCAACCACTAGAGTCATTGCATGTGTGTTCTTATACACAAACCAACACTAGAGTCATTGCAGGTGTGTTCTTTCCACAAACCACACATGGATCCACCAGTGGTCATTGCATGTGTGTTCTTTCCACAAACCACACATGGATCAACCACTAGAGTCATTGCATGTGTGTTCTTTCCACAAACCACACATGGATCAACCACTAGAGTCATTGCATGTGTGTTCTTATACTAAAACCACAAACCAGCACTAGAGTCATTGCATGTGTGTTCTTTCCACAAACCACACATGGATCAACCACTAGAGTCATTGCATGTGTGTTCTTTCCACAAACCACACATGGATCAACCACTAGAGTCATTGCATGTGTGTTCTTTCCACAAACCACACATGGATCCACTAGTGGTCATTGCATGTGTGTTCTTTCCACAAACCACACATGGATCAACCACTAGAGTCATTGCATGTGTGTTCTTTCCACAAACCACACATGGATCAACCACTAGAGTCATTGCATGTGTGTTCTTATACTAAAACCAACACTAGAGTCATTGCATGTGTGTTCTTTTCACAAACCACACATGGATCAACCACTAGAGTCATTGCATGTGTGTTCTTTCCACAAACCACACATGGATCAACCACTAGAGTCATTGCATGTGTGTTCTTATACTAAAACCACATGGATCAACCACTAGAGTCATTGCATGTGTGTTCTTTCCACAAACCACACATGGATCCACTAGTGGTCATTGCATGTGTGTTCTTTCCACAAACCACACATGGATCGACCACTAGAGTCATTGTATGTGTGTTATTTCCACAAACCACACATGGATCAACCACTAGAGTCATTGCATGTGTGTTCTTATACTAAAACCAACACTAGAGTCATTGCAGGTGTGTTCTTTTCACAAACCACACATGGATCAACCACTAGAGTCATTGCATGTGTGTTCTTTCCACAAACCACATGGATCAACCACTAGAGTCATTGCATGTGTGTTATTTCCACAAACCACACATGGATCCACCAGTGCATTGCATGTGTGTTCTTTCCACAAACCACACATGGATCAACCACTAGAGTCATTGCATGTGTGTTCTTTCCACAAACCACACATGGATCAACCACTAGAGTCATTGCATGTGTGTTCTTATACTAAAACCACAAACCAACACTAGAGTCATTGCATGTGTGTTCTTTTCCACAAACCACACATGGATCCACCAGTGGTCATTGCATGTGTGTTCTTTCCACAAACCACACATGGATCAACCACTAGAGTCATTGCATGTGTGTTATTTCCACAAACCACACATGGATCAACCACTAGAGTCATTGCATGTGTGTTCTTATACTAAAACCAACACTAGAGTCATTGCATGTGTGTTCTTTCCACAAACCACACATGGATCAACCACTAGAGTCATTGCATGTGTGTTCTTTCCACAAACCACACATGGATCAACCACTAGAGTCATTGCATGTGTGTTCTTTTCAAAAACCACATGGATCAACCACTAGAGTCATTGCATGTGTGTTCTTATACTAAAACCACATGGATCACCACGAGAGTCATTGCATGTGTGTTCTTTTCCACAAACCACACATGGATCCACCAGTGAGTCATTGCATGTGTGTTCTTTCCACAAACCACACATGGATCAACCATAGAGTCATTGCATGTGTGTTATTTCCACAAACTACACATGGATCAACCACTAGAGTCATTGCTTGTTTGTTCTTATACTAAAACCACAAACCAGCACTAGAGTCATTGCATGTGTGTTCTTTTCCACAAACCACACATGGATCCACCAGTGGTCATTGCATGTGTGTTCTTTCCACAAACCACACATGGATCAACCACTAGAGTCATTGCATGTGTGTTCTTTCCACAAACCACACATGGATCAACCACTAGAGTCATTGCATGTGTGTTCTTATACTAAAACCAACACTAGAGTCATTGCATGTGTGTTCTTTTCACAAACCACACATGGATCCACCACGTGAGTATTGGCTGTTTTGTTATTTCCACAACCACACATGGATCAACCACTAGAGTCATTGCATGTGTGTTCTTTTCCGCAAACCACACATGGATCCACCAGTTATAGAGTCATTGCATGTGTTTTCTTTCCACAAACCACACATGGATCAAACACTAGAGTCATTGCATGTGTGTTCTTTCCACAAACCACACATGGATCAACCACTAGAGTCATTGCATGTGTGTTCTTTCCACAAACCACATATGGATCCACACTAGAGTCATTGCATGTGTGTTCTATCCACAAACCACACATGGATCCACCACTGTCATTGCATGTGTGTTCTTTTGACAAACCACACATGGATCAACCACTAGAGTCATTGCATGTGTGTTCTTATACTGAAACCAATACTAGAGTCATTGCATGTGCGTTCTTTTCACAAACCACACATGGATCCACCACTGTGATTGCATGTGTTATTTCACAAACCACACATGGATCAACCAGAGTCATTGAATGTGTGTTCTTTTCACAAGGCTTCCCACATGGGTCGACCCACAGAAGGTCATGCATGTGTGTTATTTCCATAAAAACATGGATCAACCACTAGATTCATTGCATTTTGTGTTCTTTTCCACAAACCACATGGATCCACCAGTGGTCATTGCATATGTTCTTTCCCTAAACCACACATGGATCAACTATAGTCATTGCATGTATGTTCTTTCCTGATACAAATGGATCCACCAATGGTCATTGGATGTGTGTTATTTCACCTACACACATGGATCAACCACTAGAGTCATTGTGTGTGTTCTTATACTAAAACCACAAACCAGTACTAGAGTCATTTGTGTCTGTTCTACACTAAAACCAACATGGATCACTAGGCTGGTGTTCGTGTTCTTCCTGGAAGCCACACATGGATCAAATACTAGTCATTGCATGTGTGTTATTCATAAACAAACATGGAATCAACCACTAGAGTCATTGCATGTGTGTTCTTTCCACAAACCACACATGGATCCATAGTGGTTATTGCATGTGTGTTCTTTCCACAGGCACATGGATCAGCACTGAATTCCATTGCATGTGTGTTCACAAACCACACATGAGATAAACCACTAGAGTCATTGCATGTGTGCTGTATACTAAAAGAGACCAGCACGCAGTCATTTTTGTGTGTGCACCATCACATCGTTCAGCCACTAGATTCATTGCATGTAGTGTTATTTCCACAACATGGATCAACCACTAGAGTCATTGCACCGTGTGTTATTTCCACAAGCAAAACTGGATCGATAGCGAGTCATTAATGTGTTTCTTTTCCAAAACCACATGGATCACGTTGGTCATTTCATGTCTTCTTTCCTGACCACACATGAATCAACCACTAGAGTCATTTACATGTGTTATTTTAAAAACCACATGGATCAACTAAGTCCCTTGCATGTGTTCTTTCATAAAACCACATGGATCGACACTAGAGTCATTGCATGTGTATTATTTCACAAACAAACATGGATCAGCCATAGTCATTGCATGTGTGTTCTTTCACAAACCACACATGGATCAACCACTAGGAATCCTTGCATGTGTGTTCTTATACTAAAACCACAAGCCAGTACTAAAGTCATTGCATGTGTGTTCTTACACTAAAACCATCATGGATCCACCCGATTGGTCATTTATGCGTGTTCTTTCTGAAACCACACATGGATTGACCATAAGTCGTGCATGTGTGTTATTTCCACCGACAAACATGGATCAACCACCAAGTCCAGTGCATATTGTGTTCTTTTCCCACAAACCATATGGATCCACGATTAGTGCATTCAATGTGTGTTCTTTCCATTCACATGGATCCTTCCCTAGAGTCATTATGTGTGTTGTTCCACAAACTACACACATGTATCAACCACTAGGTCATTGCATGTGTGTTCTTATACTAAAACCAACACTAGAGTCATTGCATGTGTTCTTTTCACAAACCATGTGGATCGACCACTGAGAATCTGCATGTGTGTTCTCCGACCACACATGGATCAACCACTAAGTCATTGCATATATGTTATTTCACAAACCATGGATCAACCACTAAGAGTCATTGCATGTGTGTTCTTATACTAAAACCACAAACCAATGCTAGAGTCATTGCATGTGTGTTCTTTTTCCACAAACCACACATGGATCCACCAATCAGGTCATTGCATGTGTGTTCTTTCCACAAACCACATGGATCAACCAGAGTCATTGGATGTGTGTTCTTTCCACAAACCACATGGATCAGCCACACTAGAGTCATTGCATGTGTGTTCTTATACTAAAACCTCAAACCGTTATAAGCGTGTTTAAGCATTCTTTCCACACAAACCACACAAGGATCACCAGTGGTCATTGCATGTATTGATTCTTTCTAAACCACTGCATGGATCAATGCAGTCATTGAATGTGTGTTCTTTCCACACAAACCACATGGATCAACCACTAGAATCATTACATCTGTGTTGCATACTAAAACCACAAAAGTAACTTTTCTAGGAGTGTGCATGTGTGTTCTTTCCACAAACCACACATGGATCCACCGGGGGGTCGTTACGCGTGTGTTCTTCACAAACCACATGGATCAACCACTGAGTGTTGTGCATGTGTGTTCTTTCCACAAACCACACATGGATCAACCACTAGAGAGTCATTGCATATTTGTTCTTATACTGAATCCTGAGCCAGCACTAGAGTCATTGCATGTGTGTTCTTTCACAAACCACACACATGTACATCCACGGTGGTCATTGCATGTGTTCTTTCCTAAAGCACATATGGAACAAACACTAGTGATTGCATGTGTTATTCCACAAACCACACAGGATCAACACTAGAAGTCGTGCATGTGTGTTCTTATACTAAAATAACTTTAAGTCATTGTGTGTGTTCTTTTCACAAATACATGGATCCAACCACTAAGTCATTGCATGTGTATTATTTATTTCCACAAACAAACATGGATCAACCACTAGAGTCATTGCATGTGTGTTCTTTTCCACAAACCACACATGGGTCCTGTTCATGCATGTGTTCTTCACTTAAACCACATGGATCGACCACTAAAGTCTTGCATGTGTGTTGGCCTACAAACCACACATGGATCAACCAAGTCATTGAATGTGTGTTCTTTTCACAAACCACACATGGATCCAGCCACTAAGTCATTACATGTGTGTTATTTCACAAAAACATGGTCGACCACTAGATTCATTGCATTTGTGTTCTTTTCCACAAACCACACATGGATCCACCAGTGGTCATTGCATGTGTGTTCTTTCCAAAAACCACACATGCATCAACCCCCTATAGTCATTGCATGTATGTTCTTTCCACAAATCACACATGGATCCACCAATGGTCATTGGATGTGTGTTATTTCCACCTACCACACATGGATCAACCACTAGAGTCATTGCATGTGTGTTCTTATACTAAAACCACAAACCAGTACTAGAGTCATTGCATGTGTGTTCTTACACTAAAACCAACATGGATCCACTAGTGGTGTTGCATGCGTGTTCTTTCCTGAGCCACACATGGATCGACCACTAGTCATTGCACATCATGTTATTTCCATAAGCAGAACATGAATCGACCACTAGGTAATTGCATGTGTGTTTCTTTCACAAACCACATGGATCCACCAGTGGTTATTGCATGTGTTCTTTCCTAAACCACATGGATCAACCACTAGAGTCATTGCATGTGTTATTTCCTAAACCACCATGAATCAACCACTAAGTCATTGCATGTGTGTTCTTATACTAAAGCCAACACTAGAGGTCATTGCATGTGTGTTCTTTCACAAAATTCACATCGATCGATACTAGGTCGTTACGTGTGTGTTATTTCCTGAAAAAACTGGATCAACCACTAGGTCATTGCGTGTGTTGTTCCACAAACAAACATGGATCGATAGCGAGGTCATTACACTGTAATGACCTTTTCCAAAACCACACATGGATCCACGATGGTCATTTCATGTCTTCTTCCACCAAACCACACATGGATCAACCACTAGGTCATTGCATGTATGTTGTTCCAAAAACCACACATGGATCAACTAGGGTCATTGCATGTGTGTTCTTTTCACAAACCACACATGGATCGACCACTAGAGTCATTGCATGTGTATTTCCACAAACAAACATGGATCCAACCACTAGAGTCTGTTGCATGTGTGTTTCTTCCTGGCTCACACATGGATCAACCACTAGAGTCATTACAACCATGTTCTTATCCTAAAGACCACAAACTAGCACTAGAGTCATTGCATGTGTGTTCTTTTCCACAAACCACACATGGATCCACCAGTGGTCATTGCATGTGTGTTCTTTCCTGAGCCACATATGGATCGACCACTGAGTCATTGCATGTGTGTTCTTTCCACAAACCACATGGATCAACCACTAGAAATCATTGTATGTTTGTTCTTATACTGAAACCACAAACCAGCTTTTCTAGAGTCATTGCATGTGTGTTCTTTCAACAAACCACACATGGATCCACCAGAAATGGTCATTGGATGTGTGTTCTTTCCACAAACCACATATGGATCAGCACTAGTCATTACATGTGTGTTCATTCACAAACCACATGGATCAACCAGAGTCATTGCATGTGTGTTCTTTCCACAAATCACACATGGATCAACCACTAGGTGATTGCATGTTTGTTCTTATATAAAACACAAACCAACACTAGAGTCATTTGCATGTGTGTTCTTTTCTGGAAACCACACATGGATCAACCACTAGAATCATTGCATGTGTTATTTCCACCATTAAAACATGGATCAACCACTAGTGTTGCATGTGTGTTCTTTTCCACAAACCAGACATGGATCGACCACTAGAGTCCTTGCATGTGTGTTCTTATACTGAAACCACAAACCGATTACTAGAGTCGTGCATGTGTGTTCTTACACTAAAACCATGTGGATCCACGGTGGTCATTGCATGCGTGTTCTTTTCACAAACCACATGGATTGACCACTGATCTGTTCATGTGTTATTTCCACAAACAAACATGGATCGACCACTGGAAATCGATTGCATGTGTTCTTTTCACAAACCACATATGGATCCACCGGTGGTCATTCAGTATGTGTTCTTTCCACAAACCACACATGGATCAACCACTAGAGTCATTGCATGTGTGTTATTTCCACCGACCACATGTATCAGCCACTAGAGTCATTGCATGTGTGTTCTTATACTAAAACCAACACTAAGTCATTGCATGTGTGTTCTTTTCACCAAATATACATGGATCAACCACTAGAGTCATTGCATGTGTGTTCTTTCACAAACCACACATGGATCAACCACTAAGTCATTGCATGTGTTATTTCACAAACCACACATGGATCAACCACTAGAGTCATTGCATGTGTTCTTATACTAAAACCTGAAACCAGTACTAAGTCATTACATGTGTTCTTTCCACAAACCACATGGATCCACAGTAGTCATTACATGTGTGTTCTTTCCAAAACCACACATCGATCAACCAGAGTCATTGGATGGCCATGTTCTTTCCACAAACCACATGGATCAACCACTAAGAGTCATTGCATGTAATGTTCTTATACTAAAACCTCAAACCCGATTACTAAGCGTCATTGCATATTGTGTTGTTTTTCCACAAACCACACAAGGGATCACAGTCAGTCGTGCATGTGGCATTCTTTCTACAAACCACACATGGATCAACAAGTCATTAGATGTGTTCTTTCCTAAACCACATGGATCAACCACCATTACATCTGTGTTCTTATACTAAAACCACAAAACAGCACTAAGAGTCATTGCATGTGTTCTTTTCACAAACCACACATGGATCACAGAGATGCATTGCCCGTGTGTTCTTTCTAAAACCACATATGGATCAACCACTAGTCATTGCATGTGTGTTCTTTCCACACAAACCACACATGGATCAACCACTAGAGTCATTGCATGTTTGTTCTATACTAAAATCACAAACCAGCACTAGAGTCATTGCATGTGTATTCTTTTCCCTGAAACCACACGTACATCCACCCGGTGGTCATTACGTAACAATTCTTTCCACCGGCTTTATGGATCAAACACTGAAGTGATTGCATGTGTCATTATTCCTAAAACCACACATGGATCGACCACTAAGTCGTGCATGTGTTCTTATAAAACCAACACTAGAGTCATTGCATGTGTGTTCTTTTCACAAACCACATGGATCAACCACTAGAGTCATTGCATATTTATTTCCACAAGGCATGGATCAACCACTAGAGTCATTGCATGTGTGTTCTTTTCACAAACCACCATGGGTCCACCAGTGGTCATTGCATGTGTCATTCTTTGTAAACCACATGGATCGACCACTAGAGTCATTACATGTGTTTCACAAACCACATGGATCAACAGTCATTGAATGCTGTGTTCTTTTCACAAACCACACATGGATCAACCACTAAGTCATTGCATGTGTGTTATTTCCACAAAAACATGGATCCCGACCACTAGATTCATTGCATTTGTGTTGATGCTTTTCCTAAAACCACATGGATCACAGTGGGTCATTGCATGTGTTCTTTCCAAAACCACATACATGACTATAGTCATTACGTATATGTTCTTTCCACAAATCACACATGGATCCACCAATGGTCATTGGATGTGTGTTATTTCCACCTACATGGATCCTTCTTGGGGGAGTCATTGCATGTGTGTTTCTTATATAAAACCACAAACGATTATAAGTCATTGCATGTGTTCTTACACTAAAACCAACATGGATCCACAGTGGTCATTGCGTAAATGTTCTTTCCACAAACCACATGGATCAACCACTAGTCATTGCATCAATATTATTTCCATAAACAAACATGAATCGACCACTAGATAATTGCATGTGTGTTCTTTTCCACAAACCACACATGGATCCACGGTGGTTATTGCATGTATTCTTTCCACAAACCACCATGGATCAACCACTAAATCATTGCATGTTATTTCCACAAACCATGAATCAACCCACTGATCATTGCATGTGTTGTATACTAAAACCAACACTAGTCATTGCATGTGTGTTCTTTTCACAAACCACACATCGATCAGCCACTAGAGTCATTGCATGTGTGTTACAAAAAACATGGATCGACCACTAGGTCATTGCCGTGTGTTATTTCCACAAACGAGCATGGATGAAATAGCGAGTCATTGCATGTGTTCTTTTCCAAAAACCACACATGGATCCCTCAATGGTCATTTCATGTGTCTTCTTTTCTAAACCACCACATGGATCAACCACTAGATGTTGCATGTTATTTCAAAAACCACATGGATCAACTAGGGTCATTGCATGTGTGTTCTTTTCACAAACCACACATGGATCGACCACTGGGGAGTCATGTGTGTGTGTTATTTCCACAAACATTTGTGGATCAACCACTAGAGTCATTGCATGTGTAATTTCCACAAACCACACATGGATCAACCACTAGAGTCATTAAATACATTTCTTATCCCTAAAACCACCAGACCCGGCACTAGAGTCGTTTGCATGTGTGTGTTCTTTTTCCACAAACCACCCATGGATCCCCGTTGGTCATTGCATGTGTGTTCTTTCACAAACCATATGGATCAACCACTAGTCATTGCATGTGTGTTCTTTCCACAAACCACACGTGGATCAACCACTAGAGTCATTGTATGTTTTGTTCTTATACTAAAACCCTGACCAGCACTAGAGTCATTGCATGTATTGCTTTCAACAAACCACACATGGATCCACCAGTGGTCATTGGATGTGTTCTTTCCACAAACCACATATGGATCAACCACTAGTCATTGCATGTGTTCATTCCACAAACCACACATGGATCAACGGAAATCATTACATGTGTGTTCTTTCCTACGTCACATGGATGACCACTAGAGTGATTGCATGTTTGTTCTTATACTAAAACCACAAACCAACTTTTAAGTCATTGCATGTGTGTTCTTTTCACAAACCACACATGGATCAACCACTAAGTCATTACATGTTATTTCCCACAAACAAACATGGTCAAACCACCTGAAATCATTGCATGTGTGTTCTTTTCACACAAACCACACATGGATCAACCATAAGTCCATGTGTTCTTATACTAAAACCACAAACCAGTACTAGAATCATTGCATGTGTGTTCTTACACTAAAACTATCATGGATCCACGTTAGTCATTGCATGCGTGTTCTTTCCACAAACCACACATGGATTATTCCTAGAATCGACCATGTGTGTTATTTCCACAAACCAGAACGGATCGACCACTAGAGTCAATGCATGTGTGTTCTTTTCACAAACCACATATGGATCACCAGTGGTCATTCAGTATGTGTTCTTTCACAAACCACACGGATCGACCACTATAGAGTCATTGCATGTGTGTTATTTTCCACAAACCACGTATCGACCCACTAGAGTCATTACATGTGTGTTCTTATACAAAACATTTAGAGTCATTGCATGTGTTCTTTTCACAAACCATGGATCAACCACTAGAGTCATTGCATCATGTTCTTTCCACAAACCACATGGATGATACTAGAGTCATTACATGTTATTTCCACAAACCACACATGGATCAACCACTAGAGTCATTGCATGTGTGTTCATATGCAAACCACAAACCAGTACTAGAGTCATTGCATGTGTGTTCTTTTTACAAATGCACATGGATCCACCAGTAGTCATTGCATGTGTATTTCTTTCCACAAACCACCATGGATCTGACCACTAGAGTCATTGCATGTGTGTTCTTATACTAAGACCTCGAGCCAGTACTAAGCGTCATTTGCATGTGTGTTGTTTTCACAAACCACACACAAGGATCCACCGATGGTCATTGCATGTGTGTTCTTCTAGGCTCACACATGGATCAACCAAGTCATTGAATGTATGTTCTTTCACAAACCACACATGGATCAACCACCCCAAGTCATTACATCATGTTCTTGTCCTAAAACACAAAACAGCACTAGAGTCATTGCATGTGTGTTCTTTTCACAAACCACACATGGATGTTTCGAGAATCATTGCCGTGTGTTCTTTCTACAAGCCACATATGGATCAACCTGGTAATTGCGTAGTATTTCTTTCCTGACCACACATGGATCGACCCACTAAGTCATTGCATGTTTGTTCTTATACTAAAACCACAAACCAGCACTAGAGTCATTGCATGTGTGTTCTTTTCCTGACCACACATGCATCCACCCAGTGGTCATTGCATGTGTGTTCTTTCCACACCAACACATATGGATCAACCATAGTGATTGCATGTGTTATTTCCACAAACCACATGGATCAATACTAGAGTCATTGCATGTGTTCTATACTCAAACCAACTTTTCAGTCAATGCATGTGTGTTCTTTTCACAAACCACAAATGGATCAACCACTAGAGTCATTGCATGGCCTGTTGGCACTGCAAACGACATGGATCAACCACTAGAGTCATTGCATGTGTTCTTTTCACAAACCACACATGGGTCCACCAGTGGTCGTGCATGTGTGTTCTTTCCATAAAACCACACATGGATGACCACTAGAGTCATTGCATGTGTGTTATTTCCTGAAACCACATGGATCAACGAGTCATTGAATGTGTTCTTTTCACAAACCACACATGGATCAACCACTAGAGTCATTGCATGTGTGTTATTTCACAAAACATGGATCAACCACTAGATTCATTGCATTTGTGTTTCTTTTCCTGGAAACCACACATGGATCCACCGGTGGTCATTGCATGTGTGTTCTTTCACAAAACCACACATGGATCAACCCCTTATAGTCATTGCATGTGTGTTCTTTCACAAATCACATGGATCCTGTCGTCATTGGATGTGTTATTTCCACAAACCACACATGGATCGATATGAGAGTCATTGCATGTGTTCTTATACTAAAACCCAAACCGGTACTAGAGTCATTGCATGTGGGGTTCTTACATAAAACCAACATGGATCCACTAGTGGTCATTGCATCGTGTTCTTTCACAAAACCATGGATCAACCATAGTCATTGCATCATCATGTTATTTCCGCAAACAAACATGAATCGACCACTAGAGTCATTGCATTGTGTGTGTTCTTTGCTACAAACCACACATGGATCCACCGGTGGTTATTGCATTTAATGTTCTTTCACAAACCACACATGATTCAACCACTGAAGTCATTGCATGTGTGTTATTTCACAAACCGCATGAATTAGCCACTAAGTCATTGCATGTGTGTTCTTATCACTGAAACCAACACTAGAGCCATTGCATGTGTGTTCTTTTCACAAACCACACACTTGATCAACCCACTAGAGTCATTGCAATGTTCCACAAAAACATGGATCAACCACTAGAGTCATTGCGTGTGTTATTTTCCTGAAAACGACATGGATCAACCAATACGGTCATTGCATGTATTTCTTTCACAAACCACATGGATCTGATGGTCATTCATGTGTTCTTCACATACACACATGGATCAACCATAAGTCATTGCATGTGTTATTTCCAAGAAACCACACATGGATCAACCAGGAATCGACTGCATGTGTTCTTTTCTAAACCACCATGGATCGACCAGCAGTCATTGCATGTGTGTGCTTCCCCAAACAAACATGGATCGACCACTAGAGTCGGCTTCATGTGTTCTTTCCACAAACCACACATGGATCAACCACTGAAGTCATTACATCTGTGTTCTTGTCCTAAAACCACAAACCAACACTAGAGTCATTGCATGTGTGTTCTTTTCACAAACCACCTGTGGATCCACCGATCAGTCATTGCATGTGTGTTCTTTCCTAGGCCACATATGGATCAACCACTAGTCATTGCATGTGTGTTCTTTCCACAAACCACATGGATCAACCGCAAGTCATTGTGTGTTTGTTCTTATACTAAAACCACAAACCAGCAGCAGGTCGTCACGTGTTCACTACAAACCACACATGCATCACGATAGTCGTGCATGTGTGTGCTTTCCACAAACCAGATATGGATCAACCACTAGTCATTGCATGTGTGTATTTCCTGCATACACATGGATCAACCACTAGAGTCATTACATGTGTGTTCTTATACAAAACCAACTTTTCTAGAGCCATTGCATGTGTGTTCTTTTTCTAAACCACACATGGGATCAACCACTAGAGTCACATTACATGTGTATTTCCACAAACAAACATGGATCAACCACTAGAGTCATTGCATGTGTGTTCTTTTCCTGAAACCACATGGGTCCACCAGTGGTCATTGCATGTGTGTTCTTTCCACAAACCACATGGATCGAGCCGCAGAGTCATTGCATGTGTGTTATTTCCTGAAACCACATGGATCAGCAGGACTCATTGCGTGTGTGTTCTTTTCACAAACCACACATGGATCAACCATAGAGTCATTGCATGTGTGTTGTTCCAAGAAACAAACATGGATCGACCACTAGATTCATTGCATGTCTGTTGTTTTCCACAAACCACATGGATCCACGATGGTCATTACGCGTGTTCTTCCCTGAACCACATGGATCGATCCTAGAGTCATTGCATGTGTGTTCTTTCAAACCACATGGATCCACCGTTGGTCATTGTATGTTATTTCACAAACCACAGATCGACCATAGAGTCATTGCATGTGTGTTCTTATCTCAAACAACACTAGAGTCATTGAATGTGTTCTTTTCACAAACCACACATCGTGTCCTTGAATCCATTGCATGTGTATTATTTCCACAAAAAACATGGATCAACCACTAGAGTCATTGCCGTGTATTATTTCCACAAGCAAACATGGATCAACCACCAAGTCATTGCATGTGTTTCTTTCCACAAACCACACACATGGATCCACCAGTGGTCATTGCATGTGTTGCTACACAAACCACACGCGGATCGACCACTAGAGTCATTGCATGTGTGTTCTTCTAAAACCAACACTAGAGCCATTGCATGTGTGTTCACTTTACCAAACCACATGGATCGACCACTAGAAGTCATTGCATGTGTGTGTTCCACAAACAAACATGGATCAACCACTAGAGTCATTGCATGTATTCTTTTCCACAAACCACACAGGTCCACACATGGTCATTGCATGTGTGTTCTTTCCACAAACCACAGATGGATCCCGACCACTAGAGTCATTTGCATGTTATTTCACAAATACACCTTGAATCAACCACTAGAGTCATTGCATGTGTGTTCTTATACTAAAACCAACACTAGAGTCATTGCATGTGTGTTCTTTTCTGGAAGCCACCATCGTCCCGGCCACTAAGTCATTGCGTATTATTTATTATTTCCCTGGGCTTGGATCAACCACTAAGTCATTGTTACACGTGTGTTGGCTACAAACAAACATGGATCCAACCAACAGGTCTCATTGCGTATGTGTTCTTTCCAAAAACCACATGGATCCACCGGTGATCATTCATGTGTCTTCTTTCCACAAACCCGCACATGGATCGACCACTAGATCATTGCATGTGTGTTATTTCCAGCTTCACACATGGATCAACTAGGTCATTGCATGTGTGTTCTTTTCACAAACCACACATGGATCAGCCACTGGGGTGTTGCATGTGTGTTATTTCCTGAAACAACATGGTCCAACCACTAGAGTCATTGTATTATTCTTTCCCTGAGCCACACATGGATCGACCACTAGAGTCATTACATCTGTGTTCTTATCCTAAAACCACAAAACCAGCACTAGGTCATTGCATGTGTGTTCTTTTCCTGGAAACCACACATGGATCACCAGTGGTCATTGCATGTGTGTTCTTTCCACAAACCACATATGGATCAACCACCAGGTCATTGCATGTGTGTTCTTTCCTGAAACCATGGATCGACCACTAGAAGTCATTGTATATTTGTTCTTATATACTAAAGTACAAACCAGCACTAGAGTCATTGCATGTGTGTTCTTTCAACAAACCACATGGATCACCAGTGGTCATTGGATGTGTGTTCTTTCCACAAACCATATGGATCAACCACTAGTCATTGCATGTGTGTTCATTCCACAAACCCATGGATCAACCAAATCATTGTGTGTGTTCTTTTCACAAATCACACATGGATCAACCATAAGTGATTACATGTTTTGTTCTTATACTAAACCACAAACCAACACCTGGGAGTCATTGCATGTGTTCTTTCCACAAACCACATGGATCTGACCCACTAAGTCATTGCATGTGTTATTTCACAAACAAACATGGATCAACTTATAGTCCATTGCATGTGTTCTTTTCCACAAACCACACATGGATCCAGCCACTAGAGTCCTTGCATGTGTGTTTCTTATACTAAAACCACAAACCAGTACTAGAGTGTTCGTGCATGTGTGTTCTTACACTAAAACCATCATGGATCCCACCGGTGGTCATTGCATCATTCTTCCCTGACCACACATGGATTGACCACTCAGATCATTTTGTGTGTGTTATTTCCACAAACAAACATGGATCAACCACTAGAGTCAGTGCATGTGTGTTCTTTTCCACAAACCACATGGATCCACCAGTAGGGTCATTCAATGTGTGTTCTTTCCACAAACCACATGGATCGACACTAGAGTCATTGCATGTATTGACTACCAGCCACGTATCAGCCACTAAGTCATTGCATGTGTGTTCTTATACTAAAGCCAACACTAGGTCATTGAATGTGTTCTGCAAATAACCCATGGATCGACCCTCGGTCATTGCACTTGCTGTGTTCTTTTCCACAGACACATGTGGATCAACCACTAGAGTCATTGCATGTGTTATTTCCACAAAACACATGGATCAACCACCAAGTCATTGCATGTGTGTGTTCTTATACTAAAACCACAAACCAATTACTAAGTCATTTGCATGTGTGTTCTTTTCCTGAACCACATGGATCCACGATGGTCATTGCATGTGTGTTCTTTCCACAAAACCACACATGGATCAACTTGAGAGTCATTGGATGTAATGATCTTTCCACAAACCACACATGGATCAACCACTAAGTCATTGCATGTGTGTTGTATACTAAAACCTCAAGCGATTACTAAGCGTCATTGCATGTACATGTTCTTTCCCTGAGCCACAAGGGATCCACCGGTGGTCATTGCATACATGTTCTTTCTACTGGAAATACACATGGATCAACTTGATCGTGAATGTATTTCTTTCCACAAACCACATGGATCCAACCCACTAAGTCATTACATCTGTGTTCTTATACTAAAACCACAAAACAGCACTAGAGTCACATTGCATGTGTGTTCTTTCACAAACCATGGATCCACCAGGGGTCATTGCGTGTGTTCTTTCCACAAACCACATATAAGATCAGCCACAGTCATGCATGTGTGTTCTTCCACAAACCACACATGGATGGCAGCTAGAGTCATTGCATGTTTGTTCTTATACTAAAATCACAAACCAGCACTGGAGTCATTGCATGTGTGTTCTTTTCCACACAGACCACACATACCATCCACCAATCAGTCATTGCATGTGTATTCTTTCCACACAAAGCACATATGGATCAACCACTAGTGATTGCATGTGTGTTATTTCTAAACCACATGGATCTGACCCTGAGTGCGTTGCATGTGTGTTCTTATACTAGAAGCCAACACTAAGTCATGCAAGCGCATGATTGCCACAGAACCACATGGATCAACCACTAGAGTCATTGCATGTGTTATTTTCCACAAACAAACATGGATCAACCACTAGAGTCATTGCATGTGTTCTTTCCACAAACCACATGGGTCCTGATGGTCATTGCATGTGTTCTTTCCATAAACCACACATGGATCAATATAGAGTCTGTTGCATGTTATTTCACAAACCACACATGTGGATCGACCCGAGTCATTAGTTGTGTTCTTTTCACAAACCACATGGATGTCCTAGAGTCATTGCATGTTATTTCCTAAAAAACATGGATCAACCACTAGATTCATTGCATTGTGTTCTTTCCACAAACCACACATGGATCACCAGTGGTCATTGCATGTGTTCTTTCCTAAACACATGGATCTGACCCCTATAGTCATTGTTTGTGTGTGTTCTTTCCACAAATCACACATGGATCCACCAATGGTCATTGGATGTGTGTTATTTCCACAAACCACACATGGATCAACCACTAGAGTCATTGCATGTGTGTTCTTATACTAAAACCACAAACCAGTACTAGAGTCAATGCATGTGTGTTTACACTAAAACCAACATGGATCCACCTAGTGGTCCTTGCATCGTGTTCTTCCACAAACATATGGATCAACCACTAGTCATTGCATGTGTATTCATTCCACAAACCACACATGGATCAGCAAGTCATTGCATGTGTGTTCTTTCACAAATCACACATGGATCAACCACTAGATGATTGCATGTTTGTAACCACTAAAACACAAACCAACACTAGAGTCATTGCATGTGTGTTCTTTTCAAACCACATGGATCAACCTGGAATCATTGCATGTGTGTTATTTCCACAAACAAACATGGATCAACCACTGAATCATTGCATGTGTTCTTTTCCACAAACCACACATGGATCAGCCACCTAGAGGTCCTTGCATGTGTGTTCTTATACAAAACCTGAACCAGTACTAGAGTCATTGCATGTGTTCTTACACTAAAACCATCATGGATCCACCAGTGGTCATTGCATGCGTGTTCTTTCCACACAAACCACCATGGTTGACCACTAGAGTCGACCATGTGTTATTTCCACAGAGCAAACAGATCGACCACTAGAGTCCCGATGCATGTGTGTTCTTTTCCACACAAACCACATATGGATCCACAGGTGGTCATTCAATGTGTTCTTTCCTGGGCTCCACCTGTGGATCAACCACTGAGTGTCATTGCATGTATTGTTTCCTGAACCACATGTGTCAACCCTTAGGTCATTGCATGTGTGTTCTTATACTAAAACCAACACTAAGTCATTGCATGTGTGTTCTTTCCATTCCTTGTTGTGGATCAACCCTTCAGAGTCATTGCATGTGTGTTCTTTCCACCAAACCACACATGGATCAGCCACTAGAGTCATTGCGTATGTTATTTCTGAAACCACACATGGATCAATAACCTTAAGTCATTGCATATGTTCTTATAAAACCACAAAGCCAGTACTAGAGTCATTGCATGTGTGTTCTTTTCCTGAGCCACCTTTGATTCCACCGATGGTCATTGCACTGTGTGTTCTTTCCACAAACCACACATGGATCAGCGAAGTCATTGGATGTGTGTTCTTTCCACAAACCACACATGTATCGACCACTAAGAGTCATTACATGTGTGTTCTTATACTAAAACCTCAAGCAATTACTAAGCGTCATTGCATGCTGTGTTCTTCCACAAACCACACAAGAGATCCACGATGGTCATTGCATGTGTTCCTACACAAACCACACATGGATCAACCAGAAGTCATTGAATGTATGTTCTTTCACCAAGCCACATGGATCAACCTGGAAGTCATTACATCTGTTCTTATACTAAAACCACAAAACAGCACTAGAGTCATTGTGTGTATTCTTTTCCACAAACCACACATGGATCCACGAAGAGGTCATTACTGCGTGTGTTCTTTCCACAAACCACATGGATGACCACTAGACATTGCATGTATTTCTTTCCACAAACCACACATGGATCAACCACTAGAATCGTGCATGTTTGTTCTTATACTGAAATCATAAACCAGCCTGGAGTCATTGCATTGTGTGTTCTTTTCCACAAACCACACATGCATCCACCCGATGGTCATTGCATGTGTGTTTCTTTCCTGGCACATATGGATTAAACACTAGTGATTGCATGTGTTATTTCACAAACCACATGGATCGACCACTAGAGTCATTGCATGTGTTCTTATACTAAAACCACACTAGAGTCATTGCATGTGTTTCTTTTCACAAACCACACACATGGATCGACCTTTAAGTCATTGTGTGTTATTTCCTGAGCTCAAGCATGGATCAACCACTGAGTCATTGCATGTGTCTTTTCCCTGCAAACCACATGGGTCCACCAGTGGTCATTGCATGTGTGTGTTCTTTATGGGCTCACACATGGATCAGGCACTAGAGTCATTTGCATGTGTTATTCCACAAACCACATGGATCAACTTGGAGTCATTGAATGTGTGTTTTTCACAAACCACACATGGATCCTTACTAGAGTCATTGCATGTGTGTTATTTCCACAAAAAACATGGATCAACCATAGATTTATTGCATTTGTGTTCTTTTCACAAACCACATGGATCCACAGTGGTCATTGCATGTGTGTGTTCTTTCCACAAACCACACATGGATGACCCCTATAGTCATTGCATGTATGTTCTTTCCACCGTCACAAATGGATCCTGTGGAGTCATTGGATGTGCTGTTATTTCCACCTACACATGGATCCAACCACTAGAGTCATTGCATGTGTGTTCTTATACTAAAACCAACACTAGAGTCATTGTATGTGTGTTCTTTTCACAAACCACACATGGATCAACCACTAGAGTCATTGCATGTGTGTTATTTCCACAAACAAACATGGATCAACCACTAGAGTCATTGCATGTGTGTTCTTATACTAAAACCAACATGGATCCACCAGTGGTCATTGCATGTGTGTTCTTTCCACAAACCACACATGGATCAACCACTAGAGTCATTGCATGTGTGTTCTTTCCACAAACCACACATGGATCAACCACTAGAGTCATTGCATGTGTGTTCTTATACTAAAACATCATTCAACTACTAGAGTCATTGCATGTGTGTTCTTATACTAAAACCACAAACCACGACTAGAGTCATTGCATGTGTGTTCTTTTCCACAAACCACACATGGATCCACCAGTGGTCATTGCATGTGTGTTCTTTCCACAAACCACACATGGATCAACCAGAGTCATTGCATGTGTGTTATTTCCACAAACCACACATGGATCAACCACTAGAGTCATTGCATGTGTGTTCTTATACTAAAACCACAAACCAACACTAGAGTCATTGCATGTGTGTTCTTTCCACAAACCACACATGGATCAACCACTAGAGTCATTGCATGTGTGTTCTTTCCACAAACCACACATGGATCAACCACTAGAGTCATTGCATGTTTGTTCTTTCAACAAAACCACATGGAACCAACTAGATTCATTGAATTTGTTTTCTTATACTAAAACCACAAACCACCACTAGAGTCATTGCATGTGTGTTCTTTTCACAAACCACACATGGATCCACCATTGTCATTGCATGTGTGTTCTTTCCACAAACCACACATATGGATCAACCATAGAGTCATTGCATGTGTGTTCTTTCCACAAACCACACATGGATCAACCACTAGAGTCATTGCATGTGTGTTCTTATACTAAAACCACAAACCAGCACTAGAGTCATTGCATGTGTGTTCTTTTCCACAAACCACACATGGATCCACCAGTGGTCATTGCATGTGTGTTCTTTCCACAAACCACACATGGATCAACCACTAGAGTCATTGCATGTGTGTTCTTTCCACAAACCACACATGGATCAACCACTAGAGTCATTGCATGTGTGTTCTTATACTAAAACCAACACTAGAGTCATTGCATGTGTGTTCTTTTCACAAACCACACATGGATCAACCACTAGAGTCATTGCATGTGTGTTCTTTCCACAAACAAACATTGATCACACACTAGTCATTGCATGTGTGTTCTTGTCCACAAACCACACATGGATCCACCAGTGGTCATTGCATGTGTGTTCTTTCCACAAACCACATACGGATCAACTAGAGTCATTGCATGTGTGTTCTTTCCACAAACCACACATGGATCAACCACTAGAGTCATTGCATGTGTGTTCTTTCCACAAACCACATATGGACCCATTACAGTCATTGCATGTGTGTTCTTTCCACAGACCACACATGGATCAACCACTAGAGTCATTGCATGTGTGTTCTTTCAACACACAACACATGGATCAACCACTAGAGTCATTGCATGTGTGTTCTTATACTAAAACCAACACTAGAGTCATTGCATGTGTGTTCTTTTCACAAACCACACATGGATCAACCACTAGAGTCATTGCATGTGTGTTCTTTCCACAAACAAACATGGATCAACCACTAGAGTCATTGCATGTGTGTTCTTTCCACAAACCACACATGGATCCACCAGTGGTCATTGCATGTGTGTTCTTTCCACAAACCACACATGGATCAACCACTAGAGTCATTGCATGTGTGTTCTTTTCACAAACCACACATGGATCAACCACTAGAGTCATTGCATGTGTGTTCTTTTCCACAAACCACACATGGATCCACCAGTGATCATTGCATGTGTGTTCTTTTCCACAAACCACACATGGATCCACCAGTGGTCATTGCATGTGTGTTCTTTCCACAAACCACACATGGATCAACCACTAGAGTCATTGCATGTGTGTTCTTTTCACAAACCACATGGATCAACCAGTGGTCATTGCATGTGTGTTCTTTCCACAAACCACATGTGGACCCAGTACAGTCATTGCATGTGTGTTGTTTCCACAAACCACACATGGATCAACCACTAGAGTCATTGCATGTGTGTTCTTTCCACAAACCACACATGGATCAACCACTAGAGTCATTGCATGTGTGTTCTTATACTAAAACCAACACTAGAGTCATTGCATGTGTGTTCTTTTCACAAACCACACATGGATCAACCACTAGAGTCATTGCATGTGTGTTATTTCCACAAACAAACATGGATCAACCACTAGAGTCATTGCATGTGTGTTCTTTTCCACAAACCACACATGGATCCACCATGGTCATTGCATGTGTGTTCTTTCCACAAACCACACATGGATCAACCACTAGAGTCATTGTATGTGTGCTCTTTCCACAAACCACACATGGATCAACCACTAGAGTCATTGCATGTTTGTTCTTATACTAAAACCACAAACCAGCACTAGAGTCATTGCATGTGTGTTCTTTTCCACAAACCACACATGGATCCACTAGTGGTCATTGCATGTGTGTTCTTTCCACAAACCACACATGGATCAACCACTAGAGTCATTGCATGTGTGTTCTTTCCACAAACCACACATGGATCAACCACTAGAGTCATTGCATGTTTGTTCTTATACCAAAACCACAAACCAGCACTAGAGTCATTGGATGTGTGTTCTTTTCCACAAACCACACATGGATCCACCATTACAGTCATTGCATGTGTGTTCTTTCCACGAACCACATATGGATCAACCAGAGTCATTGCATGTTTGTTCTTTCCACATACCACACATGTGGACCCACCAGTGGTCATTGCATGTGTGTTATTTCCACAAACCACGCATGGATCAAGCACTAGAGTCATTGCATGTGTGTTCTTATAGTAAACCAACACTAGAGTCATTGCATGTGTGTTCTGTTCACAAACCACACATGGATTAACCACTAGAGTCATTGCATGTGTGTTATTCCTAACGAGCATGGATCAGCCACTAAGTCGTGCATGTGTGTTCTTATACAAAACCAACATGGATCCACAGTGAATCATTGCATGTGTATTCTTTCTAAAACCAAACATGGATCAACACTAAGTCATTGCATGTGTGTTATTTCCACAAACCACATGGATCTGACCCTTTAGAGTCATTGCATGTGTGTTCTTATACTAAAATCACAAGCCGGTACTAGAGTGTTGCATGTGTGTTCTTACCTAAAATCTTTAAACCAGTATAGAGTCGTACATGTGTGTTCTTTTCCACAAAACCACACATGGATCCTGAAGTGTCGTCATTGCATGTGTTCTTTCCAAAGATACATTATGGATCATCCAGTCATTACATGTGTATTCTTTCCACAAACCACATGGATCAACCACTAGAGTCATTGCATGTGTTTTCTTATATAAAACCACAAACCAGCACTAGAGTCATTGCATGTGTGTGTTATTAGTACTAGAGTCATTTACATGTGTGTTCTTTTCACAAACACATGGATCCACCGATAATGTCATTCTGTGTGTTCTTTCCACAAATACTATTATGGATCATCTACGAGTCATTGCATGTGTATTCTTTCCACACAAACCACACATGGATCAACCACTAGAGTCATTGCATGTGTTTCTTATACTAAAACCACAAACCAGCACTAGAGTCATTGCATGTGTGTTATTTCCACAAACCACAAATGGATCGACCACTAAGTTGCATTGCATGTGTGTTCTTTCCACAAACCACATATGGATCGACCACTAGAGTCATTGCATGTGTGTTCTTATACTAAACCAACACTAGAGTCATTGCATGTGTGTTCTTTTCACAAACCACATGGATCGACCACTGAGAGTCATTGCATGTGTGTTATTTCACAAACAAACATGGATCCCACCACTAAGTCATGCATGTGTGTTCTTTTAAACCACATGGATCCACCAGTGGTCATTGCATGTGTTTCTTTTCCACAAACCACACATGGATCCACGGTTGGGGAAATGGTCATTGCATGTGTTTCTTTCCACAAACCACATATGGATCAACCACTAGAGTCATTGCATGTGTGTTCTTTTCCACAAACAACTTATGGATCAACGGTGGTTGTGCATTTTAGTTGTTTCCACAAACCACCACGTGGACCCATTGCAGTCATTGCATGTGTGTTATTTCCACAAACCACATGGATCAACCACTAGAGTCATTGCATATATGTTATTTCCACAAACCACACATGGATTAACCACTAGAGTCATTGCATGTGTGTTCTTACCTAAAACCACAAACCCAGTACTAGAGGAGTGTCATTTCATGTGTGTTCTTATACTAAAACCACAAGAGAAACCACTACTAGAGTCATTGCATGTGTGTCACTTTCCACAAACCACACATGGATCCCACCAGGTGGTCATTGCATGTTTGTTATTTCCACAAACCACATATGGATCAACCAGATTCATTGCATGTGTGTTCTTTCCACAAACCACATGGATCAACCACTAGAGTCATTGCATGTTTGTTCTTATACTAAAACCACAAACCAGCACTAGAGTCACATTGCATGTGTGTTCTTTTCCACAACCAACATGGATCCACCAGTGGTCATTGCATGTGTTATTTCTATGACTCACACATGGATCGACCACTAGAGTCATTGCATGTGTGTTCTTTGCACAAACCACATATGGATCCAACCACTAGAGTCATTGCATGTGTGTTCTTATACTAAAACCAACATTAGAGTCATTGCATGTGTGGTCTTTAACAAACCACTGGATCTAACCTAGATTCATTGCATGTGTGTTATTTCCACAAACATACATGGATCAACCACTAGAGTCATTGCATGTGTTCTTTTCCACATACCACACATGGATCCACAGTGGTCATTGCATGTATGTTATTTCCACAAACCACATATGGATCCAACCACTAGAAGTCATTGCATGTGTGTTTTCTTTTCCTGACAAACAACTTATGGATTAACCAGTGGTCATTGCATGTGTTCTTTCCACAAACCACATGTGGACCCATTACAGTCATTGCATGTGTCTTATTTGAACAAACCACATGCATGGATCGACCACTAAGTCATTGCATGTAATGTTATCTCCACAAACCACACATGGATGCGACCACTAGAGTCATTACATGTGTTCTTAAACTAAAACCAACACTAGAGTCATTGCATGTGTGTTCTTGTCACAAACCACACATGGATCAACCACTTCAGAGTCATTGCATGTGTCTTATTTCCTACAAAAAGCCATGGATCGACCACTTCCAGGGTCATTGCATGTGTTCTTTCCACTGAAAGCCACACATGGATCACCAGTGAATGCATTGCATGTGTGTTCTTTCTAAAACCACACATGGATCCACCAGTGGTCATTGCATGTGTGTTCTTTCCACCAAACCAACACATGGATTAACCACTAGAGTCATTGCATGTGTGTTCTTTCCACAAACAACTTATGGATCAACGGTGGTCATTAGGCATGTATGTTCTTTCCACAAAGCCACATGTGGACCCATTACAGTCATTGCATGTGTGTTTTTTCCACAACCACACATGGATCAACCACTAGATTCATTGCATGTGTGTTATTTTCCACAAAACACATGGATCAACCACTAAGTCATTGCATATGTGTTATTTCCACAAACCCGCGCATGGGTCAACCCGCTAGAGTCATTGCATGTGTATTCTTATACTAAAACCAACACTAGAGTCATTGCATGTGTGTTCTCTTCACAAACCACATGGATCAACCACTAGAGTCATTGCATGTGTGTTATTTCCACAAACAAACATGGATCAACCACTAAGTCATTGCATGTGTGTTTCTTTCACACACAAACCACACATGGATCCACAGTGGTCATTGCATGTGTGTTCTTTCCACAAACCACACATGGATCCAACCACTAGAGTCATTGCATGTGTGTTCTTTCCACAAACCACATATGGATCAACCACTAGAGTCATTGCATGTTGTTCTTATACTAAAACCACAAACCAGCACTAGAGTCATTGCATGTGTGTTCTTTTCTGAAACCACATGGATCCACCAGTAGAGTCATTGCATGTGTGTTCTTTCCACAAACCACATATGGTGAACAACAAGTCATTGCATGTGTGTTCTTTCCACAAACCACATGTGGACCCACCTGAAGTGGTCATTGCATGTGTGTTATTTCCTGAGCACACATGCAGATTAACTCACTAGAGTCATTGCATGTGTGTTGGCTTTCACAAACCACATATGGATCAAACCCACTAGAGTCATTGCATGTGTGTTCTTATTATACTAAAACCAACACACTAAGAGTCATTGCATGTGTGTTCTTTTCACTGAAACCACATGGATCCAGCCACTAGAGTCATTGCATGTGTGTTATTTCCACAAACAAACATGGATCAACCACTAAGTCATTGCATGTGTGTTCTTTTCCACAAACCACATGGATCCTGATGGTCCATTGCATGTGTATTCTTTACCACACAACCACACATGGATCCACCAGTGGTCATTGCATGTGTCTTTCCACAAACCACATATGGATTAGCCACTAGAGTCATTGCATGTGTCCAAACAACTTATGGATCAACCAGTGGTCATTGCATGTGTGTTCTTTCCACAAACTTCATTATTATGGATCATCAGAGTCATTGCATGTGTATTCTTTCCACAAACCACACATGGATCAACCACTAAGAGTCATTGCATGTGTGTTCTTTTCCACAAACCACATGGATCCACCAGATGGTCATTGCATGTGTGTTCTTTTCCACAAACCACATGGATCCACCAGTGGTCATTGCATGTGTCAATTTCTTTCTAAAACCACACATGGATCTGACCACTACGCAGAGTCATTGCATGTGTGTTCTTTCCACAAACCACATGGATCCCAACCACTAGAGTCATTGCATGTTTGTTCTTATACTAAAACCACAAACCAGCACTAGAGTCATTGCATGTGTGTTCTTCTTTCACACAAACCACACACATGGATCCACCAGTAGAGTCATTGCATGTGTTCTTTCCTGACCACATATGGAACAACTGACAGTCATTGCATGTGTGTTCTTTCACAAACCACATGTGGACCCTAGTGGTCATTGCATGTGTTATTTCCCCAAACCACACATGGATTAACCACTAGAGTCCATTGCATGTGTGTTATTTCCACCAAACCATATGGATCAACCACTAGAGTCATTGCATGTGTGTTCTTATTATACTAAAACCAACACTAGAGTCATTGCATGTGTGTTCTTTCACAAACCCACACATGGATCAACCACTAAGTCATTGCATGTGTGTTATTTCCACAAACAAACATGGATCAACCACTAGAGTCATTGCATGTGTGTTCTTTCCACAAACCACACATGGATCCACAGTGGTCATTGCATGTGTATTCTTTCCACAAACCACACATGGATCCACCAGTGGTCATTGCATGTGTGTGCTTTCCACAAGCCACATATGGATTAGCCACTAGAGTCATTGCATGTGTAAACAACATGGATCAACCAGTGGTCATTGCATGTGTTCTTTCCTGAAACCATTATGGATCATCCGAGTCATTGCGTATGTATTCTTTTCCACAAACCACACATTGATCGACCACTAGAGTCATTGCATGTGTGTTCTTTCCACAAACCACACATGGATCCACCAGTGGTCATTGCATGTGTGTTCTTTCACAAACCACACATGGATCCACAGTGGTCATTGCATGTGTGTTCTTTCCACAAACCACATATGGATCAGCGATTCATTGCATGTGTGTTCTTTCCACAAACAACACATGGATCAACCACTAGAGTCATTGCATGTTTGTTCTTATACTAAAACCACAAACCAGCACAAGTCATTGCATGTGTGTTCTTTTCCACAAACCACACATGGATCACATGGTCATTGCATGTTTGTTATTTCGTAAACCACACATGGATCAACCACTAGAGTCATTGCATGTGTGTTCTTTTCACAAACCACACATGGATCAACCACTAGAGTCATTGCATGTGTGTTATTTCCCTGTCACACATGGATCCACTAGTAGGAATTGCATGTGTGTTCTTTCCTAAACCACACACGAATCAACCACTAGAGCCATTGTATGTGTGTTCTTATACTAAAACCACAAACTAGTACTAGAGTCATTGCATGTGTGTTCTTTTCCTGAAACCACACATGGATCCACCCTTGGTCATTGCATGTGTGTTCTTTCCACAAACCACACATGGATCAACCAGAGTCATTGCATGTGTGTTCTTTCCACAAACCACACATGTATCAACCACTAGAGTCATTGCATGTGTGTTCTTTTCCACAAAACCACAAACCAGTACTAGAGTCATTGCATGTGTGTTCTTACACTAAAACCAACATGGATCCACCAGTGGTCATTTCATGTGTGTTCTTTCCACAAACCACACATGGATCAACCACTAGAGTCATTGCATGTGTGTTATTTCCACAAACCACACATGGATCCATTTGAGTCATTTCATGCTTGTTCTTATACTAAAATTAGCACTGCCGCCCAATGGATCCACCGTTAGACCGAGTCTTCTAGAAGGCACGCCATAACAGTTATTACCTTGGCGATTGTTACATACCCGTTCGATTGGGCGCTTGGGCGATTGGGATGGTCGCCGTGAGAAGCGATCCTCAGTAAGGCTGTTTTGCGGCATCATTGGCCCGCTTGCTCTGGACAAACTGGCATATTCGCAGTGTTACGACTCACGAGTTGATGGGCATATCCGGTGTCACGTCCCTGAATTACTTCTCTTCCTCCCGTACTTCTCTTTCTTCCCCTCGAAGCCACTTTCCCCTTCACTTCCATCTATGCGTGGCCGCAAACCGCGGCGACATCCGTAATTCTCGGTGCTACCTTCGCGGTAAGAAATCATTTACAAGCTTTTGAACTTATCCTACACATTCACCTTTTTGCCAATCTAACCGCTGATCTTTTCCGATTTCTCGACGAACTTGAGTTGTGGCGGTCTTGGACCCAAGAATCTGGAGATTCTGTGGCGCAACTTTGTAAGCGTTCCAGCTGCGTGTGCTCCCACCGGGATGCTTCGCCGTTACTCCTACATGAGCTCCCGCTCCACGAACTCGCGTGCTGCTTAAGCGTGCGCTACGGCCGGGCTACAACTTCTGCAGCCGCGGTAGCGAGCTTGTCGTCCACGTTGCATATGGGCACTTGATCAAAGTGATTAGGATCTCGTCGCAAGCCAACTTCTCAAGAAGGTCTGTTCAGCGACTCAACATGCCTTTGCTAATTTGCGGGGGGCGGCTCTGTTTGTCGTCGACCATCACCGCCGTTGTTCAGGAGTGCCGGGCCTATCGTCGAGTCGGTCGCGCGCGATGCGTAGCCCGTATACCACAGTCGCGTAAGTGACGCCCAGCCCGCCATCGTCGGATAACATTCTTGTGCTAAGCGTGGCTTGCCGACGGCCGCGGGGAGGTGGAGTATGTGGACCTAAGGTCGATCCTATGTGTGCCATCTCAGTACCTTGTCGGTGCTGGACCGAATAGGCAGATGCATTTATACATTTGTATCGAGAAGACCGACAGACAAATGTAGTACTTGTGCTACCGTTACTGTTAGACTTAAGCGATGCTTCTCACGTGCTTAGACGCTTGCTCGTGTGTCGAATGTACCCCAGTTGTAGTTTTCGGTACTCCTTAATACTTGACGAGGTTATTATATTGGTCCAATCAACTAACATTGTCACGTTGTAAAAATCAAAAACACTTGCTGCGGACGGACCCGGCAATACCGTGTGCTCCCGCTCCGCGTGTCGGTGTCCACGTGTTCCGAGGCCCACCTGCGGTGTCCTTCCCTCGAAGCCACTATCCTTCTCTTCCATCCACCACTCTGTCCAGATGGTTTATGTCGATGATTTTCGTTGGATTGTTTTACAAGTAATCTACGTTGATAATGCAACATGCAAATCAGAACACAATTTCTAAAGTGGAAGCACTCACGGCTGCTATTGCACACATTTCTTAATATAGCTCGACAAACACATTACAATAATTGCTCGCATTAAACACAACCCGAAATTACAACCATCTAAACAACATCTAAACCCACATCACCACGGTATCGTCGAGTCCACCTCGATTGGTGACACCGCCGTGCCCTTCGGCGACATCCACTCACGCGGTGGCTTTCCCCGCCAAGGAGGCAACAATGGCGTTACGCATAGCTTCATCCCGTCGCCTCACATCGGAATCGACAATGAAGAAAGGTGGCCGGGGTTGGCGTCGACGGCCCGGCGCTGGCGGCTCTGCTCGAGCTCGGCCCATCAGGTCCTTCTACGGTAGGAGGGCGAGATCGCATACGTGATAGCGTCGTCGCTCCTCTCAAGAAACCATGGCATTGATCTTTGACGGTGGGATCTTGGGGTGGATCATGGCCAAACCCCTGGGAAGCGGTGGAAAGCGGATGGATCTGCCGTATGAGCCATGACAAGTTCCTAGGAGGGAGTAAGATTGTGGGCAGGCGTGTGCGGTTTCTGAGCAAAGACCTCCGGTGATATGTACCGGGCAAGGTACCAAAAATTTAGTCCAATCTTGTGACGAGGGCTTTTTGAACCACGGTGCGAGTTTCTTTTGACAAGTCCACACGCTAGGTCCCCACTGTCGGCCGAATGTGAATGGTAGGATTCTACTAGAGTTATTAAGTAGGGATAAATCACGCTTCACCACTACCACGACATCCAAAGGCTCCTCTTTCTTACGCCCTCGCTCCCCTCGCTCATGGCTGCGTGGCTTCGTGCAGTTTCGTCTTGGCGGAATCGAGGTCGACTCAGCGTCGGTGGTGCCCCATCGGTACGGGCGCCCTACGATTACTACCCGATATCTCTTTGTGTTTGTGTGGTGACAAGATGCGAGATGGATTTCATGGACCGAAAATACTGCGAGAAAATTCAGCAGCTGCAACATCGAGGCGGTAAGTTCCAACTATAGGTACAATGGTAACCCGGATCAGTAAGCGTAATGTAATTCTTTTTTGTTTCCTTGATCTACTAGCGGAAGGGAGGGGGCTGTGACAAGTTTGTGTGGATCGAAAAGCCAGCAGGTTTTCACAAAGAGCTTGTTCGGGATCTGCGTGATCTTGTGTGGGACAAGAAAGAGGAGATTTGTGTCATGGGCGAGAGATCAGGGAGCTTCGCCAGTGAAGGGGCGAGGCGGGGGGAGGTGGTGAGAGCCGGGCTCAAGATTAGGCAGATAGTGGACACAATTTCCTCATTATCTGGGCATTATCTGTTGCATTTGTAGTTTATGTTGCCATGTAGTTGTCCGGCTGAAATAAGTTCTTCGCCGTGGAGTGTAGCGGCCAACAGAAATTGTTTTCCAGCCGAAACTTATCATAAGTGTAATGCCAGCAGTGGGGATTTATTAAGCGCCTATAAATAAATCACGTACGTGCGATAACACCATCGATTTTGGTGAGGATTTAAGCTCGGCTATCGCGATTGTTAGGATAGTAGTGGCACGGTCACAATTTTGGATTCAACTAGTGGCACCGGCCATATCAAATCCTAAAGTCGCGATACATTTCTGCTAGTGCGAGAGGCAAATTGTTTGGCGACAAGTTCCACGCACACAGCTCGAGTTTAACCGAACTATATATAGGTTCAAGTTCAATACATCATTAAGCTGCTACTGCTAGCCCTCTTTCTCTGCTTGGGTGCCAACTTTCTTCCTCTTTCTTTCCGTCCTTTGGCTTCTTCACCTCTGCCTTCTTCCTCTTCACGGGTGCCAATTTTCCCTACCTTCCGTACCCTACATCTCAGGGCGAGGAAGTGGGGCCAATCGACACCAGAATCTTGTCAGGCATCATCACTCCACTCGTTTTGGTTTTCTTCCGTGACAAAATCAGCAGTCGGCTGTCTTGTTTTTACCTTGCGCTTCATGTAAAAAAATAGTACATGGATTACTACCTTATATCTACAGACTATAAACAATTTTGTGTGTGAATGTACCATCTCATACCTAGGTTTGGGAGCATTAAGGGACATCCAGTGCTCTATAGCCTATAAGATGGCAGGTCTTGCATCATTTTTTGCCCTTCTTTGTAGCCTGAAAATGAACCCTTCTTCTCGAGAAAATTCTTAAACCTATTCACAGGTCTTCCTCTGCCCCTTTTATGGCTGTACCAAAGCTCGAAATCTGATTGGACTTGAGGCCTTTGAGATGGAGTGCATACATGGCTCGGCGGATCCAGTGCCTTGACTCTGAACTTTTCCATAGAGTAGTAGTCGACAAATCTTGATCCAAATGTGGTAGAGTTCTTTTCTTCACCAAGAAGGCCAAAGGCGTGGTGCAAGGTTTCGGTATGCTTCCACTCTAGCGGGTGCATTCGCATGGTGGATGTTCACAACATCCCTTTTGCCACTCTTGGACATGTCGACCACCTCACGACTTACATTGGTTGTGGGAGAACCTTAAGATGAGCAAGTCCTCGGCTTCTCTTGTGGGTTGTTGTACAACTAGCGATAGCATATGTCCTCTAAGTCTCCTACAGGTCTCTCTCCTTATATTTAACAACTTCATGATCATACCCGTATGATGTCCATCAAGATATGAGCAGGGCGCTTTTTATGTCCTTCACCTAGTTATTCAGGCATTCTGCAAGGTTGTTGTTTATGTAATCAACTTTGATGTCAGGGTTGAATTGACTCCTCTTCGATATCTGCGAATGATGGATGGCTAAGTACTCTGGAAGTTCAGGGGCTTCGGCAAAAATCTTGCTCATGAAATAATCGTTGCTACTAGGTTTGTAAACTCTAGCGAGGAAACATGTAACGAAATCTGCTGCTGCATAGTGTGAGTACAAGTTGAGCATCATATAGGCATGGCATTCTCTACCTTACATTTCAGCAGAACACCTCCTTCCTTTGCATTACGTAGGCCCTTTGCATGCATCCGTGGATATAGCCAATGGATCCATGTGGCTATTGATCTCTTGAGCTGCCTCATAAACTAGACCAGTTTTCCTCCATTACATTTCAAACAGCCCGAATGCCACTAGGAACATCTAGTTGTGACCATCAAGTGTTATGGCGAGATGGCGGGCAACCTTTCCATTTGCCAGTTAGGGCGGTCTTTGTCTACACTTTCGAATCTGACCCTCGTAGCCCTTGAATCCATCGATGCATGGTTTAAGCGCCATGAAAAATCTTTTGAAATATATTTTACCACCTTGATTCGGTGTCAATCTCCACAACACTCCCGGACACCTAGCTTATACCTACGCCTTGAAGTTGTCTGACATCGAAGCTATTGGTCCAATCCCGTGCAAGACCCCAGGCTTTCTCTTTACCTTTCCAAACCGTGTGTCTGGAAGGACAATGTTGTATTTAGAACGAGGCTAGTCTGAATATTCTTCATGAATGCTCCTTAGGGTTATCCTTTAGTATGGACATAGATTGCATAGCCACCCACTCCGTGTCGGCCATTGAGGATTTCAGTTTGCTTCTGTCGGACACATGTGCGGGGCCCATTCATTCAACACTGATTCATTTAAAAGATAAGTGAATTAGTCGACTAGTTGCTAGAAAGATATACATCAATTGTAGTTATAGAGTGAAAAGAGAGAGTTCTAATGGTTTGCTGCATTCATTGCCCTAATACCCTAATTGCGGTGAAGCGCATGTAAGGATCTTCTTGTGATCCTCCATGGACAATGTACCTCGGCCGTCCATTCATCACGTTAACGCAAGCGGCCTCATACCTCTCGGCGAGTTCTTGATCGATAAGCGTTGAACTTCCCCTTGTTATAAAATGCGGAGCGACATCCCGAACTCATGCATGCTTTCGTGAACTTTCGGTGCCAACGAAATTATAGGATACTAAGTGGTCATGTTTCATTTCTTCTACTTCAACACCCAAATCATCATTTGGAATACCAGCCTCATCGTTAAGTTCACCGTCTATTTCATCATCACCAGATTCTTGATCCTCTATAGTGCCTACTTCTTCATCGATTCAGAATCTTCGCCATCATCTCTAATGCCTAATCTGCACATCATATTGACTCCCATGGGTGAGGCTGCACCTCGTCTCCACCGGATGGGCGAACATTGCCCGATCCACCTCACGGACTCTGTTTTCTCCAAGACACTTTCGGTTGGTTGTCTTTGCAACCACATGGGGTGGTCTTATGTTTGCATGCATCCAGGTACTTGGTGGACAAACAGCCGTCAAAATCAATTTCATCTTGAGTGTACAAAACCCTCTTGCTCTTCACATGTACATCCTCCTTCTGATGTAATCTTTCGATGGTATCGGTGGGGCTTGACATCCGCGTTCCATTCCCCATCGAACTAGGCCTTTTCTTTGGCGCTCTTGGGTGTGATCTCCTACGCCTCCCTCACAGCGTGTTCTTCTTGAATTAGCCCTTTTCTTGCTACTATTAGGCGTGTTCTCCTTCATGCTAGCATTATTGCACGACCCTAGCGGCGTGTTCGCTCCAAATTAGCCCTTTTGCGCTACTATTGGGCGTCTTCTCCTTCGTCTTGGCATTATTGCGACCTCGTGGCGTGTTCCGCTCCAAACTAGCCCTTTTCTTTGCTACTATTGGGCGTGTTCTCCTTCGATGCTTGCATAATTCCACGGCGCCGTGTTAAGCTCCAAATTAGTGTTTTCTGCTCCCCCTTTGGGTGTGGTAGCCTCCGTCTTGGCCATCTTTGCCTCTTTGCTACCACTCACGGGGTGTTCACCATCGTGCTAGCCCTCTTAGCATTTTCTTTGCTACCTGATTCGGTGTGGCATTTTAATTTGGATCTCGGGGGTGTACTTTCTGCGGCATGGTACCTTTTGTCGATGCGACTCTTGGGCATCCTCTTCTGCAGCGTGGTCTCCTTGGTGACGTTCTTCTTGAGGTGCCCTTTCTAGGGATGCTCTTCCTGCTCCTCTTTATGGCGCTCCTCTGTAAGACTCTCCTGTTGAAGCCACCCTCGATCGCACCAGCCCGATGATGCCATGGATTAGGTCATGCATGCCTTCTAAAGTCCATCTCTATTGTTGAGTTCAATTCCTCTCAGCGTGAAGCACTACCAAGTGGAAGTAAACTTCACCTCTTTAATGTTTCCTTATAGCAGTGCGACTAAATCCTGGTATCTTTCACTTTGATAGCCTTTTGCTCTGTAACCATAATATAACAAGCGTGCTTCCTAGGAGGACCCCATAGCACCTTCACCGTAATGATGCCATCGGTGGATAACTCTACCACTTGATGCGTGTCGCCAAGGATTACATCAAACTCGTCATAGAATTTTTCTGTGTCATCATCTAATTTTGTAGTATAATCCATGACACCGATACAAACAATTACTTTGCCATCGCCGGGTTCTTGAGGATAGAAACCTACGAGAGGTTAGAGATGGGCGGCACCATCGGACCCGGCCCCAATGCCACCACCGCCATCACCGGTGTCATCGTTAATTGGATCAACCTCGGTGGAAATACCATGACCGAGCAAAGGCGGGGCTCCTTCTAACGGCAGCCACAATAGGATCAGCTGCTGCCATGCCACCTCGACAATCGAGCAGTTCCCTAGCGAAGTGTTTTGAGTGCTAGCAGAGTCTAGACCATGAGTTGGCTTTAGACCAGCAGCTCGCTGAACCCGAGCATGGGTTCGAGGAGGAGAGAATGGTTCAGTCTTTGCAACAACAATGGGGCAGCCTCCGGAAGCCTTAGTTTTCTCAACAGCGGCGGGGATTGGGTCGCGGCGTCGGATCAACAACAACACGAGGACGACCAGTACCAGTAGATTCGAAACGCAGGTTCGCACAACGAGGGCGGTTTCAAGGAGGAGCAGCACACAAAGGCCCGGTCTTGGCAACAACGGCTGGCAGCCTCTGGGCGCCTTAGTTTGCTCAATAGCGGCATGGATTGGGTGGCGGCGCGCGGCTTACGGGCATGGGGGCGGGGGCGACCAGTACTAGCGATTCTAGGCAGAGTTTTCCCAAGCGGCAATACGGGGACTCCCTACGAGAAGATTGCTGATAGAGAAGCATATTGCGGATGAGGAACCACATTTGCTCAACGGCGGCGGGGAGTTGAGTTAGAGCCTCCACATCCAATAATAGTTAGGCGACTCTAGTGAGAGCTTCCTCATCCACTATGTTATACAGCGTAACCACGCGAAGCCTAACATGCTATTTCATCAACCCAATTAGCTGGCATCACGCTAAGGAACCTTGAAGCCTCGGTCATCAGCGGTTGAACCGTGCGATCTGCTTTCGGCCTCATTTCAACAAGTTCACGCGGCTGACAACAAACCGAGGATAGTGCATAGCGCACGAGCGCCACTTCCATCTTGGACTCGAGCCTCTTTCCCGTGCTCTTCCATGTGGTAATTTAATGAGGTGGCGCAGATGCTCACGAGCCGTGTAGGCCCAGGTTTAGCAGAGATCCTAGTTGACAGAAAATTGGAGACAAAATATAAGAATTGTTTGTCAGCGTCGTGCTAGCAAACAATTCTGTGTTTGATATATCTCTATAATTCTAATAGCCAGCTAGCAGTTATAGGTAGTACAAATAGCAAAGAGAAGAGTAGCTCACCCGAAATTAGCCAGAAGTACTTCTTCCTCGGCAAATGGATCCGCCATCCTCCGCGCTGCTCATTTCCCTTTCGGCGGTGAAAGCGGGCTAGATAAATCATAGCGGCTGTACGACATTCAGCATTAGAGCTTCGGTAACAGCAGTAGGAGGCAACAACTTAGCGCAAGTCAAATGCCGAAGAGATCTTTACGGTTGGAGAGGGGTTTATTGACTGCGGTGCTAGGGTTCATCACGAAAGGAGGGCGGGTGGACTTGTGAATTTGGTCAGCATACGATGCTCCTTTAGTATCTCGTTTACGCCTACGTGGTTGCGTTGGCGCTTCAGCGTCCTGAAATATTACTGACATGAGGGTCCCGTCTACTTCAGGCAGTTTCACGGCATGTTTGGATTTGGTAGGGGTGAAGCGAGTTTGCATCAAAATGGCCCCTCTCGGTGGTTGGCGGCCCAACTTTTGGCTCACGGTGATTTCAGGCAACAGAATTGCCGCCATGCGCTGGCACATAACTTTGGTACATGAGGACAAACAAGCACTGTCGTTCGGAAACATGGACTAGTTTATTACAAGTTGCACTTGGAGTGTTGAGGAGTTTTAGGGTAAGTTAAGGAGCTTCTCTCTCGATTGTACTTCAACGATATGTAGTAGTTTGGAGATGCGAGTTGATTCCTCAATCTTGGGGTGTAGGGTTGCGAGAGGTCGGATGGTCGTCCTTTCTTGGGGTAAGGACCTTGGTGCCTTCGGGCTTCACCATTGAGTCCTTGGCGGGTGACAGCTGAGGGCATTCTCATTGAAGTGGCCGTGTTGATCACATGAAACATGTACCTTTCTTCGGCATAACTGAATTGGCGACCTTCCTATCTTTGACAGGGAAGTTGCGAGGCCTTGCCAATGAGGAGATATCTTTGGGCGTTCGATAGGGACATGGTCTTGGCCTTCGCGGAGGAAACAAGTGACAAACCGAGTTGGACAAACCTTGGGCGAGTGAGGTTTCCCACAGTTTGGGCAGTGGCCAGAACACCGGCTGGTTTGGTGTCTATCTTCTCCATATGACTACATGCTTTCTTGAGCTTAGGTCATCAAAGCCATCTTGAGGGAGTTCATGTTGGGGGTAAGCGTTCTGATTATGGGAGTAAGCTGTGTTAAACGGTTAGCTTTCGGAGGTCAACTCGGAGGGATTATTGGGGTATAGATCTGTAGGATAGCGACTTTGGTCTAATTAAGTAGATCTATCTGAGGTTCTAGTTCTCACGAGGTGTATTTAACGGGGTACCTGCAATCATCCATCTTTCGGGAGGCATACTGGACAACCATGGGAGGTTTTCTTTTGGGGCGTTTTTGTTAGGGTTGGAGTGCGATGCAACGTCTTGGGTAAACCACGCAAGAGGAAAACATCAAGCAAGCATAGCAATCCAAGGAAGTTATTACATAACCAGCGATGCACCCTAAGGTGTCAATAGTATAAGCATTACAAAAGCGCGTTAGGGGCGATACATGACTCTACCCTATTACTAGATGGGCAGAAATCATAGCGAAATCCATTACCAGGGGGGTTCACTCTGAGATCCTCTACGGGGTATGTGGGATATTCAACTTGTTTTCAGCGAAGGTGAGTGGTGCCTTCCCAAGGTGCGAGGTTGGATGTTAGCTCGGCCGGGTGGTATGTATGATAGGGTGGTACTCATTAAGGAAGGGAGTTAAGTCATCAGTCCAGGATTCTCGTCTTGAGGGGTTGAGGGTACTTCAATTGTCGACTTCTTCTCCAAGCGAGCATTGGTGGCTCTAAGACTTCTTTCGCGCTTACGGGTAGGTTGATATCCATCTTTAGAAGCAGATTCTCTACTTTGGCCTTGTCAAGATCTTCACAGGAATGTTGGAGTAGGTATTCCATGTTCTCTAACTAATTCCCGATCTGTGGTGAGGAAGGACTCGGTAGGAAGTCCATCTTGGTAGCGTTTCCAAACGGTGGTAAGGGTATCCTTCAACTCATCTTCGTGGATCTTGCGGTTGATGCCATGATATCTTGTATGGATCGCACGCCATCTACCTAGTTGATGTTGAGGAAGGTGAAGATTGTGGTAGCGTTGTCCTCATCGGGGAGGAATCACCGCCTTGATGACCCATTGCATCACATTGGTATTATTCTGCGAGGGTTCGGTTCCTTCAATCGTCGGTGTGGGCCTATTGACTCTCTTCAACAGGTATGAAGTTGTTCTTCAAAGGCCAGAAACTCTCTCCAATGATGATGCGTTCCGGCGGAAGAGGCCATCTCTGACAAACTTTTGAGATGGGGTTGGGTTAGTGACAAGTGTGCAAGATTTTAGGATTAGAAAATCATCTTAATGCAAGTAGTTTTCAAGATGGAGGAAATACATAAGAACTTTGCAAATAGTCATCTCTTCTCCCTTGTCTTTTAGAAAATAGGTTTGTCGTTTCCTGTCTAACGTCCATGCTAATTAAGGTCTCCTACAGTCAAGATGGATCTAACACCAAGTCTGTGGGCTCCCCGGATTAACCATCCGAGAAATCCCTGTTATGTATATATCCACGTTCCCATGATCAGTGAGCGTGGAACATAACCAACAAGTATCATTACAACATCGAAACATAGAATTTACAAGACTTACATAAATGCCATTATGGCTATGCCACCTTTATTGAACATCATCATGCGCGTGCCCAATCGTGCCTCAACCTACGAGGCGGGGAAGGCAGCCTAGCGCTAGGCGTCTGTAATCTTCAATGTCGAACCTCTGAAAGCGTAGCCAAGTAAATAGCCCGAGGACAATGCAGGTACTCTTGAATGTACCATAAACCACCAAGAGAAGTGAAATGAGGAATGCAAGTCTAGCTGTGGCGAATTAGCTCTATCTAGGGTTGTTTTCGAAAAGCCTAGACGATCTCTTGTAGTTATGGCATCTCCATATCTTTGTTGAAAAAGAGTTTTGCAAACATGCCTCTGTTTTATAAGTCAAGATATTCCCATATCCTTGTTGAAAGAGATTTGAAAACAGTTTTGGAGTAAAAACGCTTTTTAAACCTCTTTGACCACCTCTGGTCAAAACAAAACTTTCGAACTCGGGTTCCCCCGGAACCTCCATACTTTCATCATTCTTTCCAAACAACCACCATTTGGGTACTCCTAGCCAACACCTTTCCAACCGTCCTTGGCGTGGACACGACTATTCGAATAGATTATACTCTGCGAGTTTAGCGCTTTCCCACAAGAATCAATACATGGTTGGGATAAAACCACGACCCACTACCACGGTATATGGGGTCAGGATAATCAAACCTAACATTTGCTTGTTGACCCTAGCAAAGGCTGCTTTTCCTTTTAGGTTTGTTCTCCCGACAGCAGTATGTGGCTCCAGCCATAGTCACGCCTTGGTACATGCGTATACCAAGCCGCAACTTGGCGTATACCTTAACTTAGTGACTCCACTTCCTTGGTACCACCTAAGTCATACAGTCCAGCAGACCCAATTGTTACGGCACTCACCTTAAAAGCAGACTCACTCTTTCGAAGCAAGCAACGAGCTCAGATCCGTCGATCTATTAGCGCTTTGCCGAATTCAAGGGATCTCTCCCTGTAAGCATTGTACAAGCTGCCTCGGCTAATGTAGACAAACTACGAGCTAAGCCCCAGCACCTGGGGTAATGTGGTTGCATGGATAAAAATTGTTCCGGCAAAGGCGTAGAACATCCCTTCACTTCCTCATTTCTCATCATCACCATTTCTGTAGTGAAACATCCGCTTGGAACGATGCCTCTTCCCAAGGGTTTTACAAAACAAGTTTTATGAAGCATTTGTAGGGTAATTCCCTAAACAAGTTATTTTCTCAAAGCCGGGTTTCCAACGAGGTAGGATGCTAACCATCATACACTCGGTCTAAAGGGATAAAATGGTAGGTACATCAGGGTGGTGCCACGAGGGACACAAATTCATAACTTGGAGGAGCCAAGTCATTAGCGCAGTATTTATAAAACAAGACATGTAGATAGATAATGCAATTTATAAAGAGGATACAAAATAGGTAATAAAGGGAGTAGGATAAGTATCGGAATTCGGAATGGTGGCTTTGTGATAAGCAATAAGTCCTGGACTTCCTTAGATAACCAAGAATACGGGATAATAATAAAAGTCCCTTCCTTCTACGTAAATCGAACACTCACACTATCGCCGTCATCGAGTATACATGCAAGCGAACAATACCACAATCAATACAAAGGCATACATGCATCAAACCATACAACAAACAACATAAGAGTCCTACTTAACTTAGTGGGTTTTGGAGAAGTTGAGTCTTGGTAGTGGAATTACTAGATTATTAAATGAGGTGTTTTCCCTTAGAAGATAGTTGTCAAGGCTAATACCATGAACTTGAGTGCGGTTCTAAGGTCTATAGGATACCAATGTGCAAAAATGATATCCTCGAGATAGGTCTTGACAACACAAAACCAACACAAGTGGTTTCACTAGATTATCATTTACCTAGAATTTAGTTATGCTTTTATAGTGGAATAAACTCTAGTTTGAGAAATAATTCACCAGAATTTATATGGAGGCCAAAATTATTTCCTTAGATGGTTAGATAGTGTTTGATGTACTGAACCACATGATTTGGAATCTTGTCAAAAAGTGCAGGCACCCTTAATAAATCATCAAAGCGGTTCTTTATAGTTTTTATCTTTTCACCAGATTAATTCCACAAAAGCTCTTGAGTTGATTACAAGGGCATGGTAGGCATTTAGAATACCTTTATGTAGGAATTGGATTCCTCTTTTGGAGTTGTCGAACTCCTGGTGATTTATTTAGTGAAATATCACTTCCGAAGTATTTAATTCCTTTGCGAATTCAACGAGGTCAATAAAATCTTAGCTGCTGGGGTTTGATAGATGCTGATATTAGGGCATACTAGGAGGTGGAATCTGGTCAATACCACATTTGGTTTGACCTAGAGAAATTTCTAAGATAGATAATGGATGTTTTTTGTTATTTTTGCTATGGGATCACTCTTGTTCACCTTGGCATGGGACCTATGCTAGATGACGGGTATATCAAATACCTCCCAGTGAGCTTTGGTTCTCCCCAATTGGAGATGTATAACTCTAAGGAAATTAATTAGTGTAGATACTCTTTAGGAGATTAAATGTAAAAAATAATAAAATTACTTTTGGCGGGGTTCGATTCATAAGTTGCATAAAATATGAAGAACCATTAGAAATTTGGATCTAGACCAATTATTGTAATTTTCATTTTATTTGGATTTAATCCTAGAAGGTAGTTTTTCAGCTGTAGAATAAATGTTTAAAGAAAGGGAATGCTTGGGGTCGGGGTTTACAGGGAGGCTAAGCGCCAAAGGGATTTGGCCAATGAGCGGCGTCAGCGTGGAGCCAGCAGCTTGAATCTTCGAGGAACTGGCCGGTTAATGTTGCAGGTCAATCCAGTGTCAGCCAGATCTGGTATCGGTTTAAAAAGCGATCCAATGGCGGCGCTCGTCGTCTCCAGAGCAGGAGGTCGTCTGGCGGAATCTAGGCGGAGGCTGAGCGGGGGGCTTCTGGTGGGGTTTCGGGAGGCGACGAGGGCGGCGGAGGTGAAGTGGTGTTGACGGCGCAGTCGGGTTCGTGCTGGAGGTGCTCGCGTGATGGTGCGAGCCTAGCTCATGAGGCTTCGCCGGTGAGGCTCGAGGACAAATCTGAAATAAGCATATGGTTCGACGAGAGAAGGAAGAGGGGATCCTGACAAGGTGACATGTAGGAGGAGAGGCTGAGAGGAGGAGCCTTGCTCGATTTTTGGAGGGTCGAGGCTTCTCCTTCTTCTTCTTCAAGGCGACCTGCGAGGCGGGGAGAGGGAGTGGAGCTAGGGAGGTAAGTGGAGGGTAGGAGGGAGCAAATGAGGCGGAGGCATCTTTGGGGTGGCCTCGGCCTTTATCCTAAGGGGAGGCTCTATGGAGAAAATGCCACTTTGGATATGGGGAAGGGGTGGTGGTGGCCTGGGATTGGCTCGGAGGCGGTGAGAAAGGGGTAGGAGAGGGATTTGGTGAGGAGAGGGTTGTGGCGGTTGGGGTAATTAAATGGGCAATCTTTGTAAGATATGGTTGTCTCTCTCTCTACTAGTCCAAGGGTAAAAGGGGCAAGTGCTGGGTGGAGCTACAGTGCTCACGACAGGGAGTAGTGGTTCTTTGGAGGTGCTTGTTAAGCTTTGGGGATGGCTTGGTCTTGGTTTAGCTCAAGTTTTGTTGGTTTTGCAAATTTTGATCACAAGAGAGCTTGTGAAGGAGTTTAATTTCATTGGAAGAGATGGGGGAGATAGTACTGGTGGATGGGCATGGTCAAGGTACTCTCTTAGGATTTATTTTGGATTTTTATAAGAGGTCTTAGTCCTCTTAAATCCATTTATTCAAAAAGTGCAGAACTTAAATCTTGGATTTCATTTGATATTTTTACATTGGTCAAGGTTGGTTTTTGGTGTGAGAGAGTCCCATATGTGAATACACACCTAGGGGAATTTTCCCAAGTTTTATTGAGGCTTAAAAGTATTTAACACAATTATTTTGTTGTTTCTGCCATTTAGGAAAAACGGCAAAAGAATTATTAGAGCTCTTCAAAAATATTTATTTTTGAAGTTGGAAGGTAGGGTATGATAAATGGAACTCACATGAGCCAAAAGTTGGGGAAGTGTTTTGACAAAAACCAAACTTTCCATTTGGAAAGGGGTTTTGAGATTTTGTCTATTAAAGGAATTAAATAGATTCGGGGCCATAATAATTATGGATAATATTTGATAAATCTTGATGATCAAGTTAGATGATATAGACAAGGTGTAGCAAGAATTTGAAACCTTGTGAATTGGAATTCCAACTGGAATTAGATGGAAAAACATGGAATTGAGGATCTAGGGTGATGTTATTTTATACCACAAAACCTCGTTAGATGTTGGAGCTCAAAGCTCACCTTGATGCAAAGGATTGATGGTTTTGTTAGACCAAGTCATATAGATGATCATGGCAAAGGAGTTTGGAGTGGTTACATTTGAGGGTAGTGCGGAAGTGATGGCAAACTTTGTTGAAAATAAGGTTGCCATACGGATGAGTCATGATGCCTTATAAACCAAGTGGGTTTAAGAAGAACATAGATCTACTTGGAACAAGTGAAGTATATTTTGATAGTCCTATGTGAGTCGAACACAACCATGCGAAGGGTTGGTCCATAGAAGGTTGGATGATGGTGTGAGCTTCTGTCAAAGTAGGTATGAGGACTAGATTTGCAGGAATTGTTATTTTCTTGCCTGCAAAACCATCAAGAACAAGTGGGTTGGAGGGGGATATAACCAAGGAAAATGTGGGCCTTTGTAGTCCTTAGGATGGTTAACAAGATGGTTCAGGTGCATTTCCTAAATGCACATGGTTTGAAAAGGAGGCATTCAAAAGGTGATGTTGACGGGTTTCGAGACTTAGTTAAATTTGGCAATTTTGAGGATTTTGACTAGAGTATGAGAGGGAATGTTTTTGGAGGGTTACAAGGTACCAAAGCATCATCAAGTGGAGGATATTGAAGAGTAGATTGGTAGAAGGGATCCATGCTTGATATTGGACTTCATTGACTTGGAATTTTCTAGAAGGGATCCTTTGTGAATTGATGCAGTTAAGGGTTTTAGATGATCACCTAGTATCTAGAGATCAGATCCACCTTGTATTCTTGCTTTAGGGTTTGGTGAGTTTGAAGTATACTGATCCAAGCCCGATTAGCTCCTAGAGTGGCTCATACTACTTCCTAAGCAAACAAGTCAAGCAGATCAAAGCGACTCATCGAGCAATGAGATCAAAGCAACTCATCTTATAAACTAAGCAAATCCACTCTGCGGTTATCATCAAGCTTAGCTTGAGGTAAAGTTAGGGCATTTGAAGAGGTTGGGGTTTGAATAAGATGAGAGTTCTTGGTATCTCTACCAAGTAGAATTCAAATGCTTTGAAAAGAGGTTTTGGGAAAACTAGAGATAAGATTAGTTGAGGGTTACATCTTGAACACATAAGGAGGTTATAGCTCTCCATGGTTTGTAAATGGAAGCTACTAGACTAGTTTGGTTACACAAACATCTTGGCTCAGGTTTTGAATTGTCGAACATTTTAGAATATATGGCCAGGCGAGGATAGTTTTGTTAAATAGCTTTTGTCATTGCTAGTGATGTAAGGAGTATCATATGGTATACACTCACAGCACAGTACAAACAACAACATGAAACACTGCACCAATGAGCAAGAAAAATTTTGTGTTCCCCTGATTTTGCATTGTGGACAACTAATCAGGGTTGCTGAATTGGATGTCAGAATATCTATTTTAATTTGGGCCTTTTACCAATGCATATGTAAAGTCTCCAGATATTAGAAGAGCGAAGAGATCGGCGATGAGAACAACAACTAGTTATACATCGATGCATACTCTATAAACATGACGTAATAGATCTAACTAAATAATCAAGGCCATACTATACACGCATATGAATTCAAAATCGGAGTCACACTAAATTTGCACAAAAAATAAATAACCCGATTCAAGCGGGACATCGATAAATTTTACTGCTTGAATGAGATTTGAATTTAGCTAGCATTCAAATAGTAATACAAAATATTACTCCCTCTCTACTTAGTAATTTAGAGTTCTGACAACTAATCATCCATGACCAAATTTGCCCGGAAAAATAGATACCATGGTCTCAAATTCAAGCGGGTACATGGTAAGTTTCTTTCAGGCTATCATCTAGGTAATAATACAAAATCATCTTGTCGTTAGACCTAGACCAAGGGTCACATCAGCTGATCATCCATAATGACCATATTCAGAAAAATTGGATACCCATATCTACGATTCAAAGCGAGATAGGAGATAGGTTTTGTCAAGTCATCTGATTTTGAATTTGGTGGTTGTCCAATGAATAATTAAGAAATGGTTAGGCCGTTCTCTCTTTGTCAAGAATCTAAAGCCGAGATAGTGATCATCGAGGGCCAGCGTATGAAAGTACATCTCATATTTAAAAAGTTTGTTTTCCATACGAACCGATAAGGATTAGGTTCCACTATCGTCAAATAACGTAACCATAAATAAATGTGATAGCTCGATTCATGAATATAGTTCCATTTATCATATTGTGTGTGAAAATGATGTGCAACCAAGGTCTACTTAATTAGTTGTTAAGTGAAGAGGCATCCATGACCTTATCTCTATGATGTGTTACAAGTAGTGACTTGGGAGGATATATTTGAATCTAGATAAATCTGCTATATCTTTTTATTTCCACAGGAGGAATAAGTGGTTTCGCATGTCGATCGTGTCTCGTGAAAATAATTTACATTCACGAGTAGAGCGTTCGTGGCTATCATCGTCGTCTGACTGTCTATTCAGTGCTACTCCCTCATTTCAACATATAAGATGTTTTAGCTTTGTGAAAGGAGTGTATCTAGACATCTTCTAGTGTGCAGATTTATCTAGATTTGGAATGATCTAGACACTAAAAGTCTAGATACACTCCTTTCCTGAAAGCTAAAAAGCGAAGGAGTATATACCTATTGACCAGCAACATTTGTGCGACAATCGGCTATTCGTTCCCGGTGCGAGAAATGATTGGATGAACAGCTTCTTTCTCCTCGATCCTCACCGCAGAGAATATTATTTTGCAGCCCGAAGTTGGGTGCCCGAACTTATTGGTGCCGAGTTGATTTTTAATCACAGCGATTCGAAAGTTGGGGCACCAATTCTTTGAGAGGGTGTTTGAGTGATGATGGCCAATACCCAATATTTTCAAATCGCACCGCTAAGTCAAGATATTCCATTACACTAGTTCTATTGTGCCCATTCTTCTCTGGTCACTCTTCTTAGCCACCACCTTGCGTGTTGTGAGGGCAAATCAATACTATACTTTCCTAACTCTCGACCTTTGAATCTTGCTACGGTGGCGGTCCCTTTTCTTCCCTTCCCGACCACGAATCTGCGGCGGTTGGAGGACCTTTTCTCCTTCCTCGACCTTTGAATCCGATGGCGACCTAGCATGTCTTACAAGCGAAGGTTGTAGCTACTTTGCTGACTTCGAATTAAAATCGGGGCCAAAGTCTAGGGCTTCAGCAGAAAAGCGTGGAATCTTGACCCCGTTAGCGAGGAGGTCGTAAAATTCTTCTCCCAAGGTACCCTCTGACAGCGGGTTGAAGAGAAAAGCAAGGGCGGTAGTTGTTGGCTCGGTGCGGATCACGGCACCTAGATCTCGAAGAAAAAACCGAGAGAAAAGCGAGAGGTGAATATTTCTTATCTGTGCCTTATCTTACAAGTAGATTAGATTCTGACATAATAGAATCGAATGAACTGAAAAGTTCCCCTTTTAATCAAATTAGGCACAACTTTGATACAAAGGGACCTATATGAGTTCACAGTTCATGTTACATGATTCTGCTTTGCAAAACTTGATTTTGGTTGCGAGAGGTTGTGTTCAGGTAAGATGTGCATCTGCTTGTGAATTGCAAAGAGGTTGTGTAATACGTTTCACATTTGGTAGATATGCTTGCCGCTAAGTTCCACAGGTTTCTAGGCAGAGGACAAAATTGGTGTGGGCGCCATAACATGAATGATACCCTGTCGACAAATTGAGTACTCCCATGAGCTTGAGATGGTTTGGGAGTGTTGTGCGTGATCGTAGGTGAAAGTTGAAGCGGTGATTGATGATATGTATCAGATCTTGGAGATCTTGCTGCGAGCTACGCTCCTAGAATATGTACCAATAGATGCTGATCTAGATAAGTTCGGTTATCACGCATAGGGGTGGATTCATACATGGCAAAACTTGATGAGGGACTTAATAAGCGGTTTGTCATGTCTGTGGAGATCCTTGTCGATTCAAAACATAACTCTTGATGAAATGAGAGAGATGATCGGTAAGAAAATCAGTATTGGCCCTAAGGATGGCACAAATCGGTGGTGGCATCATAAGCAACAATTCATAGATGTTGTGGATCTTTGAAGATCTTATGCTGATTATGCTGACGAAAAGAAGCGAACCAAGGAAGTTGTTCTTCCTTGGTACCATTTGTGATGTTGTTGAACAGGTTATAGTGGATGTAGAGGCCCTATAGTGGTTGAACATAAAATGTATAGTGTATGTTCATAACACTATAGTTTGTATATTTTAGGTTGGCTCGATGTGTAAAAGTTAGAGTGGGTTGGATCTTGGTGGCAGGATGCACTTAAGAAATGTTTGGCAGTTATGGGAGATGTATGAGTTGGAAAGGTCAGGAGATTTCTTGATGTAAGTGATGTGAAAAAATTACAAGCTATTAGTACAAAATAAGGAGTTGGAACAAGAAATCGAAATTTGCGATCGAGCTAGCTGATAGAATCAATGGGAGATTGGTTGTTGGAACTACAAAAGCTTCGGATAGTCACAGGTTGGCGATTCATAATGCTGAAAAGGAGAGGATCGGCTCGGGAAGACAAGAATAAGCTGAAATCTTGCATTGCGGATACATTGAAGAGGCGAAGAAGGCGCGCTAGGGTGAACAAGGACAGACTACGAGGATAAAACAAATTGAGATGAATAATTTATGTTTATTACCAGCGCTGAAACTAGTTAGCTGTAAGACTTGCGATTTAAGCTTTCTTAACTAAGCCAAACTAAATCCTCGAGCAAATTAATTTCATACGAACACACATATCGTGCATAGAGTTAAGTTCAAACACAAATCACCACTCTAGAGGATAAACCAGCGATTCGATTACTAAATAGACATATGTTGTGCCAATTTCCAAAGCGGGCTGACGGGCTGCTTGTTTTCCTCTCTAAGATCGGCCAGCTCGACTCATGGTGCTATGCGATGCGCTAGCCATAAGTTCCAATGTAACTACATCCGCAGTTAGAAGTTGGTCCAAGTAGCCATACGATTTTTCCTTCAAGATCCTTTCATGATCTCCAAAGCTTTTGCTTCCCTAGCAGTCGACCTTCTGTAAACTTCACCTTTAGTAGTGTTTAACTCCTTGATTTTACGGCACTTGTTAGAAAGAATGGCATGAGTTATTGTAGTGGCCAGTGGTCATAGGCCAGATGCAGAATTACTGCTTCTCCCCTTTGGTTGCTATCTTGTCATTTAGCCAGGTCGCACGGTCGTCTGGTCGAGGCTTCGCCTCTTTTCCTTGCAATAAAAATACATAGTATAGTTTATTCAGTTCACCGAGGACAAGCTGGTTAGTTTCCATAATTAACTAAATTGACTAGTAAGCGGTGTCATAATTTCAAGGAAGAAGCAATCTAGGACTAATGAGCATTTTATAGATACGACCTAGTAGCATTTTCATAATTTCAATTTCAAAGAAAAAATAAGAGTTAATCTCTCTGCGTTTAGATGCGTTGTGGGTTTCCCAATATCACCAAATAGTAAGCGAAGGGCTAGTGGCAAACTCATTGCGAGAAACCCATCTCCAGGATACATAATGGAAAGAGCACATGGTGTCCATTCATGAACATGAACACCAACACATGTCCAAGATAGATAAGGAGAGTTGCTAGGATTCTTATTGCACCCTATAATGGAAGCGGAACTTGGGCGTTGCTCACTGACCCTAAACATTACAAAGCCAGGTGGAGCCGCGAACTGATATTGGTGTCCCCTCTAGCAGGGAATCAGACTTGGGGCATTGCTCCACATGCCTCAGAGACAAGCCCTTAGCTCCTAGTTCTCTTTTCCAGGAACACCCTCAAATCTGGTTGATCCCCTCTGCTATACATGTCCTCCTTCATCTCTTTCCACTACATCAATAGCAGTTACATCATGGTAGGCTCGGATAAGTAGCCTTGGTTTTCCTCAGTATTCGTCCTCACAGAGTGCCTCGGTGACAGTCCTAAATCCACGGCAGGAGAGTGCACCTTTTCCCACGAGATTCTTCTTCTCCTCATGACCTTGTTGATTCGCTCTTGTTGGCCTGTTCTTTTTGCACATTCAAGTTACGGATCGAGCACTTCTGCAGCCTCCGCGGCGTCACGTGCAAAATCAAACAAAGATCTCATACTGCCTGAGATAATTGCTTGCGTAGGCTCTCCATTAGCTTGGGTGAGGAGAGCATGCAAGCTCATGATTGTCATCGATCTTGGCCTTTGATTAGAAGCCACACTTGTCCGCGATACTTTCGACGCTTTGATAAGCTGCATCGTTCATGTTAATTGAAATAGGAATTCTATAATTACACTCTGGAAGGTTCGGTGAATACTAATACTGAGATCAAAAAATCCCCGATTAGTAGATCTATTGATAGCATGATGTTAAATGGACCTAGAAGATCTATCCATGACCATGATAAACTAATCCTGATCACAAAAAATCCATAGTGAATCTATGAAAAGCGGTATTAAGGAAAAGAACCAAAGAGATCGATTATATTCATGAAAACTAGCCACCAACTCGCAAAATAAGAAGAAAAAACAATGCAGGCGGACATAGGTCTAAAATCCACATCACAACAAGATAACGGTGTGAGATTTGCTACCTGTAGGGCATTGAAACGAGGGCCAAATGGGTCACACTGGCGCCTCCGTCGTGGTAGATGCAGCGACTCAACACATTTGCTCATCACGTGAAGGAAAGTGAAGAAGAAGAAAAACAAGAAGAAGCTGAATAAGATCATGATGAAATGGAGATGGAAGATGTAGAACAAGAAG